>JANRMT010062808.1:23249884-23270589 GCA_026402145.1 Polypterus bichir lapradei | reverse complement strand
ATCGGTGTACCAGGAAATCATGCATTGACAAAAGTTCCCCTTTGATTGTAATGCAAAGTGTGATTAAATGCATTATTTTTTAACGCGTTATGGAGCACATGCATCGAAGCTTCTCAGCTGTGCTTGTGCTAAGAAAATTAAACATTTTAAAAATAACGTAACACGATTGTCAATGTAACCTTTTGTAAGTAGTGCCTGGAGGATTCAGTGTGGAGAAAGTCTAGAGACAGAGTGTGTATTAACTTGTGGATTTCTCTGTATTTGGTGGCAGTGTGACGAAGTTGCTTCGGAAGACGGCGTTAGCCGCGGAGCTCAGCTCAGAGCGAAATGAGGTAAATGGGAGGGGAGATGATGACGTGACTCCCCCACCCGCCTTAACTGTCAATCCCCCACAAACACAGTCTCTCGGAATTTGCATAAGCACACCCCTTCACCTGCAATTTTAACTTAGTTACAAAGTGATCAAAACTCTCGTTTATATCCTGCGTCCTCTCATTAAACTTGTATCCCGCATTACCCGTGGGCACGAAAAGCACCAGCGGCAGCCTGTCTATTAAGTTAATTTAAAGTTTAGGTTTATACCTCGCTTAGTTTCCGAAGTAGCTGTACTGATGAATATGGTAGTATGTCACTCGCTCGCTTCTTAATGTTTCGCTGCCTTCTCAATTATATAATGCATGTTTTGTTCAGCGTATTTTGGAGCTCTTCCTGGTTTTCTACATAGTGCGTTGACAGTCAGTTCACGTGATTACGTGGGCGGCGTAATGATGTCACACGAAACTCCGCCCCCACGGCGGTCAAGCTCAACTCCATTACAGTAAATGGAGAAAAATACCTTCCAGTTATGACCATTACGCGTAGAATTTCGAAATGAAACCTGCCCAACTTTTGTAAGGAAGCTGTAAGGAATAAGCCTGCCAAATTTCAGCCTTCTACCTACACAGGAAGTTGGAGAATTAGTGATGAGTCAGTCAGTCAGTCAGTGAGTGAGTGAGTGAGTGAGTGAGTGAGTGAGTGAGTGAGTGAGTGAGGGCTTTGCCGTTTATTAGTATATATATATATATATATATATATATATATATATATAAAAGGTTATTTGGTGGTTCTAAATTTCACCATCTGTGTACTGTATGTGCAAGCTCCACAATCATCTGGTGCACCATCAAAATTTAATTCCGTCCTTGTGCTCTTTGCAGCCTGGATAAGCTTCAGTTTCTCTATGAACTTATCAAATGTTGATTTTAGAATATTATGTTATGTCATGGTACTTTTACGATACTAATTTTCATTCTTTCTGTATCTTCTTTGGTGAAGAAGGGGTATTTAGATATGGGTTGTGATGGGCAACCGGGAACCATGCCGGGCCGGGAAACCTCTGCTGCATATGTTCCGGGGGAGCAACCATGGGCAGCTCAATACCTCCCCCGGGACGCTTGGTGGCAGCCTCCCTGGCCGATGGTGAATCCCCAACCTCCCGCATGGCTCCATGGGAGATGGAGTCCTCCACAGCCTGGTTGGGAGCTGGGGTGGCCACTAGGGGTGCTGCCTGGAATCAACAGCCCAGCTGGACGAGTCTTCAGCCCCACCCGGAAGGGCAATTGGGACCAGGTGGTCAAGCACCTGGAACACTTCCGGGTGGTCTATAAAAGGGGCCAGCCACCACCACTCGGGAGCCAGAGTCGGGAGGAGGATGACTAAGCTTGAGGAGGAGTGGTGGTAAAAAGTGAAAACTGTTGTGGGTCTTGTTGTGCTTTGGGTCTGTGTATTGCCTGTGGGGTTCACGGGAAAGACATCCCCCACAGGTGAAGAAAATAAAAAGCCTGTTTATTTTATATGTGCCTCCGTGTGCATCTGTGTCAGGTCAGGCGCCTATATAGCGCCTTTGTTACAGGCTGATTGGATGGAGTAATTTATTTTATATTTGGCTTACTGAATCTTAACATGTGTAATGTAATTGTAATTTAAAATTAATTTTAAAACAGCTACTTCTTTTGTCTTACTTATTTTGAAGCAAGTTATTACTCTCTTCAACCTAGTTGTTTAGTCTTTTTCTAATTCAAATGTATCCATTTAAGCTTGACATACTTATCATTTAATTCAGCATGTATAAGCAGTTATAAGCAGTCTTAAGCTCAACCTTAAAAATGTTTTTAATGCAAATCTAGCAGACAATTCAGGTATCAGTGTATTCTTTTGTTGTAGACGAATGCCCATCTCATTGTTTAACATGTGATTGATCTCATTTGTTGAAACTAATGGAAATGACACATACATTCACGGTTGTGGCCTGTTACTAAGGGTGCTTTCGTTTAGTCTTATGCATGTGTTTTTTTTTTTTCTTTAATAGGAGGACACACTGGAGTTGCTCAAAAAAACACTAAAACTTATTGAAACTGATAACTCCGACATGGAAGCATTGGTTATTAAAGCAGTTGAACTTGAATTAGAGGAAGCTATTGTCTGGTAAATATTGCAATTCATTTTTTGCATTTTTTAAACATTCCCCCATTCAAAATTATATTTTACATTTGTTAAAAACACACACACATACACATACACACTCACAAGATGAAGATAGTTAACCTAAGAAATATAAAAACAGTCCTTAAGAGAAAAGTTAACATGTTAATGCAAAAATTGGAAGGCTTTAGAAACTGCTTTTACAAGACAAATTAGAGAAATGTTAGTTGACTATAGATTCTAATATAAAACAGTTTTATCATTGATGCCAAGACAATCTTTTGAATCAGGAAAAAGTAATTTATTATAAAAGGAATAATAAAAAGGTTGGATGAAATGAGTAAATAGAAATGAAAAGTAATTTATTACATCTGAGTTCAACCCAAGACACTAGACATTTGTTGTTGCTTTAAGTATCTAGCATTTTAAAATTAAGTTTCAGGTTCATCAAAATAACAGTCCCACAGATATGTTTGGGCACCAAGGAGGATTCTATAATTCGGTAATATTTATTTGCCACCTTCCTAAATCGTTTTTCATAGTACAAGTTTTGTAAATTTTTGATGTCAGTTTCATTAGAATAGATAAGATGAAACTTCTAGACACATCAGAAAGAGCTGGAAACCAGTCCTGTGAACACTTGACATCATGGAAAAACAGGACCCTGAGCCGTCTGTCTACTACCAAACTAACATGTGTAATCCACCATGACAGCTAATGATAAAGAGGAAATAAACTCTCCCACAACTGACATCCACATAAAAAGAAGAAAATCATTAAATAATAAAGAAGTCAATAATAAAAAGAATAGGAAACCTCCTTTAACATAGGTAGAGTCTCTTAACAAAGGTAGAATCTCTGATGAGACAAACAGTTCTGCAGCATTGAGATCAGCCTCTAGACAGTAATACAGACATTTCAAGCATGATTCAAGGAAATTTTCAAGTGTGTGGGACTTAAAAAAGGAAGGTTGCATGCTAGGTCCTTTGGATAATAATGTTGATTGCTCTCTTTTTTGTATGTTGTTGTAGGCAGGAACTTAGGACAGAGTCTTAAATGAAATCTGTTACAGGCAATTTCAGTAGCCATACTTAAGGCATTCAATGCTGAAGTCTTTGTCTGTAAAATGTAGGAGTTTTAACAATCATTTCTTGAGTTTTGTATTTTGAGGAGAGAGCAGCTGAAATGTGTTTTCTGTGAGTTCCCATGCATTTCACATGCTCTAGGGCCAATACAGGAAAACTTTCAAAACATGCTGTTCAATGAAAGACTTCGAGTCAACTCTTAACTTCCCTCAGTAGACAATTATGAAAAATACTAAATGTGCTACCCATCTAAGACAGGGTGAAGTCTAAATAATCACCATAGACCTCAGCATTATCATTTGCAGTGCACAACACAATGATTATGTCTCTTGTTATAGGCCCTTTGGTAGTGGATTTGTAAAGCAATGCTAATGTTTGTGATTCACCATCTATTGGAACGACAGAGATATACATTAACAGATGGATTGGGACATGGACAGACACATGGTCCCTTATCCTTTTATTAAGTTGGATTGCTCCTTCTGAAATGGTCTTCCAGGTAGCTCAGTTCTTCCTTCAAGTTTAAGTGTTCAGGTTCATGGTTGCACTGTCTTACTAATTTCAGAGCATGGGTCATAACCAGGTAGTTGGAGTTTACTAACAGACAAATCAGAAACGCTAATGAAAATAATAGTCAAAAAGAGTTTCATCAATGGGAAAAAATCACTAACAAGAGAAATACTCGCAAGAAATTCATTTTTGTTTTTCCAGAAATTTATACAATTTTAGGAGGCACTCCACCTGTGTAAATACTGTTACCACATGACACAATAGCAACACAGCTTCCTGTAACCATCTGGTAGCAACCTATCCCAAAGATGGCGTTAAGGCATACACAAAAATATCTCTACTTTGTGTAATTTTGGGTGATTTACAGCAGAATCTTGGTAATGCAGAAAACATTCAGTTATAGCATGAAAGCCAGTTACAGTTGAGGTTAAAGAAATGTAAAATATAGAGATTTTGCTGTCATTGGATGCAGAAAAAGTCTTTGACAGAGTTGAATGGATTATTCACTGTATTGTTCAATTTTGGGTTCGGTCTCCAGTTTCCAGTCAAGCTGAGAGTCTTTGTTAATGGTTGCATTCACATATACAGTGCTGCTTCCTGACAGTGCCCTCACAAATAAGGCACAGTCAAAGTCACCATCATGTGAGGAGGGTCTCAAATAAAACTGCCAAAGAAGTTTGAGAGCATGAACACGAGCCCAAGAAAAATATATTAGTCTGTATACCCACTTGTTAGCTTCTGGATGATAACAAGAATTTAAATTTAGTCTTATTCCCAATTTTAAATACAAGCTTTGCCAAAAATGGGAAACAGTGGATTTGGGGAAACAATGTACAGGTTTCTTTCACTTTTTGTGACAGAAATCCATTCCGGAAAATAATTCATAACATTAAGTCGTAATTACCATTAATTTAAATGGACAAACGTTTTATGTCTTCCCTGGCACCAAATAATTTATTCCTATTTTTGCTCTAAAAATCCAAAAATACAGTGTTAATTCTTCCAGCTAGTGTGAGATGAAGGGTTGACCATCTATGCAAGTCTTGTTTAATTTTTTCCATGCAAACGGCGAAATTTTGTTGATATAGAGCTTTATGTTTACTTGTGATGTTTACCCCTAGGTATTTAAACTGTTCTGCAATGATAACAGGTAAGGTATCTAATCTAATATTATATGCTTGAGAGTTCACTGGAAAGAGTACACTTTTATTCAGATTAATTCTGAGACCAGAGATCTTTTGAAATTCTGTGAGTGCTGCTAAGACTGCAGGCACGGAATTTTCTGGGTCTGATATATACAGTACCATGTCATCTGCATATAATGAAATTTTCTGTTCCAGTCCTTCTCTGCAAATCCCCTTTATCTGATCAGTATTTCGACAATGTATTGCTAGTGGTTCAATGGCAATCGCAAACAGCAGCGGTGACAAGGGGCATCCTTGTCTAGTGCCACGTTCTAGTTTAAAGTAGTCTGAGCAAATGTTGTTGATGCAAACTGAAGCTTCTGGGTTAGTATACAGTAATTTAATCCATGCACAGATGTTTGGGCCAAACCCAAACTTCTCCAATATAGTATTTCCATTCAATCATGTCGAATGCTTTTTCTGCATCCAGTGATAATAATATTTCTGGGGTGTTTGATTTAGTTGGTGAGTATATTACATTAAACAGGCGTCGAAGATTGGAAGATAAGTGCCGGCCCCTAATAAATCCAGTTTGGTCTTGTGATATTACCGAGGGGAGCACTTTCTCCATCCTTCTGGCTAAGATTTTAGAGAGTATTTTAACGTCGTTATTCAGAAGTGAAATTGGTCTGTATGATGCACATTGTAATAAGTCCTTATTTTGTTTTGGAAAGACAGTGATTAGTGCTTGGCGAAAGGTTTGTGGAAGAGATTGGTTATCTCTGGCTTCTGTAAATGTTGCTAATAAGAGGGGAGCTAGCTGAGCGGAGAATTTCTTGTAAAATTCTGCAGGGTAACCATCAGGGCCTGCTGCTTTCCCACCTTGGAGAGATTTTATAGCATCTAGTAATTCTGATAACGTCAGAGGTTTATCAAGTTCCTCCGCACTAAAAGCGTCTATTTGTGGTATCTGTAATGTATCTAGAAATGTATTAGATTGTGTATTGTCTTCTTTAAACTCAGTAGCATATAGGGATTTATAGTAGTCTCTGAAAGTATGCATTATATTTTTGTGTTCGACGATTTTATCTCCGTTCGTGCTAGTAATTACCGAGATTGCGTTGTGCACTTCTTGCTTGTGAATTTGTTGAGCTAAAAGCTTATTAGCTTTCTCCCCATGTTCATAGTAATGATGTCTGGATTTGTAAATTAGTTGTTCAGTTTCTTTAGTTGTCAAGAGGTTTAATTCCGAATGTAGAGCCTGCCTCCTCCTATGTAGAGTCTCGCTTGGTAGTCTGGCGTGTTCTTCATCTATTTTAGTAATTTCGCTTTTTATCTCTGCTAGTTTCTTGGCTTCGGATTTATTTCTGTGGGAAAGATATGAGATAATCTGACCTCTTAAGAAGGCCTTAAGAGTTTCCCAGAGTATTCCTGCAGAGATCTCGGGGGATGTATTTGTCTCTAGAAAGAATTTGATTTGTTTGGATATAAATTCCGTACAATTCTCGTCAGCTAATAGAAGCGGGTTGAGGCGCCATCTGCGGGGTGAGTGCATGGGGCTTAGTAATTTTAGCTCCAAGATCATAGGTGCATGGTCAGAAATAACAATAGCATCGTATTCGCAAGATTTAATCAACGGCAAAAAGTTATTGTCTATAAAGAAGTAATCAATCCTTGAGTAACAATGATGCACTGGTGAGTAGAAAGAATATGTTCTTGAATTTGGGTTTAAAAACCTCCAGGGGTCTGATAAATTGTGATCAGTTATAAACTTTGTAATTATCTTTGCGGTGTTAGATGCCGTTCCCCCTGTGGAGGAAGTCCTATCTAAAAGTGGATTTAGAACACAATTGAAGTCCCCAGCCATTATAACTTTATGAGTGTTCAGATTGGGAATGGATGCAAATAAATTTTGTATAAATTCCTTATCATCAACATTAGGTGCATAAACATTTATCAAAATCATTTTACAGTTAGATAAGTCTCCCATGACCATTACATATCTCCCTTCAGGATCCAATACTACATCTGATGCTACAAATGGTACTGTTCTATGTATGAGAATTCCCACACCTCTAGTTTTCTTTGTAAAACTAGAATGGAACATTTGGCCAGTCCAGTCTTTTTGCAGCCGGAACTGATCCTTGCTTATTAAGTGAGTTTCCTGTAAAAATACTATTTTAGCATTTAGACCTGTTAGGTGAGAGAGTACTTTCTTTCTCTTTAATTCGTGATTCAGGCCTTTAACATTCCAGCTTATGAAATTAACTGTCCCGTCATGGAGACACTGATTCTGAGTTTTTGATGTCATTTTATAGTCTTAACTGGAAGTGAGACAGCTTTGGCCTTAATTTCCTATTTTCCCTAGAGTTGTTGCCATGCAGCTTATTATTACGTTGGTAGTTATAATTATTAAGATTCATAGGATAGATTAGGTATAGATCAAGCCTGCTCTCTTTCTCTCCCCCCCTTAACCCCCCACCCTCCTTTTTTTATTTCAAAACATCCCAATATACATTAATAAATCATTTTTTAGGCAATTAGATTCGACAATAACCTCATTTATTTGGAATTCAAAACATCCACGCATCAAAAGAGCGACCTTACAAAGACAAAAGGCAGAAGGCGGCATGGCTCTTCCTAACTTCCAGTTTTATTACTGGGCAGCAAATATACAGGCGATAAGAACCTGGACACAAATAGAAGAACATACACAGGCTTGGTCCGCAATAGAAGTAAAATCCTGCAGTACTTCTTTGTATTCCTTGCTCTGTGCTCCAATAAACACACGTTATCGGCAATACACTAATAACCCAATTGTGCTCCACTCACTTAGAATCTGGAACCAATGTAGAAAGCATTTTAAGACGGAGAAGCTTCTATCTGTTGCACCCCTGCAAGAGAACCACCTCTTTCAACCTTCACAAACATATGCAGTTTTTAATATTTGGAAAAAATTTGGAATTAACTCGCTTAGAGATCTTTATATAGACAACGTCTTTGCATCCTATGAACAATTACATTCCAAATTTAACATTCCAGCTACACATTTCTTTCACTATCTTCAAGTCAGAAACTTTGTTAAACAAAACCTTACAGATTTTCCTCATCTTGCACCCTCAACCATGCTGGAAAAAATATTGCTCAATCTCAAGGACTTAGACTCCATCTCTACAATATATAAAATCATTTTACAATCCCTCCCTTTCAAAGATCCGAGAAGACACTGGGAAAAAGATCTTTCAATTAATATATCAGAAAAGGAGTGGAAAGCAGCAATGCAGAGAATTCACTCGAGCTCCATATGCGCAAAACATACAATCATACAACTCAAAATTATATATCGAGCACATCTGTCTCGACTAAAACTTTCCAAAATGTTCCCAGGGCATGATCCAACTTGCGAACGTTGCAACCAAGTCCCAGCCTCACTAGGTCACATGTTCTGGTCCTGCACCAAATTAACATTATTCTGGACAAACATTTTTAATTACCTTTCAGATAGCCTTGGACTCACAATCCCTCCAAACCCATTAACAGCTGTGTTTGGTGTTCTCCCAGATGGGTTTAAAGCGGAGAAAGACAAACAAATTGTGATTGCATTCACTACACTTTTGGCACGTAGACTTATTCTCATAAACTGGAAAAACCCAAACTCTCCTCTTTTAAGTCAGTGGGAAACCGATGTGTTATATTATTTGAAGTTGGAAAAAATCAAATACTCAGTTATTGGATCCGTACAGACTTTTTTCAAAACATGGCAGGATCTAATCAGTAATATTTTAAAATAAGTTCATAAGGCACAGAGAATTTATTAATTTAGGTATGTTTACAAGCCTAAATTTGAATTTAACGCCGTTTGGCTTGCTCTCTCTCTCAGGGGTGGGGATCGATCTGTTCTTAATTTTTTCTCTTTGTAAAAACTTGATTGCTTTGTATGGATTGTAATAAAATTAATAAAAAAAATAAAAAAAAAAAAATACAAAAATATATCTAAATAGATGCAACAATGATAGAAGCAATGATAGTCATCAAAACAAACCCTAATATGAAATTTTCACTTAATTAAATACTCTTTAATAAGGCTGTTTAATTATTCTTTATCACTGAAAGTTTCACATTCAAATGAATTGTTTTTGATATTTCTTTTGGTTTTATGGTTATTTCACAATTTTTGAGTAAATGAGTAAACTATTGGAGCCAGGATGCTCAAAATAATGCGAGCAGACACATGAGCAATATACATGACAAGTTGACTTAACTATACTGTAACATGTGAACGCAGCATAAGCTGTGAAAATGACTAAGACTGTGATTGCACATCACCAACATCAAGCCATCAAGCACCCCAGACATTCAATCCTGTCTCCATGCTGTAGGCTGCAGTGAGGTGTATTGTGCATGACAGTGAGATTGATCCAGAGATAGTATTGCAGGTGCACATTTGAAAATCATCCTAGACATTGTCTTTGTAACTATGTATTTTCAGATTGATTGTGTTTTTTAAGTCAAAAAACTGTATTAAATTACATTTTTCTTCTACACAGATGTTTGTAATTTGGGGGGTGCCTGTATGATTGTTGTTTCCTTCTGAGACAGTTTTAGAGATTCTGTCCACTACTACCAAGATATTTGTTATAAAATCCATTGAAGGTATGAGAATTCCTTCAATTGTTAGAGAAGATCTGCTGGGAGAGCATTTTGTAATTTTGCTAAAATACATTTTCTGCACACATTGATGTAATTTTCAGTATTCAGCCTAAAGAAAAATATCCAGTAACATTAAAAATATCAATTTCTTCATAACTCATTGATGTCCAGAAAGTAATGAATCATGACCCATATAAAATACTTTTTGATGTGCTGAGTCAGGCAGAAAATATAACCCATTGAGACCACTTCTAAAATTTGGGGGTTTGGGTAGTTTCTAGAGGTTTTAAAAACAAATCTTTTAAGTCGACAAGAACAAACATTTCCTCTACATTTTTTTCATG
Source organism: Polypterus bichir lapradei (assembly GCA_026402145.1). NCBI lineage: Eukaryota > Metazoa > Chordata > Cladistia > Polypteriformes > Polypteridae > Polypterus > Polypterus bichir. Next base: position 23,260,416 of record JANRMT010062808.1, on the reverse strand, counting down.
GGGAATTTTGAGTTCCAGTTCTGTCTCAATTTCCTTGGGATCAGATTAACAGGAGGTGTCATCCGCTTTAATGTTCTAATCACATGGCCAATAAGAAATTACAGAACTATAGTAAAAAATAAAGCTTATCTTGCAATGAGAAGCATTAAATATATATTAAATGTTTGGGATGGGTGAAAATTAAAAAGGGTAACTTGGTACCTTCTAGCTAGTTCATCCATTCCTCAAAAGGCAAATTAACTGCTGGCAAGTTTGTTTTGCTCAACAGAGGTTCTAAGAGAGGAATACACATGAGTGGAATTTCTTAGTATCTGGGAAATGCTAAGACAAAATAGCACTTAGCAAAGCACACATCCACGTCAAGTTCAGATTATAAGGAAAAACTGGCTTGTTGCAATATAGGCACAGAGATGGATAAAACCTTAAATTTATTAAGGACCTTTTGAACTTCTTTAGTCTATAAAACTTTTTACCTGGGATTTCTTTGTCAAATCGGTTTGCAGTTTGCAGAATTAAAAAAATGCTGAACATCTTTTATACAATTATTAGCTGGCCAGTAATTAACAGAACTTTGAACTTTGAATTAATATGAACTTTTTTAGTGTTATTTAGTCCCTTTTGGAAAATTGGAGTAAGTAACACCAGAACCAATGATTGGTTGAATTCATACTTCTCCAAATTGACATACAAATTATTTCAATGTCTCACATATTGTCTATTTCTCAATATTGGGCAAATATGAGCGTATTCTTAATGTGCACTAATAAAAATGTTCCTAGAATATCTCAAAAATGGCATTGCCCAGTAACTAAAAAGTGTGGGAGCACTGGCGAGCCCATGTCATTATCAAATTCTGTATTCACGATGCACAGGCTAGATGTTAAACAATATTTTTCATTCCTTGATAAAAATTGTAAATGCTATGTATATACAAGATTTGTGAATATTTTCAAGTTATGTGTTTTGATTTAGAAGAAACAAGATCAAAGGGAGAGGGTAGTTTATATTAGTTTTCTTTACATCAGTATAATGAATATGTGAACAGCGAACCATTGTTATGCTCTTTGATGGAAAAAACAATCCTAATAGAACTGATGGAAGGATGAATGACTCCAGTAGCTAAATTTTCCTTTATATGTTTTCCATTTCTTTGTTCTTAGGACCTGACAGTGCACAAAACAGGGGTACTCACATAAAAATCTTAAAAGTCCACTTAACAAATTTTAAAAAATGAGAAATTGAATTTGGCAGTTTTTGCAGTAGGAGAGGATTTGCTACAGTAAACAGAAGGAGCAACAGGATCAAAAATGGATAAAATGAAATTGAAACTAAAAAAATACTAAAAGGAGGCCAAAATCCGAATACCAAAATTTAATGCTAAGGTATACTTGAAAGTGAAGCTAACTAGCATTAAGGAGGAAATTCTTGAAAGGGTTAAAAATGATAATAGCGAATTCAGTCTGTATAGAGGCCTTAGTTAGTTATCAGATTTTAACTAATTTATGTGTGCAATGAGATAGAGCGAGCTATTTATAGCAGGGAGCACCACCATCTGATTTCAAAAACTCTGGGCCATGCTGGAGACACTATGGGCAAAAATCCATGTGCTGCATTGGAATTTAATTGCAGCTACATCACATAAAATAATACCTTGAAAAAAAGTTTACCTTGTGTATATATACTGTATGTACAATTAATTTATTCACCCCAGCTTGGCAGAGTGCAACCATGATGCATGGTGTATAGGCTATAACATTTGGACCATAAATACAATGATGAGGGCATTTATTATCCATTGTTAAACACAATATGTAACAGCATGAAATGTCAAAATGTAGGAAGTAAAAAAAACCCAGCAGTACCCAACAACTGTAAAGAACTACTACAATGAAAGTTTGGAATGGAATCAGTATATGCTCTACTTATTTGTAATGCAAATAGTTGTAGAAAGATCACAGCTAGGCCTTCAAGGTGGTTCACTTAGGTGTCTTCTATTTAGAAGCACAGAGAAATTTAAAAGCTACTTTGTCCAAGAGGATGAGTGTATAGTGGTGTGTTTTAAAACAGAAACAGGAGGACAAAAAATGCTCATAAACATGCTGGAAAAACAAAACGGACAAAAGGGATCTAAGAAAATCTTATGATTTTTCAATTTCTGTTATTTTTTTAAATTTTTGACGTCTTTTACCAATTTGTTAATGGTTATTAATTTATTTTTAAGGGCACTGCTGTTTTGTACTGCATTTTTATATTTTATCATTTTAAATCAACATTGATAATACTATAGGGACAAAGGCTTTTAGCTTATGTTTTTGAAGTTCAGGCTTTGAATTTGATTTTACTTCACATTTTGCATTTTGAGTTTTGGGTGTTTTTTTTGTTTTTTTTGCTCACTATACTATCAATTCTTGGTCAATTTTTCTGATTGTCTTGACCGTGGAGTCACCGTATGCTCTTGTGAATGCAGCATGGCAGACTGAAGAAATCCTGCAAAGCACTTCCTTTTGTCAGATAGGTTCATTTACATATTTCATTTGAATGTTTTTACATTTTTACCAATCATCTTTAGAAAAAATGTTTTACTCCAGAAACACACATCTGAATTAGGTATTATGTAAATTCCCAAACTAGTTAAACATGTTAAAAGTCCAAAGTATAAGAAGCAAGACTTCATATATGTAAACACAAAATTAAATGTTATATATGATCTCGTTTTCTAATTTGAAAGTGTTGGTACAATTGCCGGGATGTGCCAGTTAAACAGACCTGCAGTTTCAAACACATTTTTCTCTAACATACTCAATCTTTAAAAATTGTTGTTTTCAAAACATGGTATTCTTTCCATGCTGGTGCTAACAACAAAAACCAATTAAGTGGTTTTCTACACTTAACTATGCACTTATTTAAACTGAGTAAACTAATCGTTAAGTTTCCTTATAGAATGTCCAGCATTTATGAAAATGATATCCTGCAAACATTTGAGTATAAAGGATCACTGAATAAGGAGGGGAGGATTTTCATAGAGGAGTTATTCAGCAAAGAACAGAGAAAAGAAAATGAATGGTTAGAGGATCTGTGAGTGGGACTCCTGTAGGAAAAGGAAGTGGAAGAAATGCCAAAGTGAAACAGAATATTTTGGAATGATTCAGCGCCAGAAGTAGTAAACATATCACCCTCTCTGTTGATGCCAAACTTCATCTGGTCAGATGATATACAGAGGTGACCACATTTCAGGAATGCATGATTGTTAAATATTAGCAATTGCCTTTACTATGTGGGTATGGAGACTAACTGCCTCTCTGTTTTGTGCCAGATTTTGATATCATATGCAATAAAGTCCAACGATGCGGTTCATGGTGCTGGAACCAGGGTCCAGCGATTCGCAGCCCCTGACCTTTTGTAAAGTCAAGGAAGATGGAGCCACTTTCACCAAGGTCACCAGACCCACGGGGACCGAGACAATCCTCAAAGTCAGCCCTGTCAGTGCCAGTGGTTGCATTGAAGTCACCCATGACCAGAGGAGTGTCACCTCATGGACACCTATCAACTACCGAACGAAGCTGCGAATAAAATCAGAGCATGCTCAGTCAGAGCATACACTGAGACAACAGACAAGGCACCCAGGGAGTGCCGTAATCTGAGTCCCATAATATGCTCGTTGAAAGGAGTGACATTGGACACCATTGGAAGAAGCCAGTCTGCTACAACAATAGCTACTCCCCGAGTATGACAGCCATCAGATAGACCAGACCAATAAAAACTGTATTCACCTACAGAGATCTGGCCAGTCTCCAGTCTGCGCACCTTAGAGAGTGCTGCCACTGAAATGTGGAGTTTATGTAGCTCCTCCGACAGCAGAGGAAGATGATCATCTTGCCGGAGAGACAAGATGTTCCATGCGCCCACCCGTATGGGCCGCCTCAAATTGGGACCCGAGTGCTGCCGTGCAGCAGCCAATGCCTCAGCACCACACCAGTTCCAATCCCCAAAGACCTGACCCTATTAGCTCTCCAACGGTAAATAACCATTTAAGGTTATTCACTGGACTTAATCTGCTTAAATATAGTGAAGGCTGTAGCTGTGGAGGTTAAATAATTGGATGGCAATATATTAATATATATATATATTTTTTCTTCTTCTTTCGGCTGCTTCCGTTAGGGGTTGCCACAGCGGATCATCTTCTGCTATATCTTTCTGTCCTCTGCATCTTGTTCTGTTACACCCATCAGCTGCATGTCTTCTCTCACCACATCCATAAACCTTCTCTTAGGCCTTCCTCCTTTTCTCTTGCCAGGCAGCTCTATCCTTAGCATCCTTCTCCCAATATATTAAGCATCTCTTCTCTGCACATGTCCAAACCATTACAATCTCTTGCCTCTTTGATTTTGTCTCCCAACCATCCAACCTGAGCTGACCATCTTATGTACTCATTTCTAATCCTATTCATCCTTGTCACACCCAATGCAAATCTTAGCATCTTTAACTCTGCCACCTCCAGCTCTGTCTCCTGCGTTCTGGTCAGTGCCACCGTCTCCAAACCATACTGTATAACCATTTCACTCTTGCTGATATCTGTCTGTCACAAATCACTCCTGACACTCTTCTCCACCCATTCCACCCTGCCTGTACTCTCTTCTTCAATTCTCTTCCACAATCCCCATTACTCTGTACTGTTGATCCCAAGTATTTAAACTCATCCACCTTCGCCAACTCTACTCCTTGCATCCTCACCATTCCACTGACCTCCCTCTCATTTACACACATGTATTCTGTCTTGTTCCTACTGACATTCATTCCTCTCCTCTCTAGAGCATATCTCCACCTCTCCAGGGTCTCCTCAACCTGCTCCCTACTATCGATACAGATCACAATGTCATCAGCATACATCATAGTCCACGGGGACTCCTGTCTAATCTTGTCTGTCAACCTGTCCATCACCATTGCAAATAAGAAAGGGCTCAGAGCTGATCCCTGATGTAATCCCACCTTCACCTTGAATGCATTCGTCACTCCTACCACAGACTTCACCATGATCACACTTCCCTCGTACATATCCTGTACAACTCTTACATACTTCTCTGCCACTCCCGACTTCCTCATACAATACCACAACTCCTCTCAAGGCACCCTGTTATATGCTTTCTCTAGGTCCACAAAGACACAATGCAACTCCTTCTGGCCTTCTCTATACTTCTCCATCAACACCCTCAGAGCAAACATCGCATCCGTGGTGCTCTTTCTTGGCATGAAACCATACTGCTGCTCACTAATCTGATCAAATCTAATATAATCTAATATTAATATATATATATATATATATATAAAATGCAAACGTGTGTCTGTCTGTCTGTCTGTATATATGTCTGTCTGCTTTTCACGAGAGAAGTACTTAACGGATTTAGATCTGTTTTTTTCTAAAATTTGCTTGAGCATTCTGGTGTTGTGACTTCTATAATCACGATAAGTTTCATAGTTTGTTTGCTGCACTGACTTATTCTCGCAAATTTGAGAGAGAGACTACAGTCCAAGGGAAGGGGGACGCGGGACCTCAGGAGTATGGAGCTGATTGGCAGAATTATCATGGCCACGTGCTTTTCTCCACATGCAGGGGACGCTCTCCCATCAGAACTGAACACGATCAGATACAGTGCCAACATTTGATATTGGAGCATTGCTTTTTTTTTTTTAATTGATTTTTAAAGTTTGTCCTGTTTCACTACTATTTGGCCTGAGCTGCGGGGTTACAGCTAGTCTTATTATAATATAAGCTATACTGTAGAAACCGGGTGGGTGGCACAGTGGTAGTGCTTCTGCTTGTCAGTAAGACCAGGGTTTATATCCTGAGTCCTACCTGCGTGGAGTTTGCATGTTCTTCCCATGGCTGTGTGGGTTTCCTCTGAGTGCTCTGGTCGCCCCAAACCCCACCTAACATGTTCAACGACATGCAGGTTTGGTGAAATGGTGACTATCCTTGGGGTGTGTGTGTATTGTGTGTGTGTGTGTGTGTGTGTGTATGTGTATGTGTTTTCACCATGTGATGGATTGACACCCTGTCCAGGGTTTGTTCCTGCATAGTACCCTATACTAACAGGAATAGACTCCTGCAACCCTGGTCTGGGTTAAGTGGATTAGAACATGTAATGAAAATGTTTTGAAATCAAAACAAAACAAATTCAGAAATATTAACTCTTGGTAGCATTTTAAATAATAATATTATTAGCATATCATGCAAAAATTATAATTTCATGTTTTTTTTCTTTGCTTACATTATCTGCACATACATTTTATTGCAACAAAATAATATAACTAATAAGCTTTTATAAGTGCTAAAGAAAACAAATAGATCAATATTATGACCCATCCTTGAAATATATTTTGCCCAATTCTCAACTTCACAGTTTTGTTATAATTATAAGATTTTATGTGTTGATATTTAAATTAAATTAATTTTATTTATGTGTTCAATTTGAATAAATATACATCTTTTATTTAGGTACATGGGAAAGATAAAAATGCCATTTGACAATAAAAAGTTAATACAACTTTTTGAAACCAGCCTGGTTGATTGTCTGAAATATAATCTCCTAGAAATCACTCATTTACAAAGTATTGAAATAGCTAAAGAAACGGTAAGTAGTTGTGTATTTAAATTATCTACAGGTATGTGTGTATGTTTTAACTTATAACCTTTTAATAAAGCTAACCTTATAAATATTCACTTAACTAATTAAAGATGGAACTTGTATTTAAAGTTATTAGCTTACAGGTTAACATTTAGAAGTTCTAAAATTTTTTTTACATACGTGTGGTCTTTGAGATTACAACAATTAATCACACATGGTAACTAAGGCCAAGTGCAAAAATGAAAATGAGTCCCACTATCTAACTATGCTGGATAACTTGTCTGAAAGAAGAGACCTCAATGTAAGTGTGATATTTTGTTTAAAGACATCATTAGCAAAGGGCAGCTTTTGCTGAAAACAGGCAGCATGTTGTAGAGGTTAAGGCTTTGCATCTCAAACCCTGAGGTTGTGGGTTCAGATTCCTCTACTGGCACTGTGTGATGATGAGCAAATCACTTCACCTGCCTGTGCTATAACTGAAAAGAAAAAAAAGAAAGAAATCACAAATGTAAATCACCTTGGATAAAGGTGTTAACCAAATAAATAAATATAATGTAAATGAATCCACAAAATCCCTTACCGTGATGTTTTTCTTTTGCCAGCAGATGAAAAGTTTGCTAGGCTGCAAGGACCAGAAGATGAACATGAGCCTATTGACTAGGCCAGGATTATAACTGGACAAACAGATGTGTCTATCGTACACAAAAGCCTTTGAAAATTTATCCACAATCTTGGGCATCACATAATATGTGGCTCTAGTTTCTAAAGTGCAGTGTGAGAAATATTACACAATGGAACCTCCAGGAACTGCACCCCTTAGCAACAGACATACAAAATGGCAGTGCCAACAAAAAATTGCAACGAGGTGAATACAAAAAATTGCATTATTAAAAGTTTAAAATTTTCAGAGAAAAGATATAATCAATATACTAATACATTTGAATTCTTTTAGGACCCAAAACCCACAAAAAGGAATAACTGGGCAATATGCAAAAAATAAAACTAGTCCCTGTCTTCAAAAATGTTACCTTGTTGGTAGTAAAATCTTTCATTATATCAATGGCTCCAATTTTCAAACCATGAGTTATCAAAGAATAGTTTGAAAAGTATGCCTTAAATATGATAAGTAGGTGTGTTTTTATACTGTCAGTTAATTGTATTATTTTTAGTTTGACTTTTTTCTAAAGTTTTATTTATGAAATAATATTTGCTAGGCATTTATCTTATTTATATTAAATTTTAGATTCACAGATAGAGGAAAGTAGGGAAATAAAAGCCACATGTTATTAAGCATGTTACCTTTTTTACGCATGCTGCATAATTTATATAACAGTTAAATTTTTTTCACATGATTTTGCATTTTTTCTTCTTATTAATTTCAAATTTGGTTTGATTTGATATACTTTGTTAATCCCTGAAGGGAAAATGCATCGTTTACACAAAAGTAACTGATGTTAATTTTGTTCCTTCAGCCACTACTACTCATACATTAGTCAGTATCAAACATTGAAACACTTCCTGTTATATTTATCCCTCATTATCATATTTGTAAAGGGAAAAGACTGATTGTAATTTGTTTTTTTATTTTATTACCTATAAGCCTATGCCAATTATCCTTCCTACAACTTTACTCTTGTAATATTAGGAACTTGAATAAGATGTCAGTAAATGGAGCACAAAGGGGAATGGTAAAAACAATCTCAAGATAATAGGCAAGTGTATTCATCAGGGGGTGCGTGCTCCCTTGGATTGTGTCCTTTATTAATACAGAACAGTCTCAAGCCATACCCATCCCTTTTTAACCATGGTGGAAGTAATCAAACAAGAAAGAAATATGGTACAAAAAGAGATATATTTATTTAACTTGATTTAAAAGATAATGTCCACTCTCCAAAAATAGTATTTATACATACATATCCAGGCCAGAGAGAAGCCAACAGAAATATACAGTCATCACAGCTAATTTGTCATGGGGAATGCTGACAACATGTTCATCCAGCAGGAATGTTCAGCAGCATGGAGGCAGCTTCTGGCTCCATGATGGATCCTCGTCATTATAAACATTCACATATTTACATATTCATATAATCTGTTATGAACCTTGCCAGGTATGGGCAGCTGCCATCAGAGCCGTCTGTTATTTTTGGACTGTGCCCAAATAACACATTTTTCTGTTCTCATGGTTTCTGCAGACAGTAGCTGTTGGTCAGTCTGGCCATAGATTTATTCCATCAAATGGCAGCTTTTTAAAATAACAACAACAGCATTTATGTACAGGGTGAGGCAGAAAGGACGGATGTCTTTGAAATGGCTAGAACTCACCACTAGGTGGAGTGACAGATATGCGGTAGATGGCGTTAGGTTCGCGAAGTCTTAGCATTTTTTTATTTTCTTTTTAGTTGAAGCCATGGAGCAGTGGATGATAGAACACTACATTTTTGTGTACAACTGTTTTGTCAAGAACAACCAATCTATTACCACAGTTCAGCGTGAGTTTCGTTGCCATTTCAATATCCACAGAAATAAAGCTGTTCCTGCTCATAACACTGTCCTACGTTGGGTTAAAGCACTTCATGCACGAGGTACACTAATGAAAAAAAGACTGCCGGGGGCTACACGAATTGCACGTACCCCTGAAAATGTGGAAAGTGTACGACTAGCCCTGCTGCGCAGTCCAAGTCAATCTGCTCGGAAGCATTCTTCTGAACTTGGCCTCAGTAATCGTTCAGTAAGGCGTATTTTGCATTTAGACCTACATTTCCATCCCTACAAATTGTCAAATGCTATTTCATATGAACTCAAATCTTTCAATAAATTTCTTTGTAAGAAAAAAATTAACAATTTTGTGAATTTGTAAAAAACGTCCATCCTTTCTGCCTCACCCTATATATAGCACATTTTCATACAAATGATGTAGCTCAAAGTGCTTTACAAGATGAAGAAACAGAAAAGAAAAATATAAAAATAAGTTTAGGCAATGGGCAGCACTGCTGCCTTGCAGTAAGGAGACCTGGGTTCACTTCCCAGGTCCTCCCTGCGTGGAGTTTGCATGTTCTCCCCGTGTCTGCGTGGGTTTCCTCCCACAGTCCAAAGACATGCAAGTTAGGTGCATTGGCGATTCTAAATTGTCCCTAGTGTGTGTGCACGCCCTGCGGTGGGCTAGTGCCCTGCCCGGGGTATGTTTCCTGCCTTGCGCCCTATGTTGGCTGGGATTGACTCCAGCAGACACCCGTGACCTTGTAGTTAGGATATAGTGGGTTGGATAATGGATGGATGGATGGGTCAGTTAGCCTTTAAAGCTCTGCCTAGAAGTAATCTGCATATTTTGTTCTGTTATGCTTAACTTTTTATAGTTTTACACTGTAGCCATCCTAGAGTGTTGTAGCTTTCTTTTTAATATTTGTGTTCACCCTGTGATGGAATGGCACCCTGTCCACATGTTGTTTACACCTGCTCCACGACCCTGCCCTGGATAAGTGGGTGATAAAAAAATGAATGAATGCTAAATCTCTCACAGTACAGTTTAAATGTATTTCTATCTAGTTTGAATATTTTTTTGTTACAGTTTTATTTTTTTGGTCGTACTCTCTATTTAGAAAAACAAATTAACGCTCTTATGTTAGAAGAAATTTGCGTCAGTAAAATGTATATATATATATACAGTACAGGCTAAAAGTTTGGACACACCTCCTCATTCAATGTGTTTTCTTTATTTTCATGACCATTTACAGCACTCCATCACTATCCTTCTTGGTCAAATAGCCCTTACACAGCCTGGAGGTGTGTTTGGGGTCATTGTCCTGTTGAAAAATAAATGATCGTCCAACTAACCTGACTTCTGCACAACACAACTGCTGGTCCCAACCCCATTGATAAAGCAAGAAATTCCACTAAATAACCCTGATAAGG
>JANRMT010062808.1:23222483-23249484 GCA_026402145.1 Polypterus bichir lapradei | reverse complement strand
ATAATGCAGTTTTGGTTTGTTTTTTAAAGTTTTACACTTTTTCCATTTTGCAATTGTTAAAAACACTTGTGGGCAAAATATTAAATAATTATATGATATGATTGGGAGCATGCATTGATATGGCAATAACATTCCAACATTTGCTAATTTATATGTACTTCCATGTTGATAATAAGGAAACACAGATGTATTAAAGCATTTTCATATAATTCATTTTAAAATTTTATGAAATTCTAGAAAGAGAATTTGTATGTAAAGCAAACAGAAGTGTGCATAATTTCTTTAAAATACGAAATACACTGTTGCGTTTTTCTGTGACAGTTATTACAAAACAGAAAGTAATAATGTAAATCTAAGTAAGACCCATGTACTAAACAGAGTAATTCAGTTGCAGTGCTTGAAATGTTGTGAAAATTAATTCAGATATAATGTCAGCTTAATTTTATACCTTTTTGATATTCATCCAGAGAACTCGTGTGACTGATCTAAAATAACTTGAATATATACTTTCATCCTTTATTAAATATAAGTTAGACAAAAAGATGATGAGCAGGAATTTGCTAGTTATTCAGAGTCATAACACTAAATATGAAAATATATATTGTTGGCAATTCTGAAACATCAACATGCGTGTTCTTTTTCGGGTCTTTGAAATGTTTTTATAAGTTTGACTTGTAGAGAAAGAGACGCATGGCAGGCAGGCTTAACAGTTCATTATCACTCCTTTTAATTTACTTCTCCTGCTGAGTTACAACTAAATGCTTTAAGCTCAGAGAAACAGAAAAAGTTACAACTGCCCCACTAATAATTAATCACCTACTTTATACTTTTAAGGTGACAAAACGAATAGCAGCAGTTGTTGAAAAGGCTGGAGAATATTTTGAAGACAACATTGAAAAGAAACTTCATCATCAAAGGTACAATATTTTACGGATCCATGTTAACCACTAGCATACTTGAAGCCACTAAAGAATTATTTGTATTTTTCTGTACTGTAAAATCCTATTTCATCATTATTGCAGTTATTTGTTTGCCCATTGACAACTTAATGTATAAGATTTCTGAAAAAAAAAAGCCCCTGTTACTTCCTCCAAAATATAGTCTGTTTTGGTTACATTTTTTTCTAATAGAACCTGGAATTTTGATTGGATTTTGGTGTGGTGTCAGAAGAAGCACCATTTATTTGCACATTTACAAAATAAGTGTTCTTTTGTGACTTACATAATATACCTTTGTGACTTACATAATATACCTTCTAAAATGCATAGAAACACTAGCAATTTAATCAATATAAACATTTATCTATGGAGAAAGGGATATATTTCTGACTTTCAAGGTTATTGGTTGACTCAATAGAATGGTGGATACAGTTTAAGGAGTAAAATAATTATATGAATTTAACAGAATTGAATCCTAAGACATTGTTAATATGAACATTGAAGTAGTTATGAGCATTATTGCACAAAAAAGGATTCAGATTAATAGGATTTTGAAAGCTTCATTTCGAAAGGGGAGCTGTGTATATCTCATATCAACATAGTTAAAAGTGTCTGCAAAGTCAGCATCTTGTCCACCTATCTTATATGAACTAAATGAATACAACTGTATCATTTTCATTAAAAATAATGCCTTAGATCATTATAGCAGACCTGCGGTGGGCTGGCGCCCTGCCCGGGGTTTGTTTCCTACCTTGTGCCCTGTGTTGGCTGGGATTGGCTCCAGCAGTCCCCCGTGACCCTGTGCTTTGGATATAGCGGGTTGGATAATGGATGGATGGATGGATTATAGCAGACTTTTTTTTGCCCAGGCGTGCCCTCATTTAATTTATAACCTTCTTTGACCATCTTTGAGGTATCAATAGGGTAAAGTACTCTCATAAGTCCGGTATTTTAAGACTTTATAAAAAACAAAAGCTTCAGTTAAACATTTATACTCCATTAAAGAGTATATTAGACTAACAGAGGTAACTGGCATTACCCAGTGAACTATATATTGATGATGACTTTTTTGGAATTGGGTTGAAACCAGCCAGAATTAAAGGTTTTCAATCAGCTCTCTTTTTTTCCAATAAAATGTATTATGTAAATCTGTATAATAGCAATAACACATTCAATCATGTTAATCATGTCACAAGTATTTCAAAGGGCTCAATAGGAAGAGAAGCATTGAAAAGCTAAGTCAATGACACTGGATAGAATACAATATCTAATCATTACATGCCAAATAAAAAATGAATAAGTGACATAAAAATATGGATTTGTAACAAGAAAGCATTCAGCATGAATATAATAAAAGGTGCTAGAAGACAATGAACAAATAACAAAGTGCTATACCACAGTGTTTCTCCCATGTGCTTGATGTGACTTCCATTGGTCTACCTTAACCCTCTTCTATTGGATATACGGAATTCCTAACATTCATTGATGAAAGGAAATCGTGAAAATGAAAGAATGGATATCTTTCTAATTTTAACAGGGTAATTCTGTAATATTTTGTTTTGGTTTATAGGGGAATGTTTTGAACTTGTTTGTGGCTGTTTAACAATTTATAAAATAACAAACCTATTGTTATTTAAGGATAAGCCATTTTGTCATTTTTTTAATTAATCTGTTTATGTTAGAACATTGACTTTATGAAATGGAATAATGCAAATGCTTTCTTGTAAAAACAAAAATAAATCTTGTTTTCTTTTCATAGTGGATATAGTGCTCTCATGAAAGTTTCCAGAAGCCTAAGGTGCATTATGATTTTAAGTTTCAGAAAATAGGGCTTTAGCACAGTCATTCACTGTCTGGATCGAACCTTCTGTACATGAATTTTGTTCAGCTGCTTAATTATTTACAGGATCACAGGATGCCAAGGACCATCCCAACATCAGACATAATTCAAAATCAAATCCAGAATTGGTTACTGTTGGTCTATCTTAATGTACAGTATAGTACATTCCATCCATCCATTATCCAACCCGTTCTATCCGAACTACAGGGTCACGGGGGTCTGCTGCAGCCAATCCCAGCCAACAAAGGGTGCAAGGCAGGAAACAAACCCTGGGCAGGGCACCAGCCCACCGCAAGGCACACACACACACACCCGCACACCAAGCACACACTAGGGAAAATTTAGGATTGCCAATGCACCTAACCTGTATGTCTTTGGACTGTGGAAGGAGACCCACGCAGACACGGTTAGAACATGCAAACTGCACTCAGGGAGGACCTGGGAAGTGAACCCGGGTCTCCTAACTGGGAGGTAGCAGCGCTACCACTGCACCACTGTGCATAGTACATTAATATACAGTATTGCAAAAACACATGCATGCAATACAAATTTATTGAATTGTGCAACACTGAATGTGTTTTTTTTTCAGAAAAAGTAGTAGTATTTGCAACATGTACAAATAACAGTAAGTACTTTTTTTTATACTAGATGGAAAAGCTTTCGTAGAAGAGTTAATCCAAAATCAAATAGTAAAACACCAAGGCCACTGCAGACCACAATGTCAGTTCTGAAACCAATGACAGGAACCCTCACCAAAGAAAAAGACGAAACATTAATTGTAATCGAAGAGCTGAAGAAACTGATAAAAATGGTAATTATTAAATTGTATATGTTTTTATTTATCTTGGTATATATGAAACTTCTACCACCCAGTTTTTTTTTTTGGTAAGTATTAATGAAAACTTTGCTAAGATGCATTTGTGTAGCAATCATGGTCATTTAACCAGAGTGAATCCTACATAGAAAAGAAATATTATTTTGCTCTGTTGACATTTATAAAAATTAACAATTAATTTTGTTTAAATGAAATGCATGTAGAAGCACAATCAGAAAATGGAGTGTTTATAAAAGTTACATACAATATTGTGAATGCAGACTAATTATATTTTAACAAGCTTTGTTAAAAATGACCAGTGCCCATATTTATCATTCGTCTCAGAGTAGGAAAACTGACTGATCTGGCTCAAAAATCTCAGAATGACCCATGTTTGGTCCTACTCTTAGAAGTAGGCATAAAAGCATTTTATCAATTTTATTAATTTAGTAATCTACTCCTAACTTCAGCAGGGATTAGGAGAGCCTGTGAGCTGCCCTAACTCACTAGGAGCTGCTAGATGATGATGTTCAGGCAGAGATCAGCATGCACATCCCAGGAATGGTTGAATGTTTTGGAGACACTGGACAACAGTTAACATGTATAGAGATGGAATAATACAGTATTTGTAACAAATCTTGTACATCACATAATTATTCCACCTATGTTTAGAAACCATGCGCTTTTAGCCAAAATGAACGTATTGCTATTGTTATGTTTTTTGGCCACAGAGAAAATGCAGCTTTATTATAATGATGATTTGGGTATGTCAGAAGAAACCAATTCACCATGTGACGTAATACGTTGATTTATACATTTCCTCACCACATCATGTAAGGTATTGTTAAAGCAAGCTGCACTCCTGCACATCAGCACAACATATAGATCATTGTCTCACATGTGGATGAGCATGTAATATCACAATATCAATACACAGGTGGTCATACATGCAAATAAAATGTGTTTATATATAGCCTCTGTCAGGAACTTGTTAGAGATTTTCTTGATTAATTTGATGTAAATTTGTGGAATCATAATTATTGTTAACAATTATTTTCATTCTGATTTTTCTTTTCTTATAAAAGATGGTGTAGCCCCCGGAGTTTTGATTAACAAGCCCTAGACCCACAGTAGCCTAGTCTTAAACAACTAAAAGACAAAATAAAGAAAGAAAAGTTCTAATTTGGTAATAACTTTGATCAGACTTTTAACTGTTAATTGTGATTAATGTCTTCTTGTTTAATGATGATTCCTTAGTCATTTCTCTTTTGAAATCAACATTTTTTTCTTTGCTGTTCAGATTTTTCCTAAGTCTAATTAAAAAACATTCTTCAATGAGTAGAATGTTTCGAGCACTTATACAATATTATATAATATTTTTGAAATCAGTTTGATAAAAGAGGGCCTTCATGGAAGGCCTCCATACAAAGATAATTTGAAATATGCTTGAATAAGAAAATGATAAATTTATTTGTAAAAATTTTGAAAGGACATAAAAGGAGAACTCAAAGTGCATATAAACCCAACATAAGCAAAACCCTGATGTATCTCTTGGCATGCCTAAATGAGTCTGTTTTGGTAGGTGAATTTTGCACATGTCTGCTACAGTATCAGAAGAAAGCACACCCCTTTATTCCTTCCCATCTCTTATCCGTTCTGTCACTCTGTTTCTCCCCCTTCAACCAGCTAAAGGTTCACTGCTCTCTCATTCCAATTCTCTTCACTCAAAAAGCCCGTAGCCATGAACCAGCTTTAAATCTCATACCCTGAAATTGGTTCAGGAGTGACACCAACTTGAAACTCCCTGTAACAGTCCCAGGTGTCACTGCACTCATTTTCTTCTGCATACTGTGCTATAGAGACAACAGGATCTCATTCTGGATATTTTCTTATGGAAACGTTCATCTACTGGCCTGGACGAGAGGTGTTACACACCTCTGATGTCTGCTACCTGAACTCTCCTTTTTTGCTTTCTAGTCAAATGGTCAGGCATTCAGCCCACTGCTATGTCATGTTCCCTTTAGTCTCCCTGACACACGTGCTCAAGCTCTATGTAATGTCATTTTAGGGCACATAGACGACATACTTAGTGGTCCCTATGTTTCAACACAGTATCTGCTGAACATCTGTGGTTTTCTCTCTCTGTCAAGGACAGGCTTGCTGTGGATCACCACCAATCAGCGTCACATTTGCTCATTTCAAAGCTTTTGACATATATTAGAACTATTTTCTATTTTGTTATTTCTATTACATTTATAAATCTGCATTGTTTTGATTCAGAACTTTTCTCTGCTTTCAGGCTGATTTAGCTTTAAAAGGAACAAAGAAGACTGAAGACAAATAACAACTCAGCTTTAATGAGATGATCTATTTAGCTAGATATTTTACTTTATTTTTAATTCTGTTTGTTTTTTATTAAGTCTGTTTAAAGTTAGACACGATTACCATTTATAAATATATATTTCCATTTTTGTTTAAGCAAGAGGAATATCATTAGACTTCATTCAAGGTTTTGAGGCATTATAACCTAAGTAATAATTAAGTAGTTCACCCAGTAATACGCAGTGTAATGAATTATGCAGTGATTAGTTACAATGCTGTGTGCCAGTATATCGACAGCTAACATAACATCTGAAATGGACAGAGAAATTTCTACTAAAATATAGAATATTTTCACATAAGCCCAGGCTTTCTTTATGTTTTTGATCTAACTTGGAATTTCTCATAGAGTCCTATTCATGTGGTCATTTTTTATTGTAACTTATTAATATTATAAGTTTAGGGTTCTGTTGTACAAAACTCAACACCATCCAACAAAGCTACATATCTTCATCTAAAGAATAAGGAACCATGCATTTATTTTCTACATCTACCATACTGTTGACATTGCAGCAAGCATGAATAGCAGAATTCCTAATAACTACTAAGGCAACACTGTAATTGTATAATAATTGGTTTTTAAAGAGACTACAGCATGAGGACTGAATTTCAGATTTGTACTGTGTAGGTTTGAAACTCCTCATGCTATAGCTGTGGATATCAAATAAAAAAGAATGTTGTACATAAGCTGAAAGAAAAATTCAAGAATAATACTGGGATTGAAAAACTTTCATTTATTTCTGTATGAAGACCAGCAATTTTTTTTTATTTAAATCAATAAATACAGTGTTCACATACATTGTCTTTTTATTGTGGACAACAGGAAGTTTTTATCAGTATGTTTGTTTTCCACATGTGCTACTTTATTTGAGAGTGAGTAATTTCACATTAGAGAAGGAATGACTGTTACAAATTAGTTGAGGTGTTCATTATAAAGCAGCTATTAATGGTCTATAAATATTTTAAATTCTGCAATTAAAATGCATTATAATTAAATGTATTATAACTAAAAATAAGACTCTTGAAATATGTTACTATGATTTTCATTTTATATCATGTTATAACATGTTAGACTTAATAGCTGCTTAAAATGGATACCAATTATAAAGTGTTACCAGAATAACCCTCTTTATTTAACAGAATGGAATGTAGAGCTGCAGCAGTCCCCTTAGCCTTAGATGTGTGGTTTCACTTGTAGGAATGCAGTACTTTGGTATAAAACTCCTGTGCTATGACAGCCTCTGCATGTCTGTTATTGAATTAGTGATCCGCACAAAAATAAAAAAATACTAATAATAATTAGTGAACCCAAACTATTATCAAACACTAGGATTAATCTGTGGTATTTACAACAAATGCTAATTATAAAATTGTATTGGTGCAAATTATAATATACAAGATAAAATGCTGACATTTTCATTTTGTTGCATGCACTGTGCACTGAGTTTTCTGTTTTTTGTTTGTTTCTAAAATTTAACATTAATTTCTTAAAAATTTTCCTTTGTGTGTGTGTGTTTTGTTTGAGCTAAAATAATATTATTAGAAGACACTGTGTTTTCTGCCATTTGAATATTTTTCCACTTTTTTATATTCCACAATCATAAGGAGTTGCATGGGTTCCACTGCAAACTGAAATGCCTTACAAAACTGCAAGACCCGTGTATGACTTCACCTTTAGTTTTGACATTTCCATTTTAGCAGCAAGGGCTCCAGCATTAAAGGTATTGGCACATCTCCTGGTTTTAGCCAAAACTAGAAACATTACTTTTGGTTTGTCTCTGATTCCACAAAATAAATGGCACAGTTGCTTGTACCACAAATACAGGATTTCTGCAATGTAGGCATACAATTACACAGTTTCATTCCGGTTATCCTAATAAAAAGTCTTCTGCATACAAATAAAACAAAACATGGATTTGCCTGTATCAAAGGCTATATTGGGTGGGAGTTCTATAAACACTGAGAGATCCCAATAATATACATAACTTTGTAAAAACACAAATAGGACTTTTTATATGTGAAAGTAGTTATTTTGAGTAAGAACAAAAATATGGTGATGCAGCACTGTGCAGCAATTAATGATGAGATATGTCATTTGTGTTTGAAAAATACAAGATAGTTTTCGTTCTTTAATTGAGCAAATATTTTCCTTTACCTTCAATGATCTGAATGTGTTATAAATCTATGTGAACATGTGTTTGTGTAATCAGCTAATATAAACTACTCAATACAAAACTAGCCAAAAAGAAAGTGTCATTAAGTTCATCTGTGCACGTCAGTTAGCTGTGCTATAGGAGACAGCAATGAAGACCTGCGCCCATCCAAGGCCAAGCCTTCCTATTTCTGATCTGCATGTTCCCACAGACTATCTGCTTAGCTGTCTTTCCTCTGCAATAAGTTTGTTTGCAGTAAATTTCCGTGTTTCTGTAAATTACATTAACATTTTAGTTTTGGCTATGCCCTACAACATAAAAAACTTTTCATAATTTCTTTAGCGTTAAACCTTATCATTGACATTATATATTTTGTGGTGACAGAGAAGGAAAAATGGAAATCTAGGTGGCTGATTTCACTGAAACCAAATGTTAACAACAGAAAAAAAACACTATAATTAAAAGTCTTTTGTAATTATAATAATAAAAAAAGGAATATAAGCACTAAATCATATTGATGCCTGTGCTCTTTGTTGTATTTTTTATTTTTGCTGCCCTAATACCATGGAAAATCACTGTTCTTTATAACAAGTTCTAACAACTTGTAGAATCTGCAACATTGAGTTAGCCAGAAACAGATGTGCAATTTATTTGTATTTGATGTCTTCATCCAGTCTAATTTAATACGGTTAGTGTTACTTTTTAAATCTAACTAAGTGTTCGTTTTATGTATTGTAATATTAATCACTGCTGTAGTAGCTTTTTTGAAACATGCAGCAGAAAGAGTACTTGATATTTTGCACTTTTATCCATAAGTAAGGAAAAGAGATATGTAAAAACACTTTTAGTTCTTAAACTGAACAAAGCCAGAGTTCTTTCTGGTAGCCATTGCTTAAAACATTACTTCAGGCCAGGATGGGACCCTGTCTGTCACAGAGCACCATAACAGATTCATTCTCACAGAGCCATGTTATTATGTTCAGTTGCATAATAGAAAGCCTGAATCCTCCCTTAGTAGGAGTGCAAGATGCTGAAGTGAGGAGAACAATGTTCTCAGTGCTAGTATCAAAACGATTAGCAGCCAACACCACAAAAATGTAAAAAGAACGCCTGGTGTATTTCAGGGTAATCATAAATATGTCACAAGTGTGTATGTTATGTTTTGCACACTGATTAACTTAAATTGGTAAATGATAACCAATTCAGTGTGTTATATAAAGTGTTTCCTGGCTATCACTCTAAACTACATTAACCTCCTTAGCATTATGTTAACCCCAGGAAAAATGAGACAAAAACAGTGATTTTTTTCAACAAGAAAAAATATTTCTATGTGTAACAGAAACATGTAAGCATAAGTACAGTAGAAAAGCTACCTTTAGTGTCCACTGCTATAGACTTAGGCAGATAGGCAGATTTAGTACACGTCCTTCGTGTGATATGTTTTGAAACTGTCATCAATGCACAGCCCGATGTTACAATCAGGGCAGTAGAAGTGTGTTTCTTTGTGTAGCTGCCTTATAGTTTTTCTATTGCTTGCACACGAAAGGATAGAATGTCAGTGCCTGAACTGCACAATCGATGCGCCCATTGTGTTATTGCAGGCTACCACAGTGCAAGGCTTAAAGATTTCCACATTTCCCTGACATGAACATTGACATGTGCTGCATTGTGAACAGCACTTAGGGGGCTAATGTCTTGTTTGTCCTTGCACTTGATCACAATTATTTTGCCTTTTTAGTCACATAGCTATTGTTGTACCACAATGTGGCTTACAAGGCATATCATGATGGTTAAGTCATACGGTGTCGTGTCAAGCATCAGTTTTGCTTTTCATGTCAATGGTAAAAAACCATCATCACTATTATCTTTTAATTTGAGTAGTGGTTTAGTTTTTGTTCATCTTAAAACTGTCTTTACTGCTTTTCGTTTGCCAGCGTGTTTCTTTTTTTGGAGGCTCTGCCCCACTGGAGTTATCATAAAGTGTCAGAATGTATAGAAATATAATTTTTTTATTTATGCTGCATGATGTTATTTAGATGGCAGCAGAATGCTGTTAAGGGAGTTATTTGTTCTTAATACTATAATGCATATTATTACATGCCACCCCAAACCTGACTTAAGGTTATTGTTAATTCCATGTCAAAATCACATTTTGGGTTAACACCAAAGAGGTGAATGGCTGTTAAAACAGAAAATATCAAAAATGTGTTGTTTACTCAAAGCATATTGGAGGAATAAACAAATGAACAAAGTAGCAAAGTTCATAAAGTCCCCTTGGACTTATCTATAAAGGATTTTCTTCTGTCTGTTAATATGAGATGGTCCACCGCTTTCCTGTCCCCTGATACTATGCAGTGTTCTCCTGATTTTTTTTTTTAATTAAGTATTGAAACATAATAACAAAACACAGCTATTAATTGTCTATAAATATTTTACATTCTGCTATTAAAATGCATTATAATTAAATGTATTATAATTAAAAATAAGACTCTTGAAATATGTTACTGTGATTTTCATTTTATATCATGTTATAATAACAAAACACAACCCAATCAAATGAAAATAACACAGAAAGTACAATAGGGTCTGAAGACAATCCATTAAACTTGGCATTCAACCGGTTGGCCTGTCTAAAAGAATCATTTATGTAACATAAAATAAAATAAAAAGGTACAGGACAGACATGGCATGCTTATTTTAGAATTAAATTGTTGTGATCTTACCTAGTTCTGAAAAAATTTGGAAGTGATCCTTACTTAGAGAATCTGATATTTTGCAATCTGATATAATACAGAACATAACCCTCCAAATGAGTTACAGAAAGTGGATTAGGTTTCCTACAGTTGAGCAAAATAAACTTTGCTGTAAATAGTGTGGTATACAATGATGAGCGAAACAGTGGGTGGTGTTTTGAATGACATACAGTTCCAAGAATTGGACACTAAAATGCACTTCGCTGAGATTTTGCAATTGTAAAATATGAAGCTCATTAAAAAACGTTGGGTGTTGGGGGAGGGTAAAGTTTTTTGGGATAGAAAATAAGGAATACTGCTTCCAAAGACTGATTAGCACTTCCATGTTTGCGTGTGTTTTAATGCTGGTAATTGCCTGCACATCAGTAAAGTCAATTCTATTGTATTTCTGTTGCTCACATCACTGAGGAGGTGTAGAGTGTTTTTTTTTTGTTTTTTTTTATGTGGTATAGTGGATATTTTCCATAAGAACACACACCAATTACAACATCATGCACATTACTATTTTTATCCACAGAAAATCTCACTATGCAGGAAGTCATTTTTACCCGTTCTCTCCTGGTTCTTGATCCTGTAGATGAGAGTTTGTGTGATCAATACGTCATGGAGCTTTGAGTTTCACTTCTGTCTTCACAGAAATTAAATGATTGTCTATATTGTCATTAACATTGACAAAGTAAACGTCATAGTGCATACTACCAGAGCAACCACAGCACATGTCTGACAGATTAACAAAATTATTTTTTTTCTTATTAGGAATCTTCATTTAAATAGTAAATGAAAGGCAGACATGTGTGGACTTCATGAAAGCGCTCCTAGACAGCAAAACCAAATACCTTTCTTCTTGTGTCAATGACACACTGGCTGTGAAATGTCATTTATGCAGCGGTGGAAAGTAACAAACTACAATTACTTTGTTACTCTACTTAAGTACATTTTTCATTTACAGTGGGATGCAAAAGTTTGGGCAACCTTGTTAATAGTCATTATTTTCCTGTATAAATCGTTGGTTGTTAAGATAAAAAATGTCAATAATTGTTCAAACAAAATCAGGCAGGTGCACCACAAAAAAGAAATGAAATCAATATTTAGTAGATCCGCCTTTTGCAGAAATTACAGCCTCTAAACACTTCCTGTAGGTTCCAATGAGAGTCTGGATTGTGGTTGAAGGTATTTTGGACCATTCCTCTTTAAAAAACATCTCTAGTTCATTCAGGTTTGATGGCTTCTGAGCATGGACAGCTCTCTTTAACTCACACCACAGATTTTCAATTATATTCAGGTCTGGGGACTGAGATGGCCATTCCAGAACGTTGTACTTGTTCCTCTGCATGAATGCCTCAGTGGATTTTGAGCAGTGTTTCGGGTCGTTGTCTTCTTGAAAGATCCAGCCCCGGCGCAGCTTCAGCTTTGTCACTGATTCCTGGACATTGGTCTCCAGAATCTGCTGATACTGAGTGGAATCCATGCGTCCCTTAACTTTGACAAGATTCCCAGTCCCTGCACTGGCCACACAGCCCCACAGCATGATGGAACCACCACCATATTTTACTGTAGGTAGCAGGTGTTTTTCTTGGAATGCTGTGTTCTTTTTCCTCCATGCATAACGCCCCTTGTTATGTCCAAATAACTCAATTTTAGTTTCATCAGTCCACAGCACCTTATTCCAAAATGACGCTGGCTTGTCCAAATGTGCTTGAGCATACCTCAAGCGGCTCTGTTTGTGCTGTGGGCGGAGAAAAGGCTTCCTTTGCATCACTCTCGCATACAGCATCTCCTTGTGTAAAGTGCGCCGAATAGTTGAATGATGCACAGTGACTCCATCTGCTGCAAGATGGTGTTGTAGGTCTTTGGTGCTGGTCTGTGGGTTGACTCTGACTGTTCTCACCATTCGTCGCTTCTGTCTATCCGAAATCTTTCTTGGTCTGCCACTTCGAGCCTTAACTTGAACTGAGCCTGTGGTCTTCCATTTCCTCAATATGTTCCTAACTGTGGAAACAGACAGCTTAAATCTCTGGGACAGCTTTCTGTATCCTTCCCCTAAACCATGATGGTGAACAATCTTTGTCTTCAGGTCATTTGAGAGTTGTTTTGTGACCCCCATGTTGCTACTCTTCAGAGAAAATTAAAGGAGGAGGGAAACTTACAATTGACCCCCTTAAATACTCTTTCTCATTATAGGATTCACCTGTGTATGTAGGTCAGGGGTCACTGAGCTTACCAAGCCAATTTGAGTTCCAATAATTAGTTCTAAAAGTTTTGGAATCAATAAAATGACAACGGTGCCCAAATTTATGCACCTGCCTGATTTTGTTTGAACAATTATTGCACACTTTCTGTAAATCCAATAAACTTCATTTCACTTCTCAAATATCACTGTGTGTGTCTCCTATATGATATATTTAACTGACATTTTTTATCGTAACAACCAACGATTTATACAGGAAAATAATGACTATTAACAAGGTTGCCCAAACCTTTGCATCACACTGTATCTGTACTTTACTTAAGTAGATTTAGCGGTGGATACTTTTTGATTTTTACTCCACTACATTTTACAGCAAATATCTTGACCTCCTGCTCCATTACATTTCTACATGGTAACGTGTTACATTTTACAGTCGCATTAACTTTTAGTTCATTTTCAATTCTTTTCAGTGTATGATAGGAATCAATTCACAAGAACAATTGAAGCAGTTTAGTGGAGCTCTACAAAAGTGCTAAAATGAATTTAAAAAAATATAACGCCATCAGATTTTTTTTTTTTGTTTAGAGCAATGTTTCTTAAACTATGGGTTGCAGAAATGTCTGTGATACATCACCACATAATCGTATGGTAAAATGAAAAGTTTATCTATGCGCAAATTCTATATCGAGAAGTCAGCCTCAGTTTAAGCCACAGCTTAAATCTAAAACAATTTCAGGTCCAACTGCTCTCTGCGTAGTTTGTGTAGATTACATATTCTCCTCATGTTGTGTGGGTTTAATTCTGGAGCACAGGTTTCCTCCCACAGACTATGATAAAGGTCAGTGGCACAGTGCAGCTTTTAAATAAATAATCTCATCTTGAGAGTGTGCAGACTCGGATTGAGTGCAAGTCTGCGCATGATGGCGCCACTCCAGGGTTGATTGTGGTGCTTGGCTAATCATACACTCACATTCAAATGTGAGCAGATCAGTCAGCTTCCTGATTCACACCTTGGGGTCAGTGGAGGTTCACATCATCACCCAGTCAGGCCATATAAAGGAACCTGCACATCAGAGAGAAAGGGAAGAAGAAGAAAAAGAATAAAAGGTTAAAGCAAAGAGGTTAAAGCAAAAGAGAGAGCAAGAGGCAAGATTGGGAGAGCCCGAGCTACACAGGAATGGAGGCAGGTGGACGAATGAGCCTCAGGGAGAAGAGCCTGGGACTGAAGAAGGGGCCCTCATATTGAGCGATACTGGGGAGTAGGAGTGGCCTGTTGTGTGGGGTCTCCCACAGACACTAATGGACTGGAGGCAGGACATGTGTTGTGTGGCTCAATGTGGTGTCCTATAAATGCTGAAGGACCAGCACTGGAAAAATCCACCCCTGGTATTTAGGGTTAAATGCACCTGTCAGAAAGATGTCTCATTTGGCTGCAGGATCCTTTGCGGGGATCACTGTGCCTTTGATTTTTATCCTCGATTTTAAGGGTTATTTATGGCTAATTTACTGGACTTTTTAACCTCCACTTCAGCACTTGTTTTATTGATTATTTATTGGTTTGAATCACTGCACTATTTTCACTTTGTTCTTGATAAATTTTACTAAAAGCCCTGACACGTTTTATACCAACCTCTTGCTGCATTTATGTGTCCTCATTTGCCCTACTCATCACGGTATATTATTATTGGGTTGCAGAGGCTGACGATTAAGTGTAAAATGAGGAATTTTTCATGGACAGTAATTCACTGATGTTTTAGGGTTCGCAAACTAAGATCATAGGAAAAAACTGCATGTAATAACAAATGTGTTCACATTCAATTGGGTGTTTGCAATTCACATTTGACAGCCCAGACAGCTGCTGTGGGGAAAAGAGTCTGACTTTTAATTTCGTGGACACTTGAGAAAATGAATGGCAAGTTTGTCTGTGTTTTAAAATGTTACTTGTTTCACATTTCTTGCCTTGTGATGGTATGTAAGCTGCATTCACACGTAGTACAGTTACCTCTTAATTTATTTTTCAGTGTTTTTATTATGTTTTAAATTATATTTCTAATACATACCTGAGTGGTAAAGACACTTTTCATGGGAAGCATATATATCATAACTGAAATGATATTTATATACATTCTGTATATGAAATGAACAAATGAATACCTGGGGTTTACCTTACCTTAAACATTTAAACTTCACTGATCCTGTTTACCTGAAGTTCAGTTTATAGGGTCTTCAAGTTCACCTCTTCAAAAGGTAAGTTCAGTGGTTCCAAGATTGCCTTTATTTTATACTAAGCGATTTTACTTTACATAGCTAAGTATTAACATCTTATTATAGTGGCATGTAGGGGAAGGCTGAACTGTTTTTTACATTTTTCTATTTTGTTTTATTTTATGATCTCCTGTTGCAAAGTGCTGTATATTGAGTGCTGTGTGTTGGTTGTCTGTATGTGTGCTAATTTGATCGCCACAACCTGCTTTTGTCTTATCATGTAAACCTGCAGCATTGACTTCTGTATGATAAAGGTCAGTTTTCACTCGTCTTTGTTGCTTATGCACTCTAAGGCATATTTATCACTGACACAGTCATGACATAAAGACAAAACGGTGAGAAAAAACAAAGATTGGCCAAAAAACACCTAGAGAAGAACTTTCAAAGTTGATCTGAAAAAGGTAAACACTTAAGTTTAGAAGCAGAGGTAGAGAAGTGGTAGATGAGAGAAAAGACGTAGACAAGATAACAAATGATCTGTATGTGCTCAAAAGGTGTGAAGAGGTCTAAAGCCAGACACATACTGCACATATATAAATGTATACATGCACATATACAGACCCATAATGGCAACATTCATGGTGAACCATACCCAAAATATTTTGGATACAGGGAAACATAATTAGCATGACAAAATGATAACAAACTCTTTTTAAGTCCTACAGTTTAGCCTTTACAATTTACCTACAACCTTAAAATAATAAATTTAAGGGTTACATGATTAGACAAAACACTAACATGAAACATGTTTTCTTGGTTCCATCCATGAAGTGAAAAATGCATATAGAGGAAAACCAGTTAAAGTGAAAAATGTCATGAAGTAGCTAATCAGTTGATTTTACACTACCAAGAGCTTCTCAGAACATTTGGACTTTCGTATTGCATCTATTGAGTGTCACCTTGAGAATTTTGTTATTTAAACCAATATAAAATTTCAGCATAGTCTTAAATCAGTGGTGATATTTAGTCACTGAATATTTTCATCAACTAGCTTGGCCTACACTATAAAAGAACAAAAAACTCACACTCACACTAAAGACATTTGAGTTTACTTGTACATCAGCAGTATTTGCTTCATTAACTGCTGGAGCTTAAGGTAACAAAGAAATACAATATATTTCTAAACAGCCTTTAAATATTTGGCTCATAACCTATTTTTCCCAAATATACCACACCCTGTACATATTAAGCATATTCATAGAAATATTACTTTTGCTGTAAGGATTCACTGTTATTTTCTCTGGGGTGAACTACCTTCTGTGGCTGAGTTTTCCATTGTGCAAGTCCATCCCTGGACAAGACTGAGGTTGGTCTGACCTCTGCTGGACACCAAACGTATTGCAATGTCTTTTAATTACACGCAGAATGCGTCTTATTCAAAACAGCAAGACTTCATGCAGTCAGTCAAGTTTCCAAACTATTTTATTTTAATACATGGCTAAAGTAGAAAAAATAGGGAATACTTAAGGAAATTAGTATTTTTTGATGCATGGCTTATATCTCATATGCTGTTATCCGTGAGAACTAGCAAATCAGAAATGGTCTACGGTTTATTGGGTCCTTATTGTAGTTATTGCAGAAATAAGTTGAATATGTGTAAGGTTAATTCAAAAAAAGTAGTAAGATTATATGTGGATTTTCTGGTTCTGGTTATTTGACTAGCAAAATACCCGCGCTTCGCAGCGGAGAAGTAGTGTGTTATAGAAGTTATAAAAAAAGGTAACATTTTAAAAATAACGTAACGTGATTGTCAATGTAATTGTCGTAGGCTTATTTTAGTACTGAGAATGATGAGTATGATTGTAAATGTTGTGTATGAGAAATACACATTTTCAGGATGTAAGGATCTCTTTGTAAACAACACTTGCAGTTCTGCCCTCAGGCTGTAAAATGTCTGCTGAGCTTACTCTTGAGCATGCAACGTACAGTTGGCCATGTGAGAAGTAATGTTGTGTCAAGTCAATGCCGACCTTTTTAAGAGTCTGGCCCTGTGACTCATTTATTGTCATAGCGAAGCAAACCCTTACTGGAAATTGGAGGCGTTTGAACTGGAATGGGAGGTCAGAGGGAGGGGATGCGAGAAATAAATGCAGTCTTCTCTGAGCCTGTTTCAGTGAAGACAGTTGCCTCAATGAGGTTCTTGTGCAGAGATTCGATCTAAAGCCCGGTGCCATTACAAAGTTTTGGTGGTTGTAAGTTTCGTAGTAAAGCGGTGGAGTAAACGAAAAGGCAGGAGTCACCAGCAGGCAGACGTGAAGCAAGGCGAACAATAACAGGCTTGATGCGGTGGAGTAAAGAAGAAGGGAGCAGTGACCACGAACAGCTGAGGACAGTAAGGAAGCGAGTGAGGAGGCACACGAGCACGGGGGGGATGTCGTTAATGTACTGTATATAGGCAGGGAACCAATCACGTGGTAGGTGTGTGGAAAAAGGAAGGGGGACCGGGGGTGGCCCTTGTGTGTGAAATAAATCCTCTTTTAATGGAAATAAGGAATGAAACCGCCAAAAGGAGAGCTCAGTTCCTAAACTTTCTTATGGCGTAATGGTGAGAACCGCCAAAAAGAAGACGTTATTTTCAAAAGTTCATTACAGGGCACAACACGAAATGAAACATACTTAACGTTTGTAAGTAAAGTGTAAAGGATGAGCATGGGAAAATTGGAAGTAGCAGAAATAGTAAGGAGGGGTTTCCCCTATCTATATATACAGTTTAGAGGGTACACCTTGGGTGTTGTAATAGGACATGAAACATACCTAACTTTTATAAGTACTGTACACTGCAAGGAATGAGCACGCAAAATTTCAGCTTCCTACATATATGGAAAGTGGGAGAATTAGTGATGAGTCAGTGAGGGCTTTGCCTTTTATATGTGTAGATAGCAAAATACCCGCGCTTCGCAGCGGAGAAGTAGTGTGTTAAATAAGTTATGAAAAAGAAAATGAAACATTTTAAAAATAACATAACCAGCAGTAAAGCAAGGAAGACTCCGTAATAAGGACGGTTGGGTGTACGTAGAAGGGGTGCCTGGTAACCTAAAAGGGATATTCGGAGCTGATGGCTTTACTTGTCTGTTGTGGAGCGGGCGTCAGCCATGGATGGACGCTAAGTCACCCGGGTGAGACGAACTTCATTCTTCAATAAAGGATCTGTCGCCGAGCCGGTGATACCGCTTCTTTACATGTAAATTAAGTAAACGTGTCCGCGGCGCACATCAGGATTGGTCGCCGGATTCACTGCAGACTTCCCAGGCCGTGTGATTATAAAGTTTTAAAAGAAAGTTCAGATAAAGGACTGGGGAACGTGTGGGGATTGTGCGTGTCTGGGTTTCTAATTTATTAGTGTATATAGTTGTATTATAGGTTAAGTACATGTGAATATATTTGCGCCGTTTTTAAATAAGAGATTCTTTCCGTTTCTTTACCTTGCTTTCTTGCATTCTTTCGTTTTCGGCAGCGTCTCTATGAAGTTGTGGATTTGCCTGCGAGTATAATAAAGGAACTGTCGCCGAGCCGGTGAGATCGCTTCTTTACATGTAAATTAAGTAAACGCGTCCGCGGCGCACATCAGGATTGGTCGCCGGATTCACTACAGACTTCCCAGGCCGTGTGATTATAAACTTTTAAAAGAAAGTTCAGATAAAGGATTGGGGAACGTGTGGGGATTGTGTGTCTGGGTGTCTAATTTATATGTGTATATACTTGTAATATAGGTTAAGTACATGTGAATATATTTGCGCCGTTTATAAATAAGAGATTTGTGCTGCTGACGGATGGCCTTATATGGGCAGGCAGCCAACTACGTGGGAGGCGTGGTGATGGGGGGCGCAACTCCGCCTCACACGGCGACCGAGCTGCAGGCTATGGCCTTATATATGTACGTAAGTAGTATTCAGTTATGAACGTTACGCGTAGAATTTCGAAATGAAACCTGCTTAACTTTTGTAAGTAACCTGTAAGGAATGAGCCTGCCAAATTTCAGCCTTCTACCTACACAGGAAGTTGGAGAATTAGTGATTGATGAGTGAGTGAGTGAGTCAGTCAGTCAGTCAGTCAGTGAGGGCTTTGCCTTTTATTAGTACAGGTGCTTGCTGGTCATAAAATTAGAATATCATGACAAAGTTGATTTATTTCAGTAATTCCATTCAAAAAGTGAAACTTGTATATTAGATTCATTCATTACACACTGACTGATGCATTTCAAATGTTTATTTCTTTTAATTTTGATGATTATAACTGACAACTAATGAAAGTCCCAAATTTAGTATCTCGGAAAATTATAATATTGTGAAAAGGTTCAATATTGAAGACACCTGGTGCCACACTCTAATCAGGTAATTAAGTCAAAACACCTGCAACAACAACAACAACAACAACATTTATTTATATAGCACATTTTCATACAAAAAAATGTAGCTCAAAGTGCTTTACATAATGAAGAATAGAAAAATAAGAGACACATTAAGAAAATAAAATAAGTCAACATTAATTAACATAGAATAAGTGTAAGGTCCAATGGCCAGGGGGGACAGAAAAAACAAAAAAAAAACTCCAGACGGCCGGAGAAAAAAAATAAAATCTGCAGGGATTCCAGGCCATGAGACCGCCCAGTCCCCTCTGGGCAATCTACCTAACATAAATGAAACAGTCCTCTTTGTATTTATGGTTTTCACGGAAGGACTTGATGATGATCACGTGGACTTCTGGCTTTTAGTCCATCAATGCTGGGACATCATGGTGCTTTGAGTAAGTTGGTGGTGGCGCAGGCCGCCACCACAGAAAAACCGGAAAAAGAAACAGAAGAGAGAGTAGGGGTCAGTACGCAAAAGCCTTTAAATGGTCTCTCAGTCTAGTTCTGTAGGCTACACCAGTGTTTCTCAACCTCGGTCCTGGGGCCACACAGTGGCTGCAGGTTTTTGTTCCAACCAGATTCCTAAATCAGTGACAACACCTGATAACACTGAGCTCATTTAAGTTGCTGGTATTAATTTTCTTTTGTTCTACATTCAGAAAAGCACAGCAGCATGATTTATTCATTTATAAAACATTTAGAAATATTTCTGCGATTGCTATACATTTAAATGCTTAACTCTCTTTTGTTGATTTCATTATATTTTGCCCTTCCTCTGTGCAGTGTCTCCCCTTCGTTGTATCTTATTAATGCCAATTAAAAATGAGCAGAGCAGACACGCTGGCAAACAACACTGAATAATCAAAGGCTGCAACTACTTCAGCATCAGACCCACTAATTAGTAAATAATGGATTAATTAAACAATTAGAACACCTAGAAAGGTAGAAGGAAAATCAAGATGAAAATATTGTTAAAAAATATAAAATACATTATTCCCATATAACTGCTTGGTTTTCTTTTTACCAAACTTGGTTTTCTAATTTCTGTATTGTTCCCAAAACATGGAATTTGGGAAATAATAGTTCACTTAATTAGCCCAGGAGTCCAATTAAAAGCAGAAGCTGGTTGGAACAAAAACCTGCAGCCACAGTGTGCCCCCAGGACCAAGGTTGGGAAACACTGGGCTACACAATCATGGGGAAGACTGCTGACTTGACAGTTGTCCAAAAGACGACCATTGACACCTTGCACAAGAAGGGCAAGAAACAAAAGGTCATTGCTAAAGAGGCTGGCTGTTCACAGAACTCTGTGTCCAAGCACATTAATAGAGAGGCAAAGGGAAGGACAAGATGTGGTAGAAAAAAATGTACAAGCAATAGGGATAGAGAGGATTGTGAAACAAAACCCATTCAAAACTGTGGGGGAGATTCACAAAGAGTGGACTGCAGCTGGAGTCAGTGCTTCAAGAACCACCACGCACAGACGTATGCAAGGCATGGGTTTCAGCTGTCGCTTTCCTTATGTCAAGCCACTCTTGAACAAGAGACAGCGTCAGAAGTGTCTCGCCTGGGCTAAAGACAAAAAGGACTGGACTGCTGCTGAGTGGTCCAAAGTTATGTTCTCTGATGAAAGTAAATTTTGCATTTCCTTTGGAAATCAAGGTCCCAGAGTCTGGAGGAAGAGAGGAGAGGCACAGAATCCACGTTGCTTGAGGTCCAGTGTAAAGTTTCCACAGTCAGTGATGGTTTGGGGTGCCATGTCATCTACTGGTGTTGGTCCATTGTGTTTTCTGAGGTCCAAGGTCAACGCAGCCATCTACCAGGAAGTTTTAGAGCACTTCATGCTTCCTGCTGCTAACGAACTTTATGGAGATGCAGAATTCATTTTCCAACAGGACCTGGCACCTGCACACAGTGCCAAAGCTACCAGTACCTGGTTTAAGGACCATGGTATCCCTGTTCTTGATTGGCCAGCAAACTCACCTGACCTTAACCCCATAGAAAATCTATGGGGTATTGTGAAGAGGAAGATGCAATACGCCAGACCCAACAATTCAGAAGAGCTGAAGGCCACTATCAGAGCAACATGGGCTCTCATAACACCTGAGCAGTGCCACAGATTGATCAACTCCATGCCATGCCGCATTGCTGCAGTAATCCAGGCCAAAGGAGCCCCAACTAAATATTGAGTGCTGTACATGCTCATACTTTTCATGTTCATACCTTTCAGTTGGCCAACATTTCTAAAATGTTCTAAAAATCCCTTTTTTGCATTGGTCTTAATTGATATTCTAATTTTCCGAGATACTGAATTTGGGACTTTCATTAGTTCTCAGTTATAATCATCAAAATTAAAAGAAATAAACATTTGAAATACATCAATCTGTGTGTAATGAATGAATCTAATATACAAGTTTCACTTTTTGAATGGAATTACTGAAATAAATCAACTTTGTCATGATATTCTAATTTTATGATCAGCACCTGTATAGATTATATTACACTAGCCGAAGCCCGCTGTAGCATACGGCGGTGTAAGAATAGGAACGGAAAATGGTGAGAAAGGAATTCAGTATAACAAAGGCTTAGGAAACCACCATCGCAGTATAACGAAAATAGCAAGGAGCGAAACCAATGCCAATGGTCGAGAGAGTACCTTCCTGTAGCAGGCTACGGAAAACATAGACATATATAGATAGCCGCCGCATTCATTGTGTTGCCCAGTCGACACGATAAGTCAACGCGTCCGCCCTATTGCGAGTGGTAAAAGTGCCATTTAAACTAATACAGGTAGATGTGGAAACTGGGTTTTCTGATGAAAAAACAATAACGTTTTAAACAGTATCATTTACATACAACAGATTTTGATGAATCGTTTACATGCAATTATTTATATCCATTTGTACACTAAATGTGTGCATATCCCATGGTCTTAGAGTTGGTGGGCGGGGCTCTGTGAGTTGACGGGCGTGGCTCTCTGTCTTGCTTGCCCTTAGTTAGAGTTGGCGGGCAGGCTTTGGCGGACGTGGCTCTCTGTCTTGCGTGCGCTCTCTGTCTTGCTTGCTCTTAGTTAGAGTTGGCGGGCGGGGCTCTGTGAGTTGGCAATCGTGGCTGTCTGTCTTGCGTGTGGTGTAAAGTCAACGTGGCTCAGAGGTGCATGTGGACTTTTGCACAGACAAAAGCGACTGAGGCTGTGTTTGATGAGTTGTTGCGTGCCTCGAGAGCGACGCTGGACTCGGGAGGACGGTAACAGTTGGCGTGCGTGGCTCTGTCGTGCATATCCCATGACGCGGTAGGAGGGTTAGAGTTGGCGGGCGGGGTTCTGTCGAGCGTATCCCATGGTCTTAGAGTTGGCGGGTGGGGCTCTCTTGCGTGTGCTCACTGTCTTGCGTGCCCTCAGTGTCTTGCTTGCGCTCAGTGTCTTGCGTGCCCTTAGTTAATTATATATACAGATACTTGAGCTCTAGTCTGGATAAGCATATTTTGTTAAACTATGTTGATGTGTTCATCATCAGTGCTTTATGAATGTTTTAGCACCAGCAGGACTAGCAACATGTTTTTTTTTTCATTGTACTGTGAGGTATACTGTAATGACAGTAAACTGAATTGTTACAGCAAATACTGCCTCTGGTGGTTGTACTAAATATTTCTCAGCTATTTTGTTCTTGGACTGTGAGGTCTGTCCTGATAATGGTTTGTGACATACTAGCTTTTATGTTTTAAAGCTACTCACCTGCTTTCATCTATTGTCCCACTCTCAGTTAAGTTCCAAAACACTTTATTATTAATCATAATAATTCAATAAATTTTGATTTTATGACCCTACCACCTTTGTTTCACAGAGCAAATAGTTTTAAGCAATGAATAGAAAATGGATAAACAAATTTTATTTTGTTAGTCCTGGTTTCTATATCAGCCCAGTGTGTTTCTGCGTGCCAGTCCCAAGCCCATATACTATAAATAGGGAGGGTTACATTAAAAAGGGCATCCAGTGTAAAATTTTGCCAGATCAATATGTAGACAACAATACAGATTTCTATACCGGATGGGTCAAGGCCCAGCCTAATAATGGCTGCCACCAGTACTGTTAGCCAACAGGGTGCTAGCAGAAATTGGGCTACTGTTGGCCAAGGGAGAAGGGGGGAGCACGTGTCCAGAGGCAGGAGGAGAGGAGGAAGGTTGGGAGAGTGGAAGTGAAGGTAGGAACTTTGAATGTTTGCAGTAGGACTGGTAAACAGAGAGTTTTAGCTGATATGATGGAGAGAAGAAAGGTTGATATATTGTGCGTGCAAGAGACCAGATGGAAGGGGAGTAAGGCCAAGTGTAACAGAAGTGGGTTCAACTTATTCTAACATGGTGTAGATGAAAGGAGAAATGGAGTAGGGTTTATCCTGAAAGAACAGTATTTCAAGAGTATTTTGAATGTGAAAAGAGTACTGATTATGAAGCCGGAAAGGTGTGATGATGAATGTTATTAGGGCATTTGCCCTGCAAGTTGGGTGTGCGATGGATGAGAAAGATTTCTGGAGTGGGTTGGATGAAGTGGTGGAGAGTGAACCCAAGGGACAGAAAGTGGTGTTTAGAGTGGATTTCAATGAACATGTTGGTGAAGGGAACAGAGGGGATGAACAGAAGTCTCATAATGTGACATATAATATAAGAAAAGGGATGTGTCATGATGGTCATGTTAGTATGTACTTCATAATTTGTAGGCTACATTTTTACATGCTACCAAGTATATTACTTAACTCTAGACCATTTGATCCATGTCCTTCAGACTTGACAGTTAATTTGATTATATGTGGTCTGTTACTGTTAGTAGAAAAAAAATTGGGGAGGTGGGAATCACGTTTTCCATCAGCATATTTTGCCATCCCAGCCTATGAAATGTGGCAATTCAATGTTGACATTTTTGCAAGAAGGAAAGTTGACATTTCATGTTAAAACAAATGAGAGACCGAACCTTTAAAATTTGTCATCTGCAGTAAATTTAACTTCCATTTATTAGGTGGTCACCATAGCACTCAACATCAAATTCAGTAATAATCTTTTCCTTTGGTAATCCCCTGAATGTGCTCTATTGATCAAGGATATGCAACATTCCTAGTGAAAAGTGCTCTTTTTCATGAACTGCCATGCTTTAAGGCATGAGTGGCATTCTTGGTAATTGTTTTGTATGCATAGTGCACTCATCCCCTTTAATATCAGACCTCTGAGAGAGCTGTATGCATTTTTTTTGCACTTTTACACAGTGAAAATCTACTCCTTTAATTTTAAGTGATCTACTTAGTGTGTTGCGGTGACACAGTAGTTAGTGATGCTGCCTCACAGCTCTATTGTCTTAAGTGTGGAAGTGCCCTAGTTTTCCCTCCCACAATTCAAAGACCTGCAGGTTATGTTAACTGGTGACCATTTGTTTGTGTTAGTAAGCCTTAAGATGGAACGGGACCCCATCCTAAGGTGGTTCCTGCCTTACACCTGACCAAAAAGAGGATTAAATATGTCAGAAAATTGATGGATGGATACTTACCATAATGTAATTTAAAATAAAGTTATAGAGCTTTTACAGAAATAATATTCTATTAACAAGTACAAATATTCATGTAGTAATTGAATTTCTCAATGTCACCAAGGAGTGGTGCAGATTGCAGAATGGCCTCTTTAATTACCAGCTGGTGGTAACATTATACGTTCATATAATTAGGTGGCAACGCTCAGAGTCACACTGCTTAAATCCTGGTTTAATAGCTGGCTCTGTGTGAAATGTGCATATTCTTAATGTTTTTACATTAATTTTTTCCAAAGATGGAATTTAAACTGGATAAACAGGTATGAAAATGAATGATTGAAAACATCTCATTGATGATAACTATCATATCACATGATGAGAGCAACCAGGAAAAAAATCATTTGCCTGGTTTAGTTGTTAGGAAACTCTTTTCTAACATTAGAGAATGCATACTGTATTTTCTGTCATGTTAGAGATCATCTTTTCAAAAATTACCAGGTGATATTTTTTCTCGATTTTCTGCATTGCATTTAAAAGCAATAGCCAAACCTTTGACTCCACCTCTGTATTCTGATGCAGTGAACAGATTTAATTGTTTTTTGTCCAAACACTAGAATCTGCAAAATATATGAAGCAAAGGACTTTGGCCAAAATGTTATTCTTTGTGACAGATGAGGTGATTCCAGCATCTCAGGAACAACCTGTCATCTTGGGATTTTCAAGTACTTCTGTCTCTAGAGCATAAAGGTGAGATAAACAGAAAACATCCAGCTGGCAGCAGTTCTGTGGATAAAAGTGCCTGTTAATGAGAAAGGTGGAGATTGAAGGAGGATTAGAAGATTACACACAGGCTGCAAATACTCAGAAAACTGTACTTTACACCAGTGATGTGCACAGAGTTCTGCCTAATTGTGTCAGATTTTAAAGCGGATGGGCTACAGCAACATTATGTCAGCTAATATAAGAACAGAAACATGAGGCTGCAGTGCAGTCTTTATTACTGAAGATGGGGAAAAAAGATAACTGGCATGGTGAATCTCAAGTTCTGCTTTGACTGCATATATATATATATATATATATATATATATATATATATATATATACCTGTGTATATATATATATATATATCAGCAAAAAAAGAAACACCCCTTTTTCAGGACTGTGTATTTCAACAATAATGTTTTAAAAATCCAAATAACTTTACAGATCTTCATTGTAAATTGTTTAAACAATGTTTTCCATGCATGTTCAATTAACCATAATCAATTAATTAACATGCACCTGTGGAATGGTCGTTAAGACCTTAACAGCTTACAGAAAGTAAGCATTTAAGGTCACAGTTCTAAAAACGCAGGACACTAAAGAGACTTGTCTACCGACTGTGAAAAACACCCAAAGAAAGATGCCCAGGGTCCCTGCTCATCTGCGTGAACGTGCATTAGGCATGCTGCAGGGAGGCATGAGGACTGCTGATGTGGCTAGGGCAATAAATTGCCATGTCCACACTGTGAGACGCCTAAGACAGCGCTACAGGGAGACAGGAAGGACAGCTGATCATCCTCGCAGTGGAAGACCATGTGTAACAACACCTGCACAGGATCGGTACATCCGAATATCACACCTGCGTGACAGGTACAGGATGGCCACAACAACTGCCCGAGTCACACCAGGAACACACAATCCCTCCATCAGTGCTCAGACTGTCCGCAATAGGCTGAGAGAGGCTGGACTGAGGGCTTGCAGGCCTGTTGTAAGGCAGGACCTTACCAGACATCACCAGCAACAACGCCGCCTATGGGCACAAACCCACCTTC
>JANRMT010062808.1:23166782-23222083 GCA_026402145.1 Polypterus bichir lapradei | reverse complement strand
GGGACGTTTCTTTTTTTGCTGAGTATATATATATATATATATAGTGGAAAGACCAGCCCTGGCACAGACAGGCAGACACCAATATTTCAAACACCACACATGTTTATTAAAACTATTTACAAATAATCAGTCCCGCACACAACCCAGTGCCCCTGCTCCAATCACTCTCACTCCAGGCCTCTTCAATGTCCAGCCTTCCTTCACCGCCTCCACTACTCTCCTCCGAGCTTCGTCCTCTTCCACCCGACTCCAGCTGATGACTGGAGGGAGGTGGCCCCTTTTATTTCCACCCGGATGTGCTCCAGGTGCCTACTGATGAGCTTCCTGCGGCACTTCCTGGTGTGATGGAAGTGCCGCATGAGCACCCGGAAGCAGTCTTACTTACACCAGCACCACTGGGTGTGGCGGAAGTTCTGACATCCAGGGATTCACAATCTTGTGGGCGCCCCCTGGTGGTGACCACGGGCCCCTATAGGGTTGAGCTCCCATGTTCAGTTCCCGTGGCTCCCATACAAACCAGGGCGGCTGCCCTCTCGTGGTCCGGGGGAGGCATAGTCCCTCTCCCGATCCTTCTAGGCATCCCGGCTGGGCATAGCTCCCCGGCACTATATATATATATAAACTCAAATGCAGAATGCACAGAAAAATCATAACTGCACGTAGGAAAATGTACAAACATAACACACGTTTCCTGTGCAGTCTACACACTAACCTGTATGTCTCTGTTGTGAGCAAATAGCAAAGAAAGCAATAATTATTTTATTAAAGAAACAGATACAATTACTCTATTTAGCCAGACAAACCTGGAACCAGTCATGACTGCAGTTTTTGATCAGTCTCTTAATCAATCAAAAAAAAATTCTAGGGGTTTTGGAGTCCAACGCTGAGTCCAAGGTATTCTGTGAAATCTCGGCAGGCTGTTTGATTACCACTTTTTCCCTTTGAGAATACCCAACTACAGTTCTTAATGATATTCCCTAAAATCAGAGGTGGGTAGTAACAAGTTACATTTAAGAAATAATGGAAACTCAGATGATTCATCCACTACCCAAAACTATTAATATAAAAATGTGAGTGAGTTTCTAAATTCTTGTGGGATTTCACCCAACGGGACGACATGTGGAAGAGCATCCCGAAGCAATCGCAGGCACCCAGCGCTGTAGCAGTTTGCCGTAAAAATGAATCCGAAAAGATCGTGGTCATGCTATAAGCACTTGTCATTGATGGATGATACAAGGAACAAGGAACATTATAAATGCGCAGGGCACAGTATTACTTGGCCACTAACCTGGGCATGACCCTGCCTAACTGATGTGTCTGTGTATAGGAGAGTGGCAGATCCCGCTACAATAAATAACCGCGCTGTTCCTGTTTCAAACTGAATAAAGATTGTGTTGCTAAAGTATTGAGACTCAGCTTTGTGTTTTGAGGTGCAAGACAGGGACTCACACGTCACAGCACACACACGTGGTCACAATGCTGTAGTAAACAGTATACGCTCGTACAGATGTTGACTATATGAGTGAGGCACACCGATTGAAGATTGCCCACAATCCCGCAGCGAGAGACAGAAGAACCATCAGCTCAGTTGTGACAAAGCGTATATGGACTACTCGTATTGCAAGACCTTGCTCGTTTATCAAGTCAAAATGTATTAAAAATTTTAGCTCGTCTTGCAAAACACTCGCAAACCAAGTTACTCACAATCCAAGGTTCCACTTGTACATGAAAAATGAGAGCCAACTCCTGCTAAAGCTTAATCATCACTTCACTGAGTGAAGAACAAGCACGTTTTAACCAAACATGCACAGACACAGACAGTCAAGATAAAGTGAGACTTCTTGTACGTGCACAAGCTGCCATGTTCTAATGCTATTTTGTATCAGCTGTGCTATTTGGAGGGCAAGTGAATATGCAGTATTATACTGTCAGTGTACAGTATATCTTGTCACTGTAAGTAGTTTGCACTGTTCAAACATACATGTTACCTACTGTAGGTATTGGCTTTAAAAGCTTTGTTGTGAAAAACTGAGATTGGGAACTTTGTGTCATTTGTGCATTGTAGTAGCTAGCCCGGACACAGACAGGCGGACACATTGACATCACCCAATACATGTTTATTTAACATATTTACAGTCACAAGTGCACCTCAAAACCCCAAAAGTCCCCAAAGTCCTGGCCACAACACAAATGCCTTTCTCTTCAGGCCGCCTCCTTGTCTCTCCTCCCGAGCTCTGTCCTACTCCACTCCCGAATGGAGGGAGGCGGCCCCTTTTATCATCACCCGGATGTGCTCCAGATGCTCCCCAGTAATCTTCCACCGGCACTCCCCAGTGTGGCAGGAAGTGCCGGCTGTGCACCCAGAAGCACTCCGGGTATCCCCGCTTCTCTTCCCTCCAGTCCAGGAGTCCCAAGGCAACGGGGCACCCCCTGGCAGTGATAACGGGCCCCTACATGGTTGAGCTTCTAAGCTCTGTACCCGTGGTCCCCATAGCAACCAGGGTGGTCACCCCCACGTGGTCTGAGTTGGTCGTAAGACCTCTTCCGGTCCTCTGGGGCGTCCTGGCCAGGTCGCCGCCCCAGCCAGCTGCGATAGCATCTTTATTTTGTAAAGATGTTATTTATTTTTACTCATTTTTTATTTTATTATTCTGAAATAGCAGAAATTGCACATAATTTTATATTTTTGTCTGTCTTATTACAACATTTCTAAAAAAATGAATAATTTATTATGATCAAACAGTTACTCGGTACTTGAGTAGTCTTTTCACCAAATACTTTTTTACTCTTACTTGAGTAATTTTTTGAATGACTACTTTTTTACTTCTACTTGAGTAATATTATTTTGAAGTAACACTACTCTTACTTGAGTACAATTTTTGGCTACTCTACCCACCTCTGCCTAAAATACAGGGTTAGAGTGCCTTTGAGCAGGAGCACCTAGTACAAGGTGGAGTATCCCCCTTCAGCCAAACATTAAATGAAATGATGTCTTTACTTCTATGATATCCTTTAATACAAGATTGTCATTTCAGGTGAATAGAAGGGGTTGTCCTCTTATACAATAACGGACAGTCTTTTTCTCCCTGAACTTTCAGCATCCTCAGTGGGCATTCTCATCATCATTCTGTATCTCTCTCTCTCTCCAGGCCTCCTAAAAAAGAGAAAAACATACTTTGAGATATCTAGAGTTCCTTGTGTAATCCCCATGGTTTTCCCCCTCTAATCCCATTTTAGATGTCACAAGAAGGAGCAGCAAACTCCACTCTTAAAATGAATTTTCCAGAGTAGTTATTCTGAGCAATGCCAAAGAGGTTCCCAAAAGACTTACCTACATGAAGGTTCCAGAAGGAACCCTTATTTATTTCAAACGGAAAAACTACGGCTTCATTGCTGTAAACATTGTTGGCTATTTCTTTAAAAATGCTGCAAATTCAGGTTAGCTATTTTTCACTTAAATTAAGCATTAAAGTTGTGGCTCAAATTTCAGCTAAAGGAAGATGTCTCTGTGCCCTGACGACCTGGGTGTAAATGACAAATGGACTCCTGGAAGTGTGTTGTTATTTGTAACCTCCTCAGGATGTGTGGTTTGCAGAATTCATCTGGAGAGGAAACTAGACCTGGTCATGGTAGACATTTGAGATAATACTGACTGTTCTGAATTATTCTACAATATTTATCTTAGTATTGATACATTTTAAAATATTTTTAAAAAGATATTCTGCTAGGAAAATATGTATTTTCTTGTTAAAATGATGTCACAAATCAAAGGACCAAGACAATATTAAATGATGTAAGAAAGAAGGTAACAATAAATGACTATACAGCAGTAACCTCTGAAAGAAAAATTGTACAAAATCAATAATCCTAGCCAGCCTCAATATATTTCACTTCAGGAAGTTGGGTTGTAAGATTTTTCTTTTTATCTCATAGTTGGTTAGATCATAAGTGTAGCTAGATGTATTTTTACCTCTTTATTATTATACAGTATTCATGTGGGGAAGAGTTAGCATCAGAAACAGTCCTCTGAGAAAAAACTGCAGCCAGGGTTGGTTTTTCCATGTTTTTGCTTCTACTTTTATACTACCTATAATGCTTCTATTTAATTTTTTTTGTTTTCATTTGAAATTCTGGATCAGGGAAATCACTGGGGCAAAATAGCATTTCTGGAAAAAGTTGAGATTTTTGATCCCATTTTGTTAATTTGTTTAGGTCATTACCAGGGAGGAGCAGCACAGTGGTGTAGTAGTTAGCTCTCCTGTCTCAGAATTCCAGGTTTCTCATTTTTGATCTCACACA
Organism: Polypterus bichir lapradei; assembly: GCA_026402145.1. NCBI lineage: Eukaryota > Metazoa > Chordata > Cladistia > Polypteriformes > Polypteridae > Polypterus > Polypterus bichir. Next base: position 23,217,784 of record JANRMT010062808.1, on the reverse strand, counting down.
CCAGTTTATTGTTTGTGTAGAGTCTGCAAGGTTTCACCTCATCTGTGAACGTCTTTTCCAGATTCTGCAGTTTGCCTCCCACATCCCCAAAGACCTTAAGCTAAATTATACATATTATACATAATGCTGCCAGAATAGGCTCCTTCTCTTTGATCCTAAATTGGATTAGGAGTGTTTAAGAATGTTGTATATATGTTATTTTGGAGAATAACCCTTTTGGTTTAATGCCGTTTCTTGCTCTCAATATACAACCTCAGTCATCTTATTTTTTACACTCTCTTGTTGTTAATTTGCTTAGTATGGCCACAAACTGATAATAAATATAATCAAGATAGCTTTTTACATTTCGGAAATCAGAGAGTTCCTCCTATTTCCTTCTTACTCAGAATACACTGACACTTTTTAGTAATTGTTTTATTTATTTTTTTAATTATTTGTGCCTTTACTTGCTGCTTAACTTTGGCATTGTCTTCTGAATTATGACATGTAGATAATTTGGTAAAGTAGCTTCTTTAGCATGACAGGTTTTGTTGCATTAATTTAAGAATATAGTGGAATGGTTTAATTTGGTCATATTTACACTATACTTACAAAACACACTTTCACATTTTCACTTATAATCCCAATGTCTTTTACATTGATTTTGAATAAAGAATATGTTGAGTACAACAAAAATGTCTTGCAACTGAAACACAATAAAATAAAATTACTGTATATTTAATGTGGGCACTTTGCTGAAAGTTTCAAGAGTATCTGAATCATTTTTGTAAACATCAGACTTTCATTCATGTTTTAAAATAAATGACTCTTGTGTGTGTTCACACATTTTAACTTACAGTAACTTTTTACGCTGAATTTTACTGTCCTTTTTATCTTAAAAGTGACAAAATATTTTTCTATTTTTTTCACACATTGTCAAATGAAGCCAGTTTCCTGTGGGATGAGATGCTTGCAAGCTGCTGCTGAAGGAAATGGAAAACGCTGACATGTTTCTTGTAAAGAATGCAAGATAAAAACATTTGTACCAAAAGATCAAACTGTTAGTTTTAGACATTTTAAATACTGGCGAGTATCTTCTTGTATCTTATAAATTAATTACATTTTTGCGAGAATTGGCAGATACGATAATTTGGACTTCTGTCTTCAACACCACAGGTATGCTGTTAGGATTTCTGGCACAGTCAAATTTTCACCATTAATTGTGCCATGCAATGATATAAGAGCCACTGCTATGTTTGGATATCTGTTGTCTCCTACCAGTTCTGAGGTGGATGAAAATATTTTAAAGTTGTTTGCTGGATAGACAGAAGGATTAAATGAAATGTGGGCTTTGTCTACAGTTGTTATTTGTCGAGTTACTGTTTAGAAATGCATTAGTGCATGAAGTATAAGGAATAGTACAGTGTTGATAAAACGTATTCACCACCTGGATGTCATTTTATTATATGACATTGAATCACAATGGTCTTAATTTGGCTTTTTTGACACTGATCAAAACAAAAATACTATTTAAAATCAAAGTGAAAAATGTATCTCTGCAATGTGATCTAATTATAAATATGAAGCACAAAATAAAAGCTCATGTAAGTCTTTCCCCTTTCAAATCAGTATTTGTTAGATGTACCTTTGGCACCAATTCCAGTCTTGTGTCTGTGTCCACAGGTCTCCAAAAACTGCACATCAGGACACTGCCATTTTTCCCCATTCTTCTTTGAAAAACTTCTCAGGCTCTGTCAGGTTGCATGGGGATTGTGAGTGAACAGCCCTTTTTCAAGTCCAGCCACAAATTCTCAGTTGCATTGTGATGATCTATGCCCGTATTTATCAAGCATCTCAGACTACAGAAACAGCCCAAAAATCTCAGACTGGCCCAAATTTGGCCCTACTCTTAAGAGTATGAGTAATAGTATTTTATCAGTTTTCCTAATTTAAAAAACTACTCCTAACTTCAGCAGAATTTTGGAGAGCTTGTGTCCTAACTCACTAGGAGCTGCCAGAAGATGTCATTGAGGCAAATATCGGTACACACATTCTGGGAAAGGTGGAATGTTTTGGAAATACTTGACAACACTTGTAAAAAGATATCGATTTGATATCTATATCACATGAACGCTCTATCTACATTAAGAAGCTTACAGTTGTTTACACCACGTGGAATGCCTCACAAAATAACTGTTACTGAATGGCTTTTCTGGTGCCATTTCTAAAGTTGTGTTCACTCTTCCAGAGTTGCATGCCATGCCCCTCTCTATTATTCCCCCCTTAACTTCTGTGAGGCTCTATTTATCCAATGTCCCGCGAGTCTCCGTCTACCATGTTGAATCTAACAGGCTTGTAATGTGTAACACAAATGTTTCAGGGGTTGGCCAGTGTACCTGTGTGACATTTTGTTGTCAATCACTCATCCAGCCCCACCTTATACTCGGGGTAAAAGCTGGCTATTACAGTACTATTCTTGATATTGTTGTAAAGTGGTAACAATTATCTGCACATTAGCACAATTTCCTATCATATTATATATTTCTTTTTCTAGTTCTTGTCCTACTACTGTACTTTATTTTTATTAGTATTATTATCATCATTATCTTTGTGGTGAAGCTTTAACATTATTGTTATTATCATCTTTGTGGTGAAGCTTTAGCATTATTATCAGAAGTTGACAAAACGTCATTATGATTTCCAAGGAAACTACAAAACACCTTCATGAATGCCATATTGAGGCTCGGGGTACTGTAAAACTGTGACATCATTATCAAGGCCAGAATTCTTACTCTTTGCTGAGAGTGACTGAAAGGCGCTTCATAACTACTTCTCATATCCTACACTGGAGTAGGACAGATTTTTATTCTAGTCAGACTTTTGGTTGAATTCCTAGGAAAAATTCTGATTCTTATGTAGAAGCACTGGACTCTGACACGGCCATTCCTGAATATTAGAACTTTTTTGTTAAGCGGTTTCTATGAAACTTTGACTTGATGCTTGGGGAGGTTGTTTTGTTGGAAAATTAATCTTATCCCAAGGTTTCTTGCAAACTGCATCAAGGTGTTCCTCCAGGATGTCCCTGTATTTTGTTGCATTCATTTTCCTGTCTACCCTCATAAGCCTTCCTGGGCATGCTACAGAGAAGCATCCTCACCGCATGATTCTGTCATCACCGTGCTTCATGTTAGGGATGATGTGTTTTTAAGATTTAGTCTAATGGCCAAAACGCTCAATTATGGTGTCATTTGACCATATAACATTCTTTCAGCTGACTCCTGAGCCTCCCATGCAGCTTCTGAAAAACTCTAGACAAAATATCACGTTTTCACTGAGTTGTTTGGAGTGTTCTTTTGTCTTCATTAAATAGTTTGGGCCATGATAAAACCTCACCACAAGTTGGGCCTTCCAGATAAGGTGCATTTGTTTCTATTACAGTCATCTGAAACCCTTTGACAACAAACATTATCTCCATTAAATTAATTATGTGATGTCTAAACCAGCTGGCCACATCAATGATGATTCAGGTGTGTCATATTAAAAGGGGGGGGGGGGGGGGCGGGTACTTAAGAGATCATTTATTTTGTGCCTTATATTTGTAATTAACTTAGATCATTTTGCAGAGATCTGTTTCCACTTTGACATTAAGGAGTCTTTTTCTGCTGATCGATGCCAAAAAAGACAAAATAAATTCACTTTGATTCAATGTTTAATAACAATGAAATATGAAAACTTCCAAGGAGGTGAACACTTTTTATAAGAACTGTATGCGATATGGATACCAGGTCCGTTCAGTACTACAGATGTGATAGAGATGGCATAGGGATTTCAAATTTTAGATCTCCCAAATACAGTACATCAAATATAATGGAAATCTTACTTTCACTTTACCCCTTTTTTAAAAAAGTAACAAATAAAAAATAGGTATAACAGCAATAAAAGCATAATAATATACACAATATGCAAAATTCTTGCTCATTCAGAAGTTGCAGATTAGAAGCCTTGTTATACCTCTTTGAGCAGCCAAGTTTTCCACTAACATTGACTGTCCACTCTTTATCGAGATATGTGACAAGTTGTCCTGTTCCTGATTAGAACTTTCCTCCAGTCTTGCTCAGGCTAAGTTTTTGATGCAGGAAAGAATGATTTGGGGTCCAAATCCATGCCAGATACCCCTCTCTGCACCCTTTCACTATCCAGTCAGGCTTCAGCAGTGACATCTTATAAATGTCAAGTCTGATTTACACACAAGAAAAGAGGCACAAGTCTGTGCCACTTAACTATACTAGCAAATACCATTAGCGTTATCACTACATACAGAACGCTTTATATGATTTTTAAAAACTGAACTTTTATATCAGGAAGAAAAGTTTCTTCCTCTGCCTTTGGTTTCCTCCGAGGACTGATAGGGTAATGGCTTGGACCTGTCTGAAGGTCTCCTGTGATGGGACTGATCCCTAATACGCCTGTGATTCGTTAACTGAATGGGCTACACATGACAAGAGTCTGTAAACGTTTGTCTCGTCTATGCCAGAGTAATGAGGTATCCTCAATGTGACGCCAACAGTATTATGTCCTAACATATATGTCAGGCCAATATGGGGGGGGGGGGGAGTACAGAAAGTAACAGACACAGAAATGCGTATGTAAAGGAAGGGTACTGGGACAAACCTAATATTTTTATGTGTGTAGAGTGGAGGGAAATGTTTATGTGCATGTATAACACATCGTCACTCTCTGATATAATGCGTGAAATGATTCAGGTTCCCTAAGATGATAAAAACGAGTAGACTGCCATTGTCTTACCTTCCTGCTCACTACGTATCCATGTCCGTAAAATCTTGACAAGGTCATATATATATAAAAAATGTATGAGGCTGGCAGGGGCGCCCGGGGCCAACAGAGGGGAGTTCTGAGAAGCCTTTGCGGAAAGAACTTTAAGCCAAAAAGCGCGGCTGCCGTATCCTTTTACTGTTTCCCGTTTGTCCCGCGCAGTATTCATAACACACAAGGGGGCGGAGTTCACCACTTAAAAAGAAAGACCAGTAGGAAAAAAAGACAAAGCACGGCGACGCAAAAACAGAGCTCCGAAATGGAAACGGAGACTGCACGACAGCGATCTTCCCTAGTGGGCACCGGCGGAAAGCCCCGCGAAGAAGGCAGCGAATGTCCCGTTCAGTCAGTGAGCGAAGTGGCGAATGAAGCCGCTGCAGCAGCAGGTGGTGAAGCGGAAGCGGCGCATGACGGCCAGGGTGAGACTTATCAATTAATTACAGGTGCCTGGAGAGTCCGAGCAAAGGTGAAAAATGGGAGCGGGGGTTGTTGTGTAAAGGAAGTCACGCAGCACCCAGCGCCACTCTTCTCAGTTACGGTCGTTGTTGTTTTCAAGCATGTTTTTCAAAAAATGACAGATCGCAGGTAAAACTTTCAGGATTACAGTTCAAGCTTTGATTACATTGTGTAGTGAACGAGTTCAGTTTGTGTTTCATCAAAATGTTTGAGGTAAAAAAGCAACAACAATGTCGTCACCGTGTCCTGCTTATCGGGACTTTTTTGGTTATCTGTTTTCACAGGATGTTTTGTACAATCCATTGTTTTTCGTGTCTGCAAGCAATATTGGGGAAAACCACCACCAGAAATGATAAATTCGATTTTTTTTTTTTGCTTTGTTAATGTTTGAAAGAACTACATCCATCATCAGAATGAAACTTCGGATATGATACATGTACAGTAAGTAGTTAGTGGTCGATCTATTCCCGCGTCATCGCAGCAAACCCTTTAATCACGATCGAGCTTACAGAAGTGGCATTATTCTGATGTACATGTTTCTTTAAAGTTTAGTTCTTTGTAAATCTTTGTGAGATGTGAAAGGTACTATATTAAAATATTGTTTCAGCAGTTAGGATTCATTATAAGCATCATGGTCTGTAAATTACAGTAGCATTATTGATATATTAACCATTTGTGAGCGCAATAAGACGAGAAGCAAGACACATTTTATTAGCTGAGTAAATTACAGCATGCAAGATTTTGAGATGGTTTAGGCCCCCTCTTCAGGCAAAGTTAACACAAAATTAAAAGAAAGCAAAATATTGTAGTTCAAAGGTCATAATAGTACTTGATGAATCCATCTGTTTTTCCATCCATCCATTTTATGAACTCCTTAGATGTGCTAGGAAGAGCTGAAATCTAAGTGATCAAAGAAGACCTCAGTGTTTGCAATGCACCAAGCAATGCGTATGTCTCTGTTCTATGCCATTTGGAATTTGATTTGTAAAAGCAGTCTTAATGTTTGTGTTGTGCCATCTGTATGAATAACAAATGCAAGGCATTTGATTGCTACAAATGTTTGTGATGTGCCATCTGTTGGAATGGAAAATTAAGTACATTTTTGTTACTGAAAATGCTTGTGCTGCACCATTTTTTGGAATGACAGATAGGTAGCATACTGTTTTATGACACACAGGCACACACACACTTCTCTTTCTATTAATGCTGGTGTCTTGCTTTTCAGGGTTGCAAGTAGCTGGTGTTTTTTGACTCTCTATGAGCAAGTGTGAGTGTGTGAGCATGTGTGCCCAGTGACTGATTTACAAGTAAGTCTACGAGTAGATTTGGACCACCCACTACAGCACATAATTTGGATAATGAGGTAAAATGAAATGTGTTGAAGTGTTAACTTTACTGTATTGCTTACATGTCACAAGTTTGAATAAATTGGTGCAGCATACTTTTGTATTCCACTGAAGGTGGAGTAGAAAGACAACGTGGCTGAAGGTCCCAGTAATAAATAACTACAGTAGGCTGTTGTACCAGCACATCTTTCATGCGCTAGGATTTACAGAGAAAGAAAATGAAAACAACATATTGGTTAAGTTGATTATTGCTATCCTGGAGGCACACAAATGTCAGCTAATCCAAGATTAGAAAGGGATTATATCTTTAATGCTAAAATAATTGTTTATCCTACAGTGCTGTCCTGGCTTAAATACCTCAAAATGTAAGCTCCTCTGATGGTATTGGATGAAATATAAACAAACACATTGTATAAACACATTTTGCCTTATTTTGTAGGCCCACTTTCTGTATTGTGTTATAAAAAGGGTGAACTTAATAACTGGATTGTGACGGTAAAGCATATAAGGGAGAGTCTCTATGGATCGGTAGCAGTGTACTGAGTCTGGTCTTGATTTGTTAATATGGTACTATGTAGTATGATACTAAGAGAATTTGATCCTCGGATGTAAGTGCTGTCACGGTGAACAGCACAACACGATCAGTACAAAGTTTAAGTAATCCACAGCTAGTCTTATTTTGTCATGTTTGTCTTTGGTTTGTTCAGTCTGCCATGTGGTTTCCCCTTTACGGCGCTGCGCCAGCAGTTAATATCTCTCCCTCATTTAATTAATGACCTGTTGCTACACATTGCTGTTAAGTTTCATGGCGATGGACTTTTTTCTCCAGTGTTCTGTCCCTTTTAAGTTAATAAAAATTGTACTTGTTAAGAAACATTAGATCAAAATCATTGTTGTATTTGTTATTGTAAATGTTATTCACTTTGAGTGTATGAAAAGGCCCTGAAATCTATAGAAAGAGACGAAGGCGAGTTATCATGTTAGTAGAACTGTATCTGAAGAATAATTGTCTCTCTGTGACTCCTTTCCCAAATTATGTAGATAATTCACAAGGGTTGATACGCATCTTTCATTTTTCCTAATAACCGAGTTAATCCAACAGTCACTAAAGCATATAAAACACTTAGAGTCTTGACACAATTTGTAAATTAGTTCTCATTGCTTCACAAACTTCACAGAAGAGCACAAACCATAATAATAACATCAACAAGGCATTTTACCCCAGAAAACTGTCGCTCACTGGATATTTTTCCTTTTCCAGACCATTCTCTGTAATTCCTAGAGATGATTGTGTGTAAAAATCCCAGTATATCAACAAGTTTCTGAAACTCTTAATCAGACCAACTCGTCTGGCATCAACAACAATGCCACGTTAAATCACCTTTATTCTAATGTTCAGTTTGAACTTCGGCAGGTCGTCTTGACAATGTAAACATGCCTAAATTCTTTGAGTTGCTGCCATGTGATTGGCTGATTATATATTTGCATTAACAATTCATTATTTCTGTAATGCTATAATTGATCAAGCTGCATAACTGCTTTCTGTTATGGTGTGAAGCATCCAACAATTTTACTTTGAGATTTTAATAGAAATTTAATTCGGGTGCATCTATCAAAATTTTTATGTTTAAGAAATCTGAACGTCCATTAGTCACTGACTCTCTACAACCAACAACTAACAATAAAAAAATCAACTGATGCCCTTTTTACATCACTTGAATTGGAATATGCTGTGTGAAAGTTGCTGTGTAAAAGCCGTTTTGAGAAAGCCTATTTGGGTGACATTTTTAAATACATGACATTGTAAAATACTCTGTATTTAATTAATTTAATGTAGTTTACTTACATGTGTCATTGTTATTTTTGAATATGACTCAAAAATATTTAATAAATAAAAATTGGATAATTGACTCTTCAATGAAGTAACTAAACATTTAAAATGCTCCAACTTTCAATTCATTTATCTAAGTCCCCAAACACACCTGAATGTTATGCAATGCATACATTTTCTAACTTGTGCTGTTTATATAATTTAAAATTCAGCATTTCACTTTCACCAGCTACATCATCCAGATATATAAGTAAAGACTTGTTTTAAGTTTTATAGTTATCTTTGTTTGCAATTTATAAATAGATTGATGCTTACCTAAGACCTCCAAAACTGTCTGTTTTTATGACCTAAACAGTGATTTGATTAGTGTTTGTGGGTTTTCAAGATAGTTTGAAAATTCATCAATCCAGATTCATTATCATGCAGTCTGTCTTACCCTCAGGTGATAATAATGTTATAACAGATGGAGTATAACAGGTTTTGGGAAATACTGTGTTCTAATAAGCTTATTCTGTGTTTCAAAAGGGTGAACTTCACTTATTAAACACACTATTTTAAATAAATTTCTGAATACTAGGCTGACTCGCCTTTTAAGGCGACCGACTTTTAAGTTGACCACTTCTTAAGGCAATTCAGTATGTAGATCAATTTGATATTTTATACAAACTCATTAATTTGGTTATATTGCATTTAAGCGGTATTACTTTAATACCCGTAGTTTCTGTTATTTTTGTGATGAAATTTAAAACTTTTTTTCTATATTGAGGTTGCCCTTTTGAACCCCCCTGATATTTACTACGCTGTGAGGCATTTGTACTCCATCAACATTAATTATTTCCAGAGACATAAGTTTGTCTATTTTTCCAGCGCATCGCGCACAAAAGCAAGGGAACGATGGGAGCACCAGAACTCTGCTCACATCATGTCGCTTCGTACCGCAAGCTGCAAGTAGTAAGTCTGTGATAAGCGGAATACCGCTATGCTTTCCACTCACGGGACGGAAGGACAATCCCGACCGCTTATATATATATAGTAAGAAAGAAGAAGAAGATATCGCACAGTCTGGAGTAGAAAATCATCTTTTACCTGGAAAAACGAAACTACAAATCCCATCGTGCATTGCAAAATGGACGGGGCGTGTGTGAAACTCCGTGCTACTCGCACAGTCTGGAGTAGAAAATCATCTTTTACCTGGAAAAACGGAACTACAAATCCCATCGTGCATTGCAAAATGGACGGGGCGTGTGTGAAACTCCGCGCCTGCGTAGCACTCATGGGACGGAAGGACAATCCCGACCGCTTTTATATAGAAGGATGATTTTATGTATATGTTTTGTATAAACATTTTAATTTGGCATCAGTGGTTAGCTGTCATTATTGCAACTAGTCATTAAATGTATGGACTATGCATGCATTCCTCTTGCATTTTGGAGAAGAGTGAAAATGACCCATAAGACATGTTTTTGGTTAATTGACAACTCTAGATTTGCACCTTGTGAGTAACTCTAGCTGTGTAAATGACTATGCTTCAAGATGGACTGGTGCTTCTTTTGTGGTTGATTCCTGCCATAAGACCAGTATAGACTGCTGCTTGAGCAACACTGAAGTGAAGTACACAAATTTTGGATAGGTGGCATTTTAAATTGTGTTAGGCCAATAAAAATACATAAGTTGGATTGCACACTACATAGCAGCAGTCACCTTGCCTACCATGATGTGTTTGTTTTGGTTTTTTTTTTTAAATGCAGAATGCCGATTATATGCAGATAACTGAATTCTTATGGTATAAATTGTATGTCTAGCTGGGTAAACAGAATAAGCAAAGTGAACAGTACATGATGGTTTAAGAATAGTCTAAAACAGGTGGCAGAAAGTTTCCAGGTTGTCAGGTTACTTTGATAACATACTGAAGACCCTTAATGTTTATTTATATATTAATAAAAAAAAATGTATAGTAGTTCTGTGATTAGTTTTCAGCCAGAATCTTTTGAACCCTGATTTTCATGATTTGTTATCTTTCAATATATTAAAACATTTCGTCTGTCATATAAAAATATTTAGTGTACACCTTTCAGTGTTGTGCGTAATTGGTATAATTTACAAAAAAGCCATTTAAACAAAGTTAATAAAAGTAATCTGTCAATGGGGTATCCTTTGACACCATACAGCCTCTGAATAACTTGGTTAGGACTACACTGATTTACTCACAAGTCAGTTGGCGCCACCCTGATTTTAAATCCTGAATATTAAGCATGTTCAGTATGTACAACTCTAAATTGTATAGTGTGGGGGGAAACACAGAATTTTTAAATCATTACATCATGTGTGAAAGACAGTGGGAGACAAGTGGAAAGACTTAAACTTGCTGGTCAAGAAGTCTTGAATGTGTTTGCAGGAAACACTGCATGATCACATGTTCAAAGAGTTGGGACACCCTGCACAAGTTTGAGTCTATTAATGTGGGATGTTCTTTGTGGACATAATCTTCTAATGTGTGCTTCAATAACTGAAAATGGATTACAAGACAAAAATGTGTGAAATCTGGCTTTATGTGTTGAATCTGTCCTGTTTTCACCAACCGTATGGTCACTATGTTAAAAATCTTGTAGTATGTAGACATGACACTGTTGGAGTGGAGAAAAAGGTAGAGTTCTACATTGGATTGGGTACCCAATGGTTATATAGCTAACAATTTTACCACCACAACAGCAGCTTTTGGTCATTGGTTGTAGCCATACACTCTTTCTAACACCATCTATGGGGTAGAGAGGACAGGAACACCCTTTACTTTACCCTTTAACAGGAAAACTACCTGCCGATTTAGTACTCTCCACATTATTTTCAAAGCAAACTGCCTGATGTTGTTAAATCCAAACTACTTAGTGGAGATTATGAAATAACTGATAATCCTTCATAGTGAAGTTGAACATGTAATGGCACTTTGGTGCCATTATTGAGACACAGATCCCTTATGTTACACACAAGTGTTTATTTATGACATCCATGAAATACTGTACATATGCAAATGATGTGTGATCTGGCATTGGTAATGCTGTTTGTGCCTTTCTTTTTAAATCCACTAAACTCATACATATTTTTGTTATACTTTTAAAAAAAAATCCATTTTTTAAAAAAAAAAAAAAAAAAAAAAAAAGGGCTGCTGTGTAGAATGTAAATAAAAACAATGCAATGATTTGCAAATCTAATAATCCCATATAACAATATTGTTATTATTACACAATTTTATTTAACTTGCCCTCTCTGTTTGTCTGGGTCAGATTTTGTAATCAGTTTTTTTAACCACTTTTACCAAACTGATTTCCTTCAAACTTTGCATGCATGCATGCTGATCTCTTGTGACAATGCAGTACTTCATCATTTTAGATCCAGGATCTGTATGTTAATTATGTCAAATTTAAATTTCTCATTTGTTTATAATGTACTTTTAGCCAACACACATATATATGAAAAATTAGCGGTGTTGGTCATGTTGTTAGTGTGTTGGACTTTCAATTAAATGGTCGAAGGTTCCAATGTAGACAGATTAATTTAAAAAAAAATCCTTCTGATTAATTGATATTTAGGTTTTGCCAGTTTGGTTCAATATGACAGTTAAGAAGCATTGGTCAATTGGTTAGTGTGTTGGATGTTCAGTCAAATGGTCAAAGGATTGAGACCAATGTGCACAAACTAATTTCTTATCTTAAATTTCACCAGTTTTTCTTTATTTATATACACATTTGGTGAAATACTCTTTTCAGTGATTTAGCGATATTGACTCAGAGGATAAAGTGTTGAACTTTTTTCTAAGAAAGATTGAAGAAAAGGTTTGATTCTCCAATAGACAAACGCACATTTCCAGTCCTTTACACATGTAAGGATTTTCTGAAATGAGAACTGAACATGAATAAATGATTTCAAAAGATAACTGTTACAATTTCTCCAGTTATAACCATTATCCTACATACTTTAATCAGCTTTTATATGATGTATCATTCTCTTCTCATAGTTAAGCTGGTTATTACTGTCACTTTAATGCTTGTATTTTAATTTAATTAAATTAAATTAATTCTTTTATGGGTATCCCAAGGTTTTATTTTTCGCCACTTATGACCAACAAATCTTAGTACAAGAAAAAAATGTGTAACAATAAGGTCATTTTGAATTTGATGGCAGCAACATGTGTCAAAAAAGTTGGGACAGGACCACATTTACCACTGGGTAGCATCCCCTCTTCTTTTAACAACAGTCCGTAAATGTTTGGGAACTGATGAGACGAGTTGGTAGACTTTTTGGAGAGGAATTTGCTCCATTTTTGCCTAATATATGATTCTAGCTGCTTAACAGTCCCGGGTCTTTTTTGTCATATTTTTCATTTTATGATGCACCAAATATTTTCAGCTGGTGGTCTGGACTACAGACAGGCTAGTTCTGCACCCAGACTATTCATCTACTACAAAGCCATGCTGTTGTAATAGATACAGTATGCTGTTTAGCATTGTCTTTCTGAAATATGCAAGGCGCCCCCTGAAAAAGATATCATATGGGTGGGAGCATATTTTGCTCCAAAACCTGTATATATCTTTCAGCATTTATGGTGCCTTTCCAGAGAGGCTGCCCATTCCATAAGGTAGTAATGCACACCCATACCATCAGAGTTGGAGGCTTTTGAACTGAACACTGATAACAAGCTAGATGGTCCCTCTCCTGTTTAGTCTAGAGGATGTGGGTCCATGTTTTCCAAAAAGAATTTCAAGTTTCAATTTGTCTGACCACAGAACAGTTTTCCACATTTGCATCAGTCCATTTTAAATGAGCTTTGGCCCAGATAAGACAGCTGCGTTTCTGGATCATGCTTATATATGGCTTCTTCTTTGCATGACAGAGATTTAACCAGTATTTGTGGATGGCACAGTAAACTGTGTTCACAAACAATGATTTCTGGAAGTGTTCCTGAGCCCATGCAGTGATTTCCATGACGGAATATTGCCTGTTTTAATAAAGTGCCGACTGAGGGCCCGAAGATCACAGGCATCCAATACTGATTTTCGGACTTGTCCCTTGCACACAGAGATTTCTGCAGATTCTTGGAATCTTTTGATTATATTATGTACAGTAGATGATGAGATATTCAAAGCCTTTGCAGTTTTACATTGAGGGACATTATTCTGAAATTGTTCCACAATTTGTAGATGCAGTTTTTTACAGATTGGTGAACCTCTCCCCGTCTTTACTTCTGAGAAACTCTAACTCTCTAAGATGCTCTTTTTATATCCAATCATGTTATTGACCTGTTGCCAATTAACCTAATTAGTGCAAAATGTTCATCTACCTGTTTTTTTTAGTACCACTTACTTTTCCAGCCTTTTGTTGCCCCCGTCCCAACTTTTTTGAGATGTGTTGCTGCCATGAAATTCAAAATGAGCTAATATTTTTCATTAAATAGTAAAATGTCTCACATTTGATATGTTTTCTATGTTGAATAAAATATGGGTTTATGAGATTTGCAAATCATTGCATTCTGTTTTTATTTACATTTTACACAACGTCCCACCCTTTTTGGAAGTGGTGTTGTACCAATATTTCTAATGTCAGTTTAGTGCTTGTTTTTAATAGTATGTCAGATGATCACAGAAAACCCATCCAGGCCAATCAAGCAGTGTACAGTCTTAACATTTTTAACAATCTGGAAATATTCTGTTTTTTGCAGTTTGAAATAAGTAAAAAACAAGATAGATGTCCCAAAAAAATGAAAAGGTATTTCCAAATAAAGTTGGAAGTCTATTGGTGAGTCGAGAAGCATATATGCACAAAGTCAAAAAAAGGTTAGGAAAATACATGGAAAGTGATGGCGAAGTAGTTTTGATGCAATGTGAGAAAAAGTGGAGTTAAGGAAGAGGTGCAGAGCACAGAATAACAGCGAAGTATTTTGAAAGGGCTAAGTTTAGTTATTTTTGATCAGACCTCTTACCTGAGCTGATGATATGAAAAATTCTGCAGAATCCGGGAAAGGTTATGTGAAAGCAGTATTTTTATTTGAGAGATACATTAGCCGACAATGAAAATCATAAACACAGGTACATGATCTTATCATAGAGTAAGGCGTGTCCATATGTTTTATACAACTCATTTAAAACAGTGTTTAATGGATTTAGCCCCTGACCCAGTTTGTAATTTTTGTTGTCTTAAAGTGCCGGATTCCTTTTTCATATGTTTTTGGTCCTGCTATCCTGCCACATCTTTGTGAACCAGCGTTTCCACCTTTATTTTGCACATTTTATATGTGTTTATTCCATGTTCTTCACAGCTTTTTTTAGTACTTGATTTTTCATCATACTTCTTTTCATCCTCTAATAATAAGTTTGATTTCACTGGGTTCCTTAACTGATAAGAACCTCCTGGCATTTGGCTTGGGGGAAAAAAGCAAGACCAATGTTTACTAGATTCATGGAGGAGCTTATTTTACAACTTATTTCTTTTAGAACTTTCAGCAGCTCATATTAATTTATCATCTCCATCCCCTGTGTCATCTTTAGAAAAAATAGTTGCACTTACTGAAAATCACTTATTATAATCGGGATATGTAGGGTCTATGGCTAACACTTTTTTTTCTCCTCCTTTTGTCTTTAAAAGATTAAAAATTGATTACAAAAAATGGAGCAAGGCTAATGCTAGTGAGTTATATTTCAAACAAAATTGAAGATGACTGAATTTGCAGTGCATAGTTCATGAAAGCTAAGTTGTGGGGAATGGAGATTGAACAGACCATAAAAGAGTGTCATAAGTTTCTTATTTGATGGAGTAATTCTTTGAACATTTTCTCTGTCCGAGCAATGCTTAAGTCAGCAATGAGGATTATTTAGCTACCTATATAAGGATTAAACTATAGCAGGCCAAGTATTATGGAGTTAATGCTATTACTGTTTATGTTGCATATGTGTGAAGCTTATGTAAATATTAAATGTATCTTAGGTAAACTGTTATTGTGCAGGGTAGTTTATACTTTTTTTAAAGTTTATGATTCAGCAAACTTGCTAAGCTACCTCAGTTTACATTCTATTGGAGAGGCAGAAGGTACTACATTTTCATAGCCTTTTTCCTCCAATGTGGAGGTGGATATGATATGAAAAATAACTTCATTGTCCATTGCCATACACATGCCTTTAAATATGTCATGTATGGCTATGTTATGATAATTATTTTCCACAAACTACCAATTTACAAGTGACTACTATGATAAAGTATGAGATGATATTTAAAGACCGTATCAATTAAGTATTTACGGGAATACCCTACTCTAAAAATCTGTTGATGGGAGTTCTTTATTATTTTCAAGACAGAAGGATGAGTGAACAGTTTAACCTGCCAAGACTTATGCAATTTTATCAGTAAAATTATTTCCAGGGTGTCATTATGGACAGCCTGGAACAGTCTCTACAGGCATGAGTGGACTATGGAAATGAGTAAAGGTCGAAGGCAGTCAAACATTTAGGCCTTTTAACAGTTACTGAGTAAATGTTTAGTACAGTAATAGGAAAAAGTAAAAATACAAAAGCATAAGTGTGTATTTCAGCATGAAGCACAAATGAGACCTTATTAATTAAAGGCAATGATGACCAGTTTGTTTGTTATAAGTAACAGTGATAATTGTAACAAATTGGGTTGTGACAGTCATTAGCAGACTGAGAGCATTTTTTAAATGCTACTTTTCAATACAGCTTTGTAAATTTGCATTTACTTCTGAGCTAAAGAAAAATTTGGCCGAAAAGTTAAATAACATTTCATAAACCTGCAGCCAGAGCCAAGTTCATATTATCCTGTACTGTTAATGGCTATCATCTGAATGAAATCTGTTTGCCTTGTAGGAGGCGAGTCCAAATGGCAGTCCCCTCATTTCAGGTTTTACATAGCTGTTTTAGAAACAGAGCCTGATGACATTTTGTGTTTACCAATGAAAATCAAATTCAGGCTTGGTTCAAGGCCTTGTTTTAGTTATGTGGCCTCTTGACGACATACTTGTAGAGTACTCTTGGCCATACAAGCTTCTGTTTGTTTGTTTTCCCAGTTGGCAACCCCCCAGGCAGACATGCAGTCCAGTTCCACCCTACGGAAATGATCATCTATCTGCTGCAGCCAGGTGTTACATGGGCGTCCCTTGGCCTGGTCCAGCCACTCAGGTCCTCGGCAATGTGGATCTTGTGAGCCGGATCAATCTAATGGAATCGCACCACATGGCTGTAGTGCCAAAACTGACACACAATGCAGGACTTCATGAGCAGCTGCTTGTTCGAGGTAAAGTCTAGCCAGCAGTACCCAAGGATTCTCCGAAGAGACATAGTAATGAAGCAGTCCAGTCTCCGCTTCTGGTTACTGGATATAGTGCATGCTCCTCAACCATATAGCAAAGCAGGAAGTACCATGACTCTAAAGACTTGGACCTTCATCCTTTTGCAAAGATGGGAGCTCCACACATCCCATTCTAGCGACCTCATAACTCCTTATGCTCTCTCAGTCTGTCTACTGACTTCATAGGGAGAGTCACCAGAGACATGAATGTCCCTGCTGAGAAAAGTAAACCTCTCAACGAGGTCGACACTCTCCTGCATCTTGGTTTTTATCCAGGCCACTTGCAAGCCCAGACACTCAGACTCATCACTCAATCTCCTGAGAACCCCGATTAGAGTCTCCATTGACTCCCTGAAGATCACAGCATTGTCAGCAAAGTCAAGATCAGTGAACCCCTCTTCACCAACAGATCCCTCACAGCTGTCCATGTATGCATTGAACATAGCAAGAATGCACCCCTAACAAACCCCAGAATCAACTGGGGAAAAACGCAGAGGTTCTGCCTCCACTCTGCACGGCACTCACTTTACAAGTGTAGATGCCAGCCATGATATCCCACAACTTCAGGGGGATCCCATGAAGTCTCAGAATGTCCCACAGGGCATCAAACACTTTACAAAAATCGACAAAGTCTTGCAAGAAACTCTGTCCATTATTCGTGTTTTCTCTCGATGAGAGCCCTCTGTGCCAGGATGCGGTCGATGGTAGACTTCTTAGGCGTAAAACCAGACTTCTCCGGTGAGCACCTTGTGCCTGTAGTGTAAACTTGCTCTTTTCTCATTATTGGTCTGTCAAGGGAAAAGCATCAAGCTGGAAAAGAAAAGTTTTCACTTCAGTATGGAATACTTTATTTTCTACAATCTTCAGAAAATGCAGTGAATTTAAATCATGAAGGAACCATTAATATGCTTTGGTCAGTGTCAGAAAAGGCAAAGAAAAATGGTAGGAATCACACATAATTCCGAGTCTTCCATGTAATACTGCATATTTAAATAACCTACAAACCACTTAAGAATGCCATCACACAATTTGTTCAAAGTGGTTGTATTTAACTAATGATGAACGGAACTGTTTAACTGTAGTTTTGTAATTGAAGGGATGGATGCATCCTTGGTCCGACCTTACATTAGGAAGTCCCATATGTTAGAGTATTTTATTTGTAATTTCCTTTAATTTTTTTTAAGTTGTAGTCATAAACCAAACTTCTTACATATATTTTGCATTCTGAAAGCAGATACATTGTGATGACAGTTAAACTGTATTCAGTGACTGTACCCGTAAATTATTCAATGTTCAAACATTGTGAGTATGTTGTTGCTATAACTGTGACAGATTATGAATATTTTATTGTTTAAGACACTGCAGTTATAGTATCCTGAATGTAATGTACTTGGTTTATATTTTTAAAATAAGATTAGCCAGTAATAACCTATTTATAAAATGTTAGCAAATTACACCTGAAGATTAAAATTGGATAAATTATAATCACTGTAGTCTGCTTTACAAAGTGTGCTCTGTGTATTCTGTGCAGTGCATAATATAAATTAGTCAATCAAATTAACTGTTACTGCATATGCTTCTTTTATGTATTTTGGAAAGGTTTATGACTATAAACCATACAATGCCTTGAGGTTCTAATAAACTTTAAATTTACATATTGGAGATTTGGTTTTATTTTGTTTTACTGGCTTTTAGTACTTGCTTTACGTTTTGACGGCACCCCAAAATTTCATAGTACATTGTTGTTGGACCAGTTGCTGTCGTGTCAAGATAACATATGTGCCTTGTTTTCATGTATATTATTTTATACCTTTATGACAGCATCATCTTGGTTGCTAGCATTTTGTTTATTTTAATGGACACTCTGGTTTTGACATATTCCAGTCATTACGATTAGGGCTGCAACAAGTAACCACCAAAAATTGGTAAATTTGATAATTAAATTCATTGTCAATGATTTTCATTGTCGAATAGTTGGATTGGTGACATCACACACATTACGTTACAGCATCACATTTGGCAGCAGTTTATTTCAACGTGGTAGAGATGGAGGGAGACTAAAGTCCAAAATAGCAACCTAAAATGTGTAAAGTGTTAGAACACTTTGTGTTTAGGTCTTCCAGAAAAATGTTTGGTTGTAAAATATGAAATGCAATATTGGCATGGCACAGGAGTACAACTGTAATGCATGAGCACCTGAAGAGGAAACACATGGGAGCGAGTGAAGATATGTCTTCAGCACGGTAAACTAACATCCCACAGTTATTAGGGCTTTTTCACATGTAGCTTAGTGGACCAGAAAATGCTCCTGAGTCTGTCCTCTGCTCCACCACCACTGCATTTGTTTTCTTTCAGACTTTACGGTATATGATTTTGCCATATGCTGGTGCACATTCATTGTGTACAATCGTTATCAACGATGGAATATGAATAATGAGTAATTTGGAACAGTTTGCAGCTTTTGTGCTACTGGCATTAACTTGGTTTTATTATTATTCTTTGCATGTGTGCAATCAACCTTAAAGACAACATGACTGTGTCATGACTTGCATGGTGCTTATACAATGTTATGTGTGAAATCGTGACTGTCGTGTTTTTAGAAG
Organism: Polypterus bichir lapradei; assembly: GCA_026402145.1. NCBI lineage: Eukaryota > Metazoa > Chordata > Cladistia > Polypteriformes > Polypteridae > Polypterus > Polypterus bichir. The sequence continues at coordinate 23,198,390 of JANRMT010062808.1, read as the reverse complement.
ATAACCTTCAAAGAGTGTCTAAACTTTGTTATAATTAAGGGATATTTTCATGAAAAACTTTGTGCTTAAGCAAGACTTTTTAGTTCTGAATAGGGTTTTGATTTTTGTTTAGCAACAGTGAGTTTAGTATGTCATGTAAACATTGGTTACCAGTCTCTGCTCCTAGTGTACTACCATCCATAGTACTTCATCTGACAATCCCTCTGGTATGTTCCTGAAAAACAAATATTAAGATATTTTATGATAATATTTCAACAGTGACCACCATAGGCTTACCCACCATGACAGGGTGAGGAGTTTTCAAATAGAGAAGACCTTGTGGATATGCCACATGCATAACATTGGCTAAAAGTGTACTGCATGGAGAACATGCAGTAGACCAACTCATGTTAATGGAATTCTATCACATAAATTAGGTGTGAAAATTTGTTATAAGGTAAAAGGATATCTCATCAGCCCTGCACAGTTTGTTACCACAATAATCTTAACTAGATAAAGTAGTAAAGAAGATGTATGGATAATAGAAGGAGGTCACATATTCATGTTTAAATATATTCTTTAAGAGTTGTGGCATCCTGGGCATTAACATAAGGACATACAGTAAAGTTGATTTTACTCTCAAAAACAACTGAAGGCTGTAGAACTGTACAGTTTTCTTCACATGTTTAAGTGATTAAGAAGCATTGTTTTAAGCATCAGAAGTATTGGAATGATTTTGAGATGGAATAAACTTAAAACACCACTTGGAATAAACTTAAACACCACTTAAAAACGCATTTTGTTTCAATCTATACTAATAAAAGGCAAAGCCCTCACTCACTCACTGACTGACTGACTGACTGACTCATCACTAATTCTCCAACTTCCCGTGTAGGTAGAAGGCTGAAATTTGGCAGGCTTATTCCTTACAGCTTCCTTACAAAAGTTGGGCAGGTTTCATTTCGAAATTCTACGCGTAATGGTCATAACTGGAAGCTGTTTTTCTCCATTTACTGTAATGGAGATGAGCTTGAAACCCATGGGGGCGGAGTTTTGTGTGACATCACGCCTCCCACGTAATCACGCAGTACGTAGAAAACCAGGAAGAGGCCCAAAAAGCGCTGAAGAAAACATGCATTATATAATTGAGAAGGCAGCGAAACAATAAGAAGCGAGCGAGTGACATATACAACCATATTCATGAGTTCTGCTACTTCGGAAACAAAGCACGATGTAAACCTAAACTTTAAATTAAGTTCATAGACAGGCTGCCGCTGGCGTTTGTAATTTAGTGCCTGTCCGTATAAGGCCGACCGTCCGCGGCAATCCAATAGCAAACTGCCACGGGTAAATATTCACGGGTAAAGGACTGTGCTTATGCAGAGGAAGATGAGATGGTCAGGGTGGTGTTTGGCACAAACTCAGCGAAACTGCGAGAGAAAGTTTTAAGTACCGGGACTTCGGTAGCATTAGATACAGCCATGGACATAGCACGACATGGCAGCAGCACAGCTGGGAAACTTCGATGCATGTACACCGAGCGGCTCACTTGAACTGACGCAGTGCACAGACAAAAAGCAACAGTTCCGAAGAGCGCTGAACAAAAACCGAATTACACAATTGAAAAGGCAGCAAAAAAATATGAGGCGTGTGATACACACAAGCATATTCATAAATGCAGCTACTGCGGAAACAAAGCACACGGTGGAAAAAATAAATGTCCCGCTAAAGGAAGACAGTGTAAAAAAAAAAACCCGTGCATGCAGTGTGTCAGGTCTCAGATAAAGAAGAAGACGAGCTGTTTATTGATGCAGTAAGAAACGAATCGATGAATGAAACCTGTCATCTTTACAACGATTGACAAACACGGAATGTAACTTGAACACAACACATCCTACAAATACGAACCTGATTGAAAGAAATAATGATAATCGAATCCTTGATCACAGCAACACTCAATAACACTCACAAAAAATTACTGTATATAGACAATCATGTTACGTTATTTCTAAAATGTTCCCTTTTCTTTTTCATAGCTTCCTTAACACACTACGTCTCCACTGCGAATATATATATATACCTCGATCTACATACTCTCAAATACTGTAGATAAGCCACACACCGTGGCGCAATTGTAGTGGCTTTGCCTCTATCACCTACGTCCGAGGTTCGATTCCCGAGAGTGGATGTACTGAGTATGTACGCGCGCTTCTCGGTTCATTTTAACCTCGCATCTCCTTGGTTTGAGACGTATGATAAAATATGCGGTTAACGTTAATCATGTTACGTTATTTTTTAAATATTTCCTATTCTTAGCACAAGCACAGCTGAGAAGCTTCGATGCATGTACTCCATAACAAAAAATAACGCATTTAATCACACTTTCAATTCCAAGCAAAGGGGAACTTTTGTCAATGCATGATTTCCTGGTACATCGATTACACTGATGCACACATCACAGCTACACAAATTTTACAGTCGGATGAAGCGCGTTCCTACGACTGATCGGAGGAAAATTTAATTTAAAAAAACTACGCGAGCGAAGCCTTGATAAAGGCATGGTTTTGTGCAATGTGAAAAGCAAGCAAAATTAGATGCATTACAGAAAGCGGACTTTGTGGCTCTTACTGGGGATCATTGGACTTCCGTGACCGTTAGTAATTCTAATTACATCTAATTACAAAATGTTCAATGATCACACTGTTTTAGCCTAATGTACAAAATAATTTTGGCTAAGGTTACTCAGAGTTTAAAGATTAAGTTGGTCAAATTACCTTTTATGTTTCTGACTTATTTTTTTTAAGAAGAAAAACTGCACTTTATGTTGAAATTTTGGTTATTATTATTTAAAGACAATACCATTCTGAAAATGTACTTAAAGTACTTAAACTACCACTTTATTTTTAAGTCTGCCCAATTTTAACCAGGGATGATATTTTTGTTTCTGTTTTGAATTCAAATGCAGTTTAAAAGCATTTTTTTTTTTCAGAAATTAAAAGAGCTTGAGTTTACAATATTCATGTCCATGTCTATTATTTGATTCTGTCGCCCACTAAAACCCTTTTAAATTAAAAAAACACATTTGCGATTTGGGGCAAATTTTACGTGTGCGATTACATACCATTAATCAAGATTAATTATTACATAGCCTCTAATTAATTGGATTAATTTTTTTAATTGAGTCCCACCCCTAATATATATATGTAGATATGTATGTAGATTTGTGTGTGTGTGTGTGTATATATAATATATATATATATATATATATATATATATATATATATATAGAGAGAGAGATGACAACAACACTCATATCAATGACAAAACAATTACATTAACAATCCTGTTCTTTTTCATAACTTCTTTAACACACTACTTCTCCTCTGCGAAGCACGGGTATTCTGCTAGTAGTAAATAAAATGTATGTCAGTGGGTACTGCCATGTTGTGCAGGGCTGATCTTGTCTTGTGCGAAGTGCTGCTGGAATAGGCTCCGACCCTTTATTATATTTTATCCACAGACTTTGCCTAGTTCACTAGTGTTTTTTTATTTATTTGATATATTTATTGTCCTTCACATAACACTTTTTATATAGTGTTGTATGATTAGTGATTTTGGTTTTGTTCTGTCTATGCCATATTGTATTATGTTAACAATTAAAACCACCATAAATAAAATGATCTGCCTTTTCTCCTGTATGCGGAGTCCAAGGAGGTGGTTCCACCAGATCATGCAGCTGTGGTACTGGCCCCAAGAAGTATAAGTATTAAAGGGGAAGCCACGATCATACTTTTTTTTTTTTTTTTTTTAATTCCCAACTTTGTTTTAGTGATTTTTGTTTTATATAGTTTTAACCCCACTTTGATTAAGATATTGTTCTTGGTATATGTTATTGGCTTTTTTTAAATTTTTTGCAGATTTTTTTCTTGCCTTGCTTTTCATGTGCTTTTTTGGTTCTTTATACATTCTTAAAATATAAAGAAACTTTGCATTATTTGGGACTAGAGGTATTACAGTTTGCCTTTCCTTCATTTGGTTAACAATTCGTTATTTTGAACATTTTGGTGTTTAAAAGACTTGGCACAAGTTTTGGACCTGTGTAGGCCTGAAGCATGTATATTTATGCTGTTGAAATCTTCTGTTAAAAAAAAATTGTTATACTTTCACAATTGCACTGATGATGGTGTTGATGTTTTGTTTTAGTGTTTTTCTACATTGCTGTGGTAATTTTTCAGTTATCAGTTGTTTTACTCAACAAATGTAGTCATTGTAGTTGTATAATAATTTATTTTTATGGGAGATTTCAATTATTTCTTTTCTAAAGCTCTGCTTTTGTACTTTGGTTTGATTAAATATTCTGTTTTTCTTTGGTTTTATAGACATTTATGTAGTATTCATGTTGTTTCAGTGTTAATGACTCAAATCCCTGAAACCAAATGAAAGAGGAAAGTCTAATCAAATACTGCTGTTTGCATTCACAGTCAGCCTGACAGGAAAACACCAAACCAATACAGAATACCTCAAGCCAAATGCTACTATGTTTACAAAAATTAAAATAACCACATTCTCCCAGTATTTATACCTATATTAAGTAAAAGGGATGGAGTTGTAACAAAAATGTGATATCATTCTAAAAATACTTTACTTTCATCGCATTTGTTTAGCTTTCCCCTTCCAAAATTAATTTTCAGCAAAAAAAAAGAAATTTTTAGACTTCATTATCTAAATACTTACAGAGGACACTTTTTAACTATGATGTTCACAATTCCTTTTGTGGAGCTTTAATTTATATCACCACAGTGAATGCTGGATAACTGCTGGTTTGCTAAACATTACTAGAACACTTGCAAAAACATTTAAATTATAAAAAAATGTTCTTTAACAAAACATGCAAAACTGTGCATGCAAAAACTAACTTGAAATGTGGATTGCTGTATGTGTATTAGTGGTTTAAAGGTAATGTGGTTTTGTATTGACTTGCATGTAAATAAGTGTGTAATGAGTGATCCTACCCATTTTAAAGATTTACCCAAAGTGGTGTGCAGTTCTGTCTGATTGGTGAACCGATTCAAAAAAGAGAAGAGATCCAGAAAAAGCTGTGTCTTGTGCTACAGTTGCTTGGCAATAGCCATGTGAGGGAGTAAAAAAGAAGCTGCACTTTTATCTGTTCAAAAGAGCTGAACACCTGCAATCAAATCAGTTAGTAGTAGCAGAGTATTAACAAGCATTCTGACATACAAGAAGCACACTGTGTGCATAATTTATCAGTAATAAAATTGCTATATGCAAAACAAAAAAATGTAAAAAATTGTATTCAAATACATTATGCCAGTATCTACTAGAAAAGTCAGAATTTTAAATACATTATTATACTGATATTTGACCACACTTCCCACTCATAATGCATATTGTGAATCATAGGGCACTGAAGCCAACAAAACACATACTTTCAGTAGGTTTTTTGATCCCATCCATCCATTATCCAACCCGCTATATCCTAAGTACAGGGTAACGGGGGTCTGCTGGAGCCAATCCCAGCCAACACCGGGCGCAAGGCAGGAAACAAACCCCTTTGCAGGGTGCCAGCCCACCGCTGGGCGCGCACACACATGCACACACTAGGGACAATGTAGAAACGCCAATGCACCTAACCGGCATGTCTTTGGACTGTAGGAGGAAACCGGAGCACCCAGAGGAAACCTGCGCAGACACAGGGAGAATATGCAGACTCCACGCAGGGAGGACCAGGGAAGCGAACCCGGGTCACCTAACTGTGAGGCAGCAGTGCCAACCACTGTGCCACCGTACCACCCTTTTTTGATCTCTTTATGGGATATTTAAGTAATACCAGAACTGCTGTGGATTTTTGAGGTACTATACCCGCTGACAATATGCCATGTGGTGTCTGAATTCTTTTGTTCTTACTATTGGCCCTTCAGCTCAGCATCCTGTTAGCACATTCTTACTGCCCTACCATACAAACCATAGGTGGCCTAATACTAGGCATCAACACCTTGAGTATGTGTAAAAATAAATACATTCTCGGCACACAGCTTCTTGATTGCATATAACATTAACTGAAATGATGAAATGTACTTTGAGTATGTACAGTACCAAAAGCAAATGTGCAACTGATAACACAGCAGACTTAAATAAGAATAGAAAATGAAACAAAAACTAAACAAATGCTAATTGAGATAAGTCACTGAAAACAAAAATGATAAAACATTTTATACATTAAGCTAAAATTCTGTTATATCTAACATGAGTATCTTGTTTAATAATATAATAAAATCTATGAGGGAGTCATAATGAAGACAACTCTGCACTGATAATGAACATAGTGCCTTCACACCTTGCATTTAACAAGATTGCCTTATGTACTTATATTCACAATAAGTTTAATAAGGGCATAAGGGATCATCACTTTTCTGATGGCCCTCTCCCAAACATTTTATAACAGCTTTATTTATATATATATATATATAAAAAATATAATTTTATTGTAATCATTCCATACAAATCAGTTAATTTTTACAAAAAGTAGGATTGAGAACAAGTCAACCCCCACCCCTGAGAGAGAGAGAGCATGGCCAATGGGGTAAAGGTTAAGGCTTGTAAACATACCTAAATTGAGTTTGATAAGCAATAGAGATGAATGGAGAAGAAAAAGAAATGCAGAAATAATTGCTTCCTCAGTGCTTTAAAAGCTTATTCTAAAATATTATTGATTAGATGTTGCCATGTTTTGAAAAAAATCTGTACAGATCCTCTAACTGAGTATTTGATTTTTTCCAATTTCAGATAGTATAAAACATCGGTTTCCCACTGACTTAAAAGAGGAGAGTTAGGATTCTTCCAGTTTAGCAAGATAATTCTGTATGCCAAAAGTGTAGTGAATGCAATCATAGTTTGTTTGTCCTTCTCCACTTTAAACCCATCTGGAAGAACCCCAAACACAGCTGTTAATGGGTTAGGAGGGATTGTGACACCAAGGCTGTCTGAAAGGTAATTAAAAAATTTTGATCCAGAATGATGTTAATTTGGTGCAGGACCAATACATGTGACCCAGTGAGGCTTGATTGCAGCATTCGCAGGTTGGATCCTGCCCTGGAAACATTTTGGAGAGTTTTAGGCGGGACAGATGTACTTGATATATAATTTTGAGTTGAATAATTGTATGCTTTGTGCATATGGAGCTCGAGTGAATTTTCTGCATTGGTATTTTCCACTCATTTTCTGATATATTGATTAAGAGATCTTTTTCCCGGTGTCCTCTTTGATCTTTGAAAGAGAGGGACTGTAACATAATTTTATATATTGCAGAGATGTTGTCTAAGTCCTTGAAATTAAGCAATATTTTTTCCAGCATGGATGAGGGTGCAAGATGAGGAAAGTCGGGCAGGTTCTGTTTAACGAAGTTCCTAATTTGAAGATAGTGAAAGAAATGTGTAGCTGGAATGTTAAATTTGGAATGTAATTGTTCATAGGATGCAACGATGTTGTCTATATAAAGATCTCTAAGCAAGTTAATCCCAAATTTTTTCCAGATATTAAAAACTGCATATGTTTGCGAGAGTTGAAAGAGGTGGTTCTCTTGCAGAGGTGCCACAGATAAAAGCTTCTCCATCTTAAAATGCTTTTTACATTGGTTCCATATTCTGAGTGAGTGAAGCACAATTGGGTTATCAGTATATTGCTGATAACTTGCATTTATTGGGGCACAAAGCAGGGAATATAAAGAAGTACTGCAGGATTTTACTTCTATTGCGGACCAGGTCTGTGTATTTTCATCTATTTGTGTCCAGGTTTTTATAGCTTGTATGTTTGCTGCCCAGTAATAAAACTGAAAGTTAGGTCGAGCCATGCCACCTTCTGCGTTTGGTCTTTGTAGGGTCGCTCTTTGGATACGTGGATGTTTTGAGTTCCAAATAAATGAGGTCATTGTTGAATCTAATTGCTTAAAATGATTTGTTGATGTATATTGGAATATTTTGAAATAAAAAAAGAAGCTTAGGAAGGATATTCATCTTAACAATGTTACTTCTTCCAGCCAGAGTGAGATGAAGGGTTGACCATCTATGCAAGTCTTGCTTAATTTTTTCCATGCAGACGGAAAAATTTTATTGATAAAGAGCATTATGTTTACTTGTGATGTTTACCCCTAGATATTTAAACTGTTCTGCAATGATAAAAGGTAGGGTGTCTAATCTAATATTATATGCTTAACAGCTTTTTATATTAAGTATCACATTTCTCTTTGTTTAATATTTTAATGTCAAGGTGACAAAAACACTGTTGTGCTAATATTTAAAGCATAAGTCATTTGTGCTTATTGATAAATAAACTAAGTAATTCTAAATATGTTTTAATGGCTTAACATATATTGCATCTGTTATACCAGTACAAGTATAACCTTAGTGCTTCTTATATACTTTGGCAGCTTTTTTGTTGTAACTCTGCATAGAATATACAGGCAAATTCAAATACTTATTACTGATTTCATTAGGTGCATTGTAGTGCATGTTGCATCTATGTAACATTTGGAAAAGAAAACTTTGGTTTCTGTGCATTTTATTGGAAGAACTCTGTTCACTTAGGTAAAAACATAATTGAAAAATAAATGGAGCCATACAGATCCCTGTTTAAACTTTGCAGGATTTTTCATTAAGGAAAACTACATTTTTTTTTTTTAACTTGTGAAAAAGCTCTTGTCTTCTCTACTTAGAGATCATTTTAAGCTTTTAAATATATTAGATACCTTGACCTTTCCTCTGCTTTACACAAGCAGTTCATTTTCAAGGTCATTGTTTAGTTTAATATTAAAGGGACTTGATTGTTGGTCCATGTTGATTTTTCTCCACATCCTTGAACCAGATGGAACCAAGCCCATTTTTAAAGTTCTTGGAATAACCCATAGTCCCGTGCAGCTTGCTTGATTTCTGCTGAGTATGTGAAAGTTGTGCTAACCTGAGGACACCTTCAAAAAAGCTATGGTGACTTAGTGATTTGACCCAATTCAGTCTGTCATGCAAGTGGCAAGATTTAGTCAGATAATTAATTAATTAATCAATATATTATTAGACTTAACAGTTTCATAGTAAAGTTAAAAAAAAAAATAGCAAATACAAGGAAAAAAATCCCTGAATGTATACCTTAACATTTTAGACAAGTATTAAAAAGAGCTCCCTACATCAAGAATATATTTGGTACAAAACAGGTTATATAATGTGACCGAGAAAAGGTATTTCAGACCCCCAAACCACAGACACAATTAACTGATTCAAAAGGCTTATTTTTATTAAGCAAACTACCTTCTCACAGGCTCTCAAGCGAATGTTGTCTTTCTCCTCTCCCAACTTTCCTGTGGGAGGCAGAATGGTTTCCTTTAAGTATGTCCTGGGAGTGCTCCTGGTGCCTCAATATTGCATCCAGGAAGCACTTCTGTGTCAGGAGGAACCATCATACAGTTGGAACCCAGCTCCCCCGGTGGTTTTCAAGAAACCCAGAAAGGCTGCTTTGAGGCTACATTCCCATGCAGCCCTGCAGGTGTGCAAATGGAAAATCCATCAAAGGAATGCTGCTACCTAAAATATTGAGAAAGTACATGGCTCCGGAGGCAGTCTCCTTCCATTCTTTCTTTATAAATGCCTCCCAGGCTGAGAAAGGAACCATCCATCCTGGCCAGAAACCAGCCAATACATGTACTCTAAGACAACAGTAATAGTGACAAACAAGTAACTCAACAATAACTGCACAATAGGTGTATCAGATCAAGTTAATGGTATGCAATAAGATAGTGACACCTGGAATTGTAGGAGATGCAGAAACTAGAAAATGCAGGGTAACACTTTAAAAGCCAAAGAGAAAATTGGAAGAATCTTTTTATACAAAGGTACAAGAAAAATAATAATTGAAAAGTCAGGACAAAATTGCACTTTTTTCCATATTCGTTCCAAATATTCATTGTTAAAGTTTGATGTAGTCTTTTAATGTTTTTTATGATTGAAAAAAACCTGGAAGCATTAGGACATCAGCCAGTTCTTTCTGAAAGAGCAGTAAAGGAGTTTTTTTTTTTTTTGTTTAGTTTTTGGCTCTCGGAATCTTCTTTCCTGCGGTGGGCTGGCGCCCTGCCCGGGGTTTGTTTCCTGCCTTGTGACCTGTGTTGGCTGGGATTGGCTCCAGCAGACTCCCATGACCCTGTAGTAAGAATATAGCGGGTTGGATAATGGATGGATGGAATCTTCTTTCTTTTCAAAATTTTAATGTATTGTAATTGTTGTTTCTTTCAGAGAGCTTTTATGTATCCCTGCAAGAAGATCTGGAGCCAGCAGCTCTTTCAGATGACACTTGTCCAACAGGTAAAAGTTATTGTTCATTATCCTTATATGGTAAGCCTACAACAGATGTTTTCTGAATATCTTAAATATGTAACTTGAATTTATAGGCAAAAATGTTGATCATGCTGAATGGAATTTTATTTGCAAATATGTTTTTACTAATTATTGTGTTCATTTGAGGAGTATTTTAATAATTCTGTGAAAATGTTTTGCTTAATTTATTATTTATACTTACTGATTATAATGATCCTTTATCACTAGAATTACCAGAGTCTACAAAAAAAACCTCGTTGATCCGGCCCACCTTAAATCCCATCGCACCTTTCCGTCAGCGTCTTTGGTCCTGTAAATGTACAGATAAAGACAAGCAGGCTACTATTCCATCGCCCCACCGCCGCAGAACATGCACAAAGTTCTCCCAGCTCATGCCTTGATTATCTGGGAGTAACGTGCTGGAGTTTTAGAGTGGAAATAATAGATCGTTATTTGGAACACATGCATTTCATGTGTGTTCCGTTTCTACAATAATCTGTGTAAACACATTGTTAAAACAGAAATGTTTTTCATATTTTAGTAGTAAATGACAAAATGTAGGCATAAAGTATATAATGTGTGAAGCTTGAAGTCCAAAGATCAAATAAACACTTTCACAAAAGGTTCAAGGACAAGACAACAGCTTCCGTGGTGTAGCGGTAAGATTTGCCGACTTGTAATCAAGTGTCCCCGGTTCGATCCTGACTGCCTCCTATATTTCTCATTCTCCCAACAAGGAAAGAAGATTTTGTGCTGACAGAGGACTGAAATACACTATTCTGTGTTTAGGCTGACTATACAATCCTCCAGTTGTCTTTGGCTATCTAATCCAATGCTTGGTTGCCAATTCTAAATGCTGAGCCCATGTGTGCCAAACTTAGCATGCACATGTGAATGGATCCTTTAACAGTGTTGTCCAGAGACAGTGACATAAATATTAAAGAAAAATGTATTATAACAAACACGCGGTCAGTGATTACAAGCGCAAGATGTTATGCAAATGAATATGAATAAAGTTGCATCCGTGCCACAATGTTTTCCGAAATGTACTATACAGGTCATAAAATGAGTTATTCCAAATTTCATATACCTATGTCTTTTATCCATCCAGATCAGAGAATGTCCAGTTCCATTGCCTCAAAACACCACTCACATCTACAGTTATTCCCAGTTTCAGATAAAAAGTAACAGCGTCAGATCCCTGAGTGGGGTAGTATGCATTGTGATTGTGACGGAGAGAATAAAAAAAAGGTAACTTTTACAAGTCCTATAAATGTACATCAGCTGTTATAGACACAAACCAAACATATGTGTTAACTGTATAATATTAACAATAAGAGCAGCTCACTACTGAAAACAGTAAATACAGGAGGCAGTTGGGATTGAACCAGGGACTCTTGATTACAAGTCAGCAAATCTTGCCGCTACGCCACGGAAGCTGTTGCCTTGTCCTTGAACCTTTTGTGAAAGTGTTTATTTGATCTTTGGACTTCAGGCTTCACACATTATATAGTTTATGCCTACATTTTGTCATTTACTAGTAAAATATGAAAAATGTTTCTGTTTTAATAATGTATTTACACAGATTATTCTAGAAACGGAACACACATGAAATGCATGTGTTCCAAATAACGATCTATTATTTTCACTCTAAAACTCCAGCACTTCACTCCCAGATAATCAAGGCATGAGCTGAGAGAACTTTGTGCATATTCTGCGGCAGTGGGGGGATGGAATAGCAGGCTGCTTGCTGCTTGTCTTTATCTGCACATTTACAGGACAAAAGATGCTGATGGAGAGGTGTGATGGGATTTAAAGTCGGCCGGATCTAGGAGTTTTTTCGTAGGCTCTGGTAATTCTAGTGTTAAATCTATTTTTAGAGAACTTTTATTAGTACCAGAGAAGGAAAAATGTTTAAATGCTTTAAATGTAAACTTCCTGTTTAAAATCTAATTATGTAGTCCTGATAGTTATGTAACATGAATCAAAGTTTATGCAGGGAATGAATAGATCTTGATTTCATTCATAATTCTTTCTTTTTTTCTCATTATCTTGTCTCTATATTGTTATTTGCATACCATAATATTTTAAATAACTGCTTATTTTTATAATCTGCTCCACAATTTGCATTGCGGTTTAAATTATTATAATGATAACAGTTCAAAAGTGTGTGTTTTTTTTATTGTTTGTTTTTTTTTCTATTTATTTTTCCTGTTGTTTTTTGCATAATTGAATATGTATAGTTGAAATACGTCACAAATACATGTGTTCAAAAGCTTCTTCAATTCTATTTGTAAATTGGTATGAAAAATATGTTTATTTTACTTATGCTAAATTTGTTATTTTAAATATTTTAAATTAATTATGCTCAATGAAAGTCAGTGTAAAGAAGTAAAGCATTTTTTTTCTAGCTGTTTATGCAAGAACATGTTTAATACAAGCATTGGTGTTTAGGTTTTTTTTCTTATTTCATGGCAAAATAGCAATTTCATCCTTGTAAGTAACCAAATAAGCCTTCAAAAGTGTATTATTGGACTGTACCAAAAAACAAATTTAAGAATAAAATTACATTCTTCACAAGGTTCAAAGGATTGTCTGAAATCTGTTGTTTTTCATTTAGCCATTTCCATTAAACTAGTAATGGTGAGAAAGAAGAATGGTCTTCCTGACAGTGATCTACAGGAAATACTAAGAGAAAAGATGAGGATTTTGGAACATGACAGCAGAGAGGTCACAGCAGTTTTTAGTGTAAGACAATGTAAACTTTTTCTTTCATGCTTTCCATATTACATGTCTATAAATGTATGAGTTCGCTTTAAAGATATATAATGCTGCATACAATGCAGCCACTTGTTTGTTGTACCATGAGAGAACTGAGAAAGGAAAACAAGGGCAGAAATTGCGCTAGAACGTTGCGTACCTGGAAATTCTTCATACGGGCATCAGCACTGTCGAGCAGCACTTTTCATTGGCTGTCAGAATGCAGGAAGCCGGTGATGCTTTGGAAACATGAAGCTGTGCTAAGAAGTCTGCACAGAGTCCTGTAATTTGTCATGCCCTGTGATTCTTAGTCATATAGTATGACATCCTCACGGTGATAAGATCCAGCAACTGCTGTGTTGAATTTGTCATCCCCTCTGGCTAGAAATTTCTTAATGTCCTGCTTGAGGATGTTTCAGTTAAATTATTTGAAATTGTAATTGTCCTTTCATTTAAGCAAATACATTTAATACACATATACATATATATCTATTTATCTATATTTTCCCTTAAAGGTTGCAATTCTATATGGATTCAGTAAAAACTCTCTTTTCCCAAAGCCCTGCTCTGCTATTCATGAGTCAAAGTTCTGGTCTTATACAAAAATATAAATTTTTCCAGATATAATGTGGAATATAATAATATCTGGATAAAAAATCTTTCTAAGTCAAATGAGCACAGCTATTTATAATGAAACTCCAGTAGTCCATCACTTTTGGGATCAAACCGGTATAGATATCTCACTCTGTTAGGAGGTTAATTTAAACAGTTCAAATATCTTCAATTTTAGATATCTGAAATGTGTGCATTTTTTTTTTAAATGAAGCTGTAATTGTCATGAATAGTCAAAAATACATTGTGGATATACTAAAGTCAGTGGAGGGTATTAAATGTTAAAATTTCTCACCTTAGAAACTTTTTCTTAGTTAGAGGAAAGGGTAAAAATTTAAATTTAAATTGCAAGCATCCAAAGAAAAGAAAAGAAAATAGTTGATGACCATAGTGTAGAAGTGAGTGTATGTATGTAGTTATAGAGTGAACTTCTGCAGTTCGCCAATCCCTGTCTAATGTGAATGAAACCAATCAAAATTAAAAAATATAATCAAAATAATCCTGGAAAAAACAATGAGTCACAGCAACACTTTTCGACATTGTTCAGTGATTGTTACTTAATAATTTGTAACTGTGTTACAGCTTGTTGGTGAAAACTAACCCTTTCAGAAACACACAAATAGAATGCTGGTGCCACATCAGAGCTGTATTAAAGACAAAGCTTTTTCATTTATTAAAATGGAACCATTCATAGAAGTGGAATATTAAATAAAAGATGAGAGAGCAGCTTGTCACCAAATTGTCAGATAAACCACTATAGAGTCATGGCCTCATCTTCTGTCTTATACAAGATAGGGAGATAAATCTAGCTCTTGTAGGAGAATTCTACAAAGGGCATCAAATACAGCACAAGGGGTTTCAGCAACACTTTTTTCTTTGAAAGATTCTACAATGTTTCTACAATGAAAAACATTAGTAGCCATTGCACCCTGCCAAAATTACTTTTGAGCCTTTGTGAAATTTAGGGGGTGTTCTTCAGCTGTCCTCAAACCCAAAGACCAAATCAGGACAATAAATAAATAAAAAAACAGGTTTATTTAACAAGAAAGCAATAATTGCAACAGGAGACACATTAAAGGGAAAATAAGACACTGGTGCCCTCAGGGCTTATCTCAATATTAATTTCTCCAGGGGTTGCCTTTTCATTTACAAAATATATCCCACCCTGCTCACCTTCCATGATACCATACTGTTTCACTTCTCTTTCCTTCTTCCTTTGCCATTTGAGCCTTTCTCCACTGCTGACTCCAAGCTCACTGGTCCATAATCATCTCTGGATGTGTCACAGAAACCTCTTCTTAAATCTTGGATAATGTCACAGTGCTCTGAGGTCATATGAGTAGAAACCATCCAAGCACCCCAAATAACTCCTAAATTCCTATAGCACTATACATCTTTTCCTAGGGAGGACCAGATAAAAACCCCAGTCCCTTAACTGTAAAACTGTACTTGAACTATAAAACTTTTTTTGGGATTACATAAAATTGGCCAGTGGTTTGGGGAATGCCAAGTAAGCCTAAATCACTTGATATTCCTGATTTTAATTCATTTCTTAAGACCTAATTCCTTGCTTGTAGTGCCACCTACTGGTCACAACTGTTGTCACTACCCACTGTAGTTTACACCTTGAACAAGTAGACTATTACAAGTTTGAGCACAGTATTGAAATCATATTTCATAAGTAGTGAACATCCTCTTTATGATAAATTAATTTTATTATCAATTCAACATAATACATTCTACTATGTTAACATTTTAAATACTTGTGAAAATTTGTTCTGGGAAGTGACTTTTTCACTTCAGCAGTGTTCGATGCAACCTGTATATGATGCTGCATATCCAAAGTCCAAACTTGTGATAATGGCTCTTTTAAAGCCTCATGAAAAATTCATCTTCAATGAATAATTTTTCAAATAGAAAACATAATGTATAAGTGATGAGTGAGATAAATCAAAAAAAGTGTATTTTAAAAATTAAGATGTTAACAATTGTGGTGGGCTGGTGCCCTGCCCGGGGTTTGTTTCCTGCCTTCGCCCTGTGTTGGCTGGGATTGGCACCAGCATGACACTGTAGTTAGGATATAGCGGGCTGGATAATGGATGAATGAAGATGTTAACATTATATTATGTCTCTGGATTTAGTTACGTATTATACTAAAATGAAGAATGACACTGTTTATAATTGCAGCTTAAACAATTTTAAGTTTTTAGACTGTTTTCTCAGTTTTCTTGCTTAAATCCTTTGTATAGTTTCAGAGGTACTGTATCATAGTATTGAAAATGTACAAAAATAAAACATAAAAAGCCGTTCTTTTATATCGAGAGAGATTTTACATAACTATAAAAATAAATATTAAATTACTGTTTTACATTACTTGCTTACTAATTTCAGCTCATTGTGATTTATAATATATTTTTAGGAGCTTTCAGCTAGACTTTTGGCTATTATTAGTGATGAAGATCTGATTATAATCACTTTTCGAACTGTTGAAGAGATATGGAAGTTTTCTACATATTATTCACTTGGTAATTTTTTTTTTTATTTCTTATTGGCTTACTGCTGGTATTTTGACAATTAAAGTGGCTTTTTCAAGAAATAATTGTATAAAATGTTGCTGTGATTATATGTTCTTCCATTCAATAATGAAAAAATATCAACATAAATTGTATATCTCTTAAAATTACCCATATGGCCATGTTTGCTGAGGTTATCGAACAAAATTGATACAGTAGGACACTGCAACATTTTTCATTGGAAAAAATAATTGCCACGTGTAGAACATTTTGTGCATGTGTCTATATAAATGTATGTTTTTTTTTTTTCTTCTTTATGCTTGTTTTTATTGATAACAATGTACTACTTTTACATTCTTAATAAATGAACACCACTAATGCTATAACTGTGGCAGAAACTACTGTAAAAAATGCTCTTTCCACGTTTAAGTTCAGTGTTTGCGTTCTGTTAGCAGCTCTTTATAACCATTTTTATTCATTTGGAATAATTTGTTGTAAATAATTGTTTTTTCTGTGTTTTTTAAATGTTATTTTTGTTTTTATTCTGTTTTAACATGAGCACTGATGTTTTTGTGTGCTGGTTGCATGGATGCCACCGTATTTGCACTGTAAGAGTGACCCTCATTGTTAGTCTTTTGGTTCATAACCTGTGTTGTCCTCTTACTTTCCCAATGAAAGATGGGCAGTATGCATAACCAGGTCCCTAAACTTTATGCATTAAAGGAAAGACCCTAATTCATTTCATAGCAAATAGTCTAATAAAAAAAATAGGGATTATGAGCCTTTGAATTTTTATTTGGCGTTTTTTTTTTTTTTTTTCTTTTTTCTTTTGACTTTGGTCTTCTCATTGTTCTGTGTCCTGACAATCTCTTAATTTGACTATCCTCAATTTAGTCAACCCTTAAAACTTGTTTGCATCTCTGCTGCTAAGAAATAATCCTAAAATGTTCAGTATGGTTTTCATAATGTTAATGAAATGATTAAATTAAGAGTGAAACACTTATGGGTTAACAATATGGGTGGCACGGTGGTACAGTGGTAGTGCTGCTGCCTTGCAGTAAGGAGACCTGGGTTCACTTCCCAGGTCCTCCCTGCGTGGAGTTTGCATGTTCACCCCGTGTCTGTGTGGGTTTCCTCTGGGTGCTCCAGTTTCCTTCCACAGTCCAAAGATATGCAGGTTAGGTGCATTGGCGATCCTAAATTGTCCCTAGTGTGTTCTTGGGGTGTGTGTGTGTGTCCTGCGGTGGGTTGGCACCCTGCTTGGGATTTGTTCCTGCCTTGCGCCCTGTGTTGGCTGGGATTGGCTCCAGCAGACCCCCGTGACCCTGTGTTAGTATATAGCAGGTTGGACAATGACTGACTGACTGACTGAAACACATATTTGGCCTGAGACACACAGGAAGAATAAACATAAAGTTAATTTTAAATAGCAAAAAAGAAAATGAAAAGAAGGGGATGTGAAGCATTAGAGGATTTTAATGAACCCTTATCGATATTATATCAGCATCAGAGAATGAAAGAGTTATTAAAACTTCTTGCTTGTGTATTAAACGTTTATCAATTTATTGTCAAAATAGCATATTAATAGAATACTAATGTTTACTACATATGAGTTGGTATTTTTGTAGCCTACATGAATGTTAAATGCATATTTTAGAACTATACTAATAATTTACAATATTTTAACTGAGAAATGACTTTTTTTCTCTGTTTTTTGCCTGACAGTCTTACTACAATCGTAAGCAATCATCTCATAAGGAATTGTTTAGAACCTAGGTTAGAAGAAGTTGCATTGTGTGTTCAGCATCATAACTGAGTGTTCAAGTATCTAAGCAGTTTCAAAATAAGTCTGTGAAGTCCTTTTCCTTACTTACAGTGAAGTTTCTTCCATTAGCTGTAATAAACTATATATTGTCTATATGGATATTAATTACATTTTAAATTCACTCAAATGGAAGAAGAAATTATAAATTACAAAATACTGCAGAACTGAATAGCAAAAAAGTGCGATAGAATGTTATCATAATATGTTCATCATTGGTGTTCCATAGATATTTCCACTTCTGGTTTGCTATTAAAATGTAAATAAGAATGTCTGTTGAAATGCTGTATTAGTGGGTAAAGCATGCTGTACCTGTCCAGGGAGTCTGATTCATTTTCCATTACTGTAAGCAAAACTTAAGAATATAATAGTACACTTTATTAGGTAAAATTTTTGTTTTGCTTTTAATTTTCTGACTTACATTTTGTTTCAGGCCTTGTTAACCACTGCATAGAGAATTTATTCTTGGAACAAGTCTTTTTGCTTAATCATTTAGATGAAGATGATGCTGGTATTACAGTCCAAGTAGATGAGGAAGGTTTACATTTAATGTACTGTGGTATCCTACAACAAGAAGGTAAAATATAAATTTGGTACTTTTTTCATTTTCCAGTCCATCTTTAAAGGCTTAGCTAATAGCATTCATTAAGTTAGGAATAAATGGAGAAATAACTAAGTACATATTTTATGTTGTTCTAATAATGTTGGTGTTTGCATTTTTGGTTGTGATTTACCATTACATGGAAGAACCACCAGGTACAGCATTAAAATCTTTAAATGGCTTGTGGAGCACTGGTTCCGGTACTTAGGTTTGATTCCTGGTTAAGGCTCAGCGACAACCTTTTTTAAATGATATAATTTTAAGTTGCACACTGTTTAGATTTTATTGATTTTTTTTTAATGTTGTTATTATTGTATAGTTTGAAATTGGGTGTTTGTTTTTCAAGCTTTTATCAACACAGAGGCAATTCAAAGTAAATTTTTATGGCAGAAAATTAAAAATTGTAATACTAATTTATTTAATTGTGCCTATCAAGATATTCAAGGGCACATTACATAAATAAACACAAGATATGTACTTGTAGATGTATCAGCATCTTTATTCCAGCCATTGACAGTAAGGTGGGATATAATTTTAAAGTGCTTGAAATAATATACAGTATTATTGTGTTTATATTCTGTACATTTAAAAAAAAAAAAAAAAACTCAATGGGATTTCTGTTTTTGCCATGGTATTGAGTATCGTGAAATTCTGGTATTGTGACATCACTGCACTCAATGACCCAACTTACTAATCATGTCTTCCAAGAACTTTGCTGAACTTTCTTTCACTTCACTTCTGGTAGCAGCGTTCATTTCTGTAAAGTGGCAGCTCCGTGTCTCAGCATGATTATATCCTCAGCCTCATTGTGCTTTCAGCATTCATTTGCATGAACTGCAAGCCCCATTTGTACATGCGGAGATGGAAAAAAGGCATGGTGCCTAAGAAAATTCCGCTCACTACAACATTATTACCAACAGCCAGGGCTATTCTAAGGGAAATCTGGAGATCATAGTATGCTTCTAGGCCCCTTTTTTATAGGGGAAACTAGCTGTTATGATATTGCATGAATAGTCAAATGGTCGCATCCCCCAGTGTCCTCTAGGACTCGGGAAAACTATTGAAATATGCTGTTTAAAAAAGACACTGTGGAATAAAAAAAAAGAAAACAGTAAAGAGTATATATATAAAAAAAAAAAGTAAAACATAGCAGTAAATATACAGTATATGATAAGTATTTGAGTAACATAAAACCTTGAAGTTTGTTCCCTAGTGTTCTAATATAGAGTCCTCAATCAGATCTGTTTATCCACCTTCTTTAAATTCTTGGGAGTTTGGGGTATTATAGTCAAAGATTTTTTTTTAGTTTTGTTTGCCTAGATCAAAACACTAGCCTTTTTACAAGTTCTTGCGATACTAGCAAACAGTTACAATATAATTACTCTCTATGTCTCTCTCATTAACCATCATTAAAGATGAAGTCACACAGACTAAACAAAGTGGCAGAATACACTGGAGAGGGCCTAGGACCCTAGATGATCTGGAGAGATTATGTAAAGAAGAATGGCCTCAGGTGCCATGCTGTGTATCCTCCAACCTTATATTGCTATTATATTGGCAAAGGGAGGTTGTACAAAGTATTAAATGCAGGGGTGCCAACAATTGTGGCACATGTGTTTTTGTTAAAAATGTTTATTTCTTGACATAGGCTTTGTTTTTGCTTTTTTTTTTTTTTTTGAATGAACTTGTTTCAATTAAAAGTCGGACGTTTCTCATTTTTTCAGTGCAAGATGACGGTTTTAAAGCAAACAGTAATTTTTTTCTCTATCCCTTCTTACTAGTGAACTAAGGGGTGCCAATAATAGTAGAGGGCACTGTAAGTAAAATATGATATTAGTAAAAATAGTAGATTACAGAAGGATTTAAATTTGGTCCCTTTACAGTTAAGTTACTTTAAATTTGTCAAGAGTATTTAATGGATTGACTTCAGTAGTTACTTTTTGAAGCAGCTTTTTTTAAATTTTTTTTTATTTTTAAAAGCCCTTTTATTCTGCAGTACATGAACAGCAACTATGGGTAATTTTTCTGCTTTACAGTATTTATAGGTGTACAGTAATCCCTCCTCAATCGCGGGGGTTGTGTTCCAGACCCCCCCGCGATAGGTGAAAATCCGCGAAGTAGAAACCATATGTTTGTATAGTTATTTTTATATATTTTAAGCCCTTATAAACTCTCCCACACTGTTAACATTATTAGAGCCCTCTAGACATGAAATAACACCCTTTAGTCAAAAGTTTAAACTGTGCTCCATGACAAGACAGAGATGGCAGTTCTTTCTCACAATTAAAAGAATGCAAGCATATCTTCTCTTCAAAGGAGCGCCATCAGGAGCAGAGAATGTCAAAGAGAGAGAGCGCGAGATAAAAGCAAACAATCAAAAAATCAATACATGCTTTTAAGTATGCCGAAGCACCGAGATAAAGCGGCATTTTGTAGAGAAGCGTCCGTATCCTCTGTGCAAACAGCCTCTCCGTCAGGCGCAGAGAATGTCAGAGAGGGTGAGAGACCAAGAAAAGCAAACAATCAAGCACCACGCGGGAAGCATATCATTGAGGAGTTTTAGTTAATATGTAATACATGCTCTGATAGGGTAGCTTCTAAGCCATCCGCCAATAGCGTCCCTTGTATGAAATCAACTGGGCAAACAAACTGAGGCAGCATGTACCATAAATTAAAAGACCCATTGTCCGCAGAAATCCGCGAACCAGTGAAAAATCCGTGATATATATTTAAATATGCTTACATTTAAAATCTGCGATAGAGTGAAGCCGCGAAAGTCGAAGCGCGATATAGCGAGGGATTACTGTATTGTATATTCCATATGTACATTTCATTCTAGGTACACTGTTTGCACGGTTCACAGGAAAACTACTTCAAGATTTGACAGATGGTGAACCTCACTTGAAGTACAATGATGTGGTGATTGTTGAAACTCCTACAACTGGATCTCATTGGATAGTACAGTCATTGTCCAATGCTTCAAAGGCTCAAGTAGCTAAGTCTTCCTTGGAGCCGCTAATACCATTCAGTCAGTAAGTAGATATGTTTTTGACGTACAGTAATTTTTTGTCTAGTTATCAAGTATTTGTTAATAATTGGGTGGTTGAGTTACTGTTGTATACTTGCTTTTCATTAGGACATCATGAGGTATAGATTGGCTTCACATTTGGCCACACCTGTTACTCCTCAGCTGAAGACAAATGCATACTTTTGAGTTTTTTTTTATTTTTACATAAACAGTTGAATCTTATTCATTACATGATTAAGTCTATTTGTGTATCATGCTTTACATTACTAAGTTTTCTCTTCATTTTTTTACTTTTCCTTATTAGGACTGGTGTTTAAAAATTAACTTGGCCATGTCTCACTTCCTTTGAGCATACTATTCCTTAAACAGCTTTCATAAACTTTTCTGTTTAATGCCAGAGAGACTCCTTAGAAGTGAGAATTTCCTCGGCGCACCTCTCACCCTCACTATACTTGCTTTGCTTACACCTCCATCTGACACACTTAAGTAGTAGAACTTCTCTATTTTCCTCAAAAAGAACTAATTTGCTGAGATTTAAATTTATACTGACTACATTGGCTTTTTGCATCCTTCATTTTTTGCAAACAGAGACAGTACTTATCACCTGCACACTAACCTTAACACCACTACATAATTTATGCATCCACTTCCATTTATTTAATTTTTTTCTCCCAATATGTTTACCACACATGACTCAAGGCAAAGAACCTACCTCTTCCATGCCTCCTTCTCTTATACCTCCACTAATTTTTAGCAGGAACATAATTCAGCTGCAAACTGCTAAATTAACAAAAAGTAGTAGAGCTTTGTAACTGTACATTTTATTTATATGGTGACTTTCTTATGCTTAAAGCACTTCACGGGTATTCAAACTAGTACACCAGGAACAGAATCACAGAAAAAGCTCAATTAATAACAAAAGACAGAACCCAGTATCAAGGCAAAGACCAAGTAAAAGATACATTTATGAAGCATAAAAGTATGGTTATCACAAGTAAAAAGTAAGCTGATATAAAGTACATAGTGCTGGAAGACAATAAAGAATATGTTGCAGGAGGTTCTTGATGCTGTTTGGTGCAAGGTCATTTAAACTTTAGTAAGTCCTAGTTATACCATCAGTGTGTACTTGCTCTTATTGATTACACTTTTTTTTTTTCTCTTCATTAGTTCTCTTCCAGTTTTTGCATTGAAGTGTAGCACAATGGCATATCACCAACACAGTTCACTAGTTCAAAAACATGTACATGCAAGGAACTACAAAGTTTTTATTTTATACATCTAACTTAATTTAGGTGTTACGTGTTAAAGTGTTGTGTGGGCATTGGGCAAATGTTTTTGCAGTTTGTTGTTACTGCATTTTCTTTATTGTCATCTTGTTTTTCTTTATTTTTACTAAACCTGCCTGCAATTGCTCCATCCTGGGTATGACGTTAATCTGCATCCAGCCCTGCATGTAGGCCCTCCAACCTACAGGGAAAAATCTTTGGGTTGGTGGCAGAATTAGCACTCCAGCCACCATAAAAAACCTCACACTGTTCCATTCCATCTGAACTAGTGTGGTGCTGAGGTGTCACACATTGCATGGTTGCACTTGAGTGCCAATCTGGGATCCTGAGTTGATTTGTCATGTGGTGGGTGCGGCAATGTGCTGTATCAGCACATGCTCCTAACCTCCTCCTAGTAAAGAAAATTCCCAACTTCAGATAACACAATTTGAATTGAAATAAACCCTAATTGTTTGATAGTTAAAATGTTGTATGTAATACTTGATATGAGTAATCTAATGTAATTATTTGTGTTAACATAATTTTAAAGGTAATGTAACCAAGATGTAGATTAAAGTGTAGCTGACAAATTACTAATGTGCCTAAGAACACTTTTAAAAGCATTGTTGTATGATAAATGTTATGCTGCCTTCCAATGAAAAACATAAATATAAATGCAATCTTCAGTAATTGGTGGCCAGACATGCAAATTAAGAGTTTTTATTTGGCCAACTTGTTCAGTAATTTTAGTTAAATATGAGAATAGGCATTTGCTTAGAAGGAGCCTGTTTAAAAACACACAATTGTACACAGTATGTACACATTCAAATATATAACACAGTCAAGACAAGTTGAACTGCCATAGGTTGGCAATAGCACAGCACTCACAGTGCAAACTTAATGTTTACGTTGCGTTTACTTTTCTGGCTAATGCCTTTATACAAGGCGACTTAAAACATTTATGATACAATTGGTTACAT
Organism: Polypterus bichir lapradei; assembly: GCA_026402145.1. Taxonomy (NCBI): domain Eukaryota; kingdom Metazoa; phylum Chordata; class Cladistia; order Polypteriformes; family Polypteridae; genus Polypterus; species Polypterus bichir. Next base: position 23,174,457 of record JANRMT010062808.1, on the reverse strand, counting down.
TTCTTTTTGTTTTTCCTATTGATGCACAGGCAGGTCAAGTGACTTGCTCATGGTCGCACATGCAGTATATGCAATAAATGTGATACATAGGATGACCAGTAACCACGGATAAAGTGTCAAGTTATGGATAAAGTACCAGAGATTACAGAGTTTGGTATTCCACTGTTCACCAACAAATAAAGTATCTACAAACAAACAAAGGTTGGATTCTGGCACAGTTCCTAGCTGGGGTACGTACTTTGTGGAGACTCCCAGCCTCTCCTTTGTTCAGCTCTGTCACATCTTGGGACACTGGTTATTTTCTCCATTTTCAGTTCTAGTCCTTCTTCCAGTGCTGCTGAAATGGCTGCAGTTTTTCACATTACTGCAATTGGTAAAATATTTAAAAAAATTGATCTTCATATAGTTTAGTACCAGTTTTGTGTTTAAAAAAAAAAAAACAAAAAAAAACACGAAGCCAATATTGTGATTGCAGAGGTTTCCTTTTGGATTATTCAAATGAAAAATGATCTTAAATAATACTGTGTAAGACTTACTGTAACACAGTTTTATTTTGGACTATTTTATTTCAGTTTAATATAGTTGTCTTTTTATGGATTTTGTTTTTGTTTACTTAGGGTGCTATTCAAAAACTTTGCAGAAAATCTATGGATATGCTGCAGCAATGATCAGTTTGATTTTCCATACCAAGCAGGTAAAGATCTTTTATAGTCAAGTGCTTGAATTTATATGGTTATGGAGTTTCATGTCTGTCACTTTAATTTTTAAACCTTGTACAATTTGTCAGTTGGAGAAAGCTTGCAGGTCTTTCTCAAATATGCCTTAGTTTTTTTACGTTAATCATAGCCCCTTTTTACAATGATGCATCAAACTGTGTCAGATGCTTAGTTTTGGTATATATTTTACTAAAGAATGTATTGTTGATTTTCCTCTTGCCACAATGAGAGGGGAGAATAGATAGAAGGATAGTCTTAAGTTTATTATGCAAAATCAGCTTTGTGCTATCATCATCACCCCATCATTTAGTTACATGCTCCATGTTCTAGTTCTCCACTGTTAACAGTCTTGACATTAGCTTCCAGATGCTTCATGCTGGTACCAATCCATTCCCTGATGTTCACTGATGTCATTATTTTTATTTTATGTTTTATTTGTCTTCCTGTACTTCATTTTCTTTATATGTGTCTTTCATGCAGTTGCCTCTGCATGTTGTCCTGCCTTATAAGATGGTCAAAATACGCAACTTCTTCTTGATTATGGACATTACATATTTCTTTTCATTCACCAGATTTAGAACTTCCACACTATTCATTTTTACTATACAAGGAATCCTCTTCTTTTTATACTACCAGATTTCAAATGCTTCTGTTATCCTCATGCCTGCTTGAACTAGTGTCCAAATGTCTCAAGTGTCCTATCTATATAATAAAGTTAATGTATCATTTGATGTATCTTTTTCATATTTTTAAATTAATACTAATTGCTGTAAGAATCTTTTGCATGCTGTGTAATGCACATCTAGCTATCTCAATTCCATTGTTAGTTTCTTCATTGCATTCCCCAACATCTGTTATTTTGTGACTCAGGTATGTAAATGTTCAATGTCTTTTCCATCAGTCTTGATCTTGATCCTTGGCACCAGAATGATCGTTGTCTTTTTCATATTCCTCTTCATACCAAATGACTTCTCCACTTCATTTAAATTATCCTATAATTCTTGTTCTGTTGAGCTATCAGCACAGTGTCATTTAAATTATTAAAACCACTCCAATGCTACAGAAGATGTTTTTTTGTCTGTAATATTGGATTATAGGGTATTTTTTTAATTGAAGATGCCTTTTCTTAAAGCCACAGCATTTGCTGTATTTCTAACGCACATTTTCATACAAAGGATGTAGCTCAAAGTGCTTTACAAGATGTCAAATCAGCATAAATATAAATTCTAAGAAAATGAAATTTAAATGTGTGTGTGTATTTTTTTAAATTATTATTTATTTATTTATTTTTTATTCTAGCTACAGGTTTTTGCTTGGCTACTTCAGATTATGAAGCCAATGGACCAGATGAACTTAGCTTTCAGACTGGAGATTCTTTTGAAATTGTTGGCTATCTTGTTTCATGTTTGGAATGGTTTGTTGCAAAACATGAAGATACAGGTCAAACTGGACTAGTAAAGACTTGTCATGTAGCACCATGTAACTCTACCTACAAGTAAATATTCTTTACTGTATACTGTGTTAATAATGATACTTTTTATGTATATGGCACCTTTCCCATGTTCAAGGGAATTATTTAGTCATTTTTTTCTATCCAGGCATTTTTAAAAGAATAGGTAGCAAATTTAGTGTAGCTGTAACCAAGTCATTTTAAACACAAATACTGTATTATACAGTCTGTAAAGTGTGCACACACACTGATATACACCGTGTGTGTGTATATAGTATGCTGTAAGCTTTTTTCAATTATGTCAATGGGGTATGATATGTTTTACACTGCAAAATATTTTACCTTGGATAATAGAAATGAGTAGTGTTTTCTTAGACTTAATTAAGGCTGAAAAGGTTATATTAAATATAAAAATGCCATCCCCCTCAGATCATTTCATAAACACATTCATTTTTGAATTGCATCAGACTTTCTTCTCTAAAAGACTAATTCATGCTTATTCTTTTAAGTTAGTTGTAGTGTTCTGTAGGTCACCACTACACATACAGAAGGTGCAATAGTGAATCAGGATGTTTGCGGGGCAACATTTCATAAGAATTTTCCCCTGCTGTTGGCATTTGTTACTAAACCTTTTCCTTGAATCTTTTATAATTATTATCTATATACACTTTGTTTTTCTTCAAACAATCAATTTCAACAATCATCTTAAGTTTTTTTTTTTTTTTTTTTTTTTTTAATAATAATAATTTGTATGCTTAATGCTCAGACCTCTGATTGTGGAACACCTGTTTTGCTTATACAGTATTTGCTGTTGATTTGCCTCATTCATTATTGTTAAAAAAATATTCATCTTCATTTGTCTGTTTTCATTTTCAAATGCAAATAATGAAGTGTTAACTATCTTTTTCATATTACTATGCATGCATAGTCACTGTTAATTACATGTATTAACAGATATAAATTGTAATCATGCTCAGTTTATATCAAATAACCATATTAACCCATATCCAAAAATGAATCCGATTTAACTTGGAGTAACTTTTTTTTGATATGTTTACACTGAATGAAGTTATACCTCTTGTTGAGAGATGGTGGTTTACAATCTGGCTTTTGTTTAAAAAGGTGTCATTAACTACTTTATTTAACATTTTACCAGAGGGGTCAAAATTAGGTAAATAATTGTGATCAAAAACTCTGTGTACTCGTAGAAAATAATAAAGAAATGTTGACCTAGGTTAAAGTAGCAGACACCAAAAGTATCTTGAGAGCCTCTGTGAAAAATGGTTTATGCTGCTCTGTAGTATTTGGAAACCAAATTCTACCCCTTTGTATTTTTCAATGTGAAGATGTCTCTGATTTTGTTGCATCCAATTAAGTCTATTACCTTCAACTTTGAAAAACCATCGGATCGACATGAGGGCTTAAAATTGTTAGGCATCTGGGTCTGTCTTCTTTGGAGTAAATGACTAAATCTCTTTGTTCTGGTGGTTGCCTGTTTGCAATGCACATACCAGCAGTATCATTTGATGTTGAAACATTATAACACCGTTGGTTTTAAATAAAATCAGTTAAAGTATTTCTTAATTTCTTGAACATGTCTGTCTTCTATCTTTTGTTTTTGTTTTTTCTTTAATTTTATAGTTCTCATATTTATTTATTTATTTATTTTAGTATCCCTTAAATCCTGTAGTTTTCAAAGTAAATGAGTAGATACGTCTGTGTTTTCAGGTCTCAAAAGTCTTTGTCTAAACACTTAATAAGGCTTTATAAAGATTGACCTAGGCTGAAGATTGATCTTTACCATGATAAAGATGCCATAATTGACTTAAAATATAAGGAGCAGTTGATACTGTGTATGTTTTCTAAATAGTTTCTTCTTGAACCTTTTGTGGAAGTTATAGTGTCTTGTTTAGTGTGTGGTGATTGATATAGAGCAAGCAGTACTTTTCCACCTTGGCAACATGGCCTCATGTTTTCCACCTGAAAAAATTATGATCCACTGTGAGCACATAGACAGTCCAACTTTCCCAGGTAGTCTGTATCCAGAAAACATTGATGTGAGGCTGTAAAAGCAATGTTCATATGTGGGTAGGAGTTCTGAATACATGAAGATCTGCTCATTTTTTCATGGTTGTCATCCTTACAGTCTGTATTGGAGGATGACTATAGCATTCTGGTGGGCCAAGTGTCACAACACTGTGCAATTGCAGGCCTATATGTTCAGGCCTACCTCTCACTTTGGCATGCACAGTAGTGTCTTGTCTTATGGTTTCTTGCTTTTCATCACTGAAATGCTTCCTGCATTTGGCTTGATGGCAAGCAGTGGTCATGGGTCTTGATTTTTTTTTTTCGTATTCTGGTGTAAACCATATTCTTTTGTGATGAAGTGTGTATGTCATATTACGGTCAGCAGAGGGTGCTGCTGTCCTTGTCATTGATTAGCTTGTGCAATGCAGTTCACAGCGAGTGGATAGAATTGTTGTAGTCGGGAGACACAGCAACCCAGGTAACCCTGTCGAGGGTGGCACCATCGTTTTTATGAACTAACAGCATCCAGAACTTACCTTTGGTTTGAGAGTGTCTGACTTGCATGTGTGATGAATTTGATCAGCTGATCTGTGCAACACAGGTTGTCGTGAGCTGTTTTCCTATGAGATACGTACAAATACATGGCAGATCATGTGGTGCATGAAACTCTCAAGAAGCACAGCAGACCTGGTCATTTTGCCAGGGTTACTGTAATGCCGTTCTGTTGATGAGGTTGTTTTCATGCCAAACATGCAGTATGCTTGCTTAGCTGTTTTCATGTCAACTATGTCACACTATGCATGCCACTATGCTGTGCTTCAACTGCGTTGCAGAATGCGCAACACTGTGCTTTTCCTGTCAGAGGTGCTTTACCCATGCATTTCCTGTCAGCCAACGTATGCATCCGCATCTTTGCTGCTGTGAAGAGTTAAAGCGGTGGCATGCTCTACCAATTCATTAGTTGTGTTGTGTTTTTCATAGCACATTCTGTAAATTGAGACTAAGATCATTGCAATTACTAATAAAATCAAACTGAACACTGTAATTTTAATTCAGTTTTTTCTAGGTTTGGATGTCAGTACGAGAAAATTTGGACGTGAGCGTCCGTAGGCTTTGCACCCTAGGAACCAAGTTACCCAAACTATTCTATAACATTTCAGTAATTATTTACTGCTCTGATGCCGATTTTTCTGATCATAAAATAGGTCATTATGATAGCAATTGATGATAAGAATAAATAATTTATTGCAGAATTACGGTATTTGACTAATCAGCACATTGTTATCTCATAACAGGCTTAAGTTTCGAGTTCGGTATTTTTCTGTCCAGCCATTTTAGCTTTGCACCGTTCTCAGAAAACCGTGACACACACACACACACACACACCCATCATCGAGATATCGATATTTTTGGTATCATGGAAGCCTAAAACGTCAAGATCAGTTAAAAACTGGACATCGAAATTTGTGGCAAATTTAAACCTTTCGCTTCTCCATAGACGCTAGGTTATGGTGGGTGAGGGTGCAAAGCAAAAAATTCTTTTTTTAAATATTTCTGTAAAATGTAATGTTTAAACCACTGCAGAGATGTATATTATTAGTCAATATTTAATTTTTTAGATTGTTACTGTATTATTTGAATATTGCATTATATTTTATTAAAACCTAGTTCTGATTTATTGGCTTTTTATAATGACTTACCTGACATTGCTTTCTGTTCAATTTTCCGTGATAACAGTGAGACCAGCTCTGATAGCCTTCTGTGTATTTTCCAGGCCAGCTGATGTTGTCCTTGATGAAGAACAGAATTCTCTGCTTAAATTACAAGGGCATAAAGAAGCAAATTTCATCACTTTCTTGGATAAAATATTGGAGACAGAGAGTAGCACAGTTTTCAAAATGGGTAAGTTAATGTTGTAGTAGTTGTATATGGATAAAAGAAGCATCAAAGACATTTTGCAGTTCTGTTTATCTGCATATAGCATAGGAAATATGTTTTTGGAGACTAATCTGCATATTGAGCTTAAATTAAATCACTCATGTTAATTCCATTTATCACTAGGGTCCATTGAATATTTGTGAAGTACTGTATACATTTATACGTGTTAATGTTATGTGCATATTCCAAACAGGACAGGATTTACTATATAGTTCAGGTCGGTGTTTGTGGGGAAAATGGTTCACCGATAGTGCACACCGTCACCTTTTTGGTAATCCATAAGTAATCATGATTGTTTGTGTAAGTACTGTATAGCAAATGTTAAAAATATACACTTTTTTTTCTGATTTAATGTTTCGCTATCATAGTTTTGGGATTAGTATGAGCAGGGAAACAGGACTTGAACCAATATAGTTTGATACAGGTGACATTTCAAACAACATCCATCTCACCATTGGGTGATAAAGTGTAGCTGTCACATAATCTTGTTATATCTTTTCCTGTAACTCTCTCTTTGCCATTTCGCAAATCACTTTTAGCTACATTCTTTGAAAATGAAGATCGAAAACATTTTATTTACAGTTTTCTCTCCTGTATGTCCCACCCTGGATATACAGGGTTGGTTGTTGATGCCTGCTTTACACTTGAAACTGCTGGAAAAGGTTATAGTAACTGTAGCTTTTTTGAAAAAAAGCTCAATTACAGTTAGACTCTGTACTTCTTGCATTTTGCCTACCACAGAGGGATATTCATGGAAAAAATTATAACATTTGAAGGACAAGATACAGTAAAACACTGTCATTACCTTTTTTGTTATAACATTTTTTTTAAATATATATGGAAATGCAGGTTAGTGAAAACTAAATATAGATCCATAAACAAACATCATTAGTTAAGAAAGCCGACCCTGTACTACACGCCCCCCCCCCACCCCACAGGACCATGTAGCCAGGAAAAAAACTCAGAGAAGGGATGACATACAGCTGCTTAATAAACATAATTATGTTGACATCAAGTTACAACTCCTATCCGTGCTGTTTCAGACCGTTTCATATATGACTGATAATTATAAATACTGGAGCCAGGCTTATCATTAATTCTAGATAGTTCAACAGCATATGAAGCTAAAAAAGCACAAAAAGCTAAACATCCAGCTAAAAAGCAAGATTTCCAAAAATTGGGTGAAAGTGAATCAAATTATTTCAAACAAGAAAGTAGGGCTAACCTTGTCACAATTGTGCAGGAATTAAACAGTCTCTGATGAAAAGTGGAAAGAGAGAGCAGAGAAATCCAAGAGAAGAAAATGTTTAGGAGTTAAAGAGATATCACATAAAAAAAGATAGAAGAAAGAAACTGCAACAGAGGTTGTAGAAAATACAGCATATGTTATTAATTTTCATTTTAAACTTTCTAGAGGTGAAAAAACATTTTACTAAAGTTTAACAACAACAACAACAACATTTATTTATATAGCACATATTCATACAAACAGTAGCTCAAAGTGCTTTACATAATAAAGAATAGAAAAATAAAAAACACAATA
>JANRMT010062808.1:23136800-23161782 GCA_026402145.1 Polypterus bichir lapradei | reverse complement strand
TATATATATATATATATATAGTAAATTATATGAAAAACTTTAAATGGTAGGATTATTTTTGACATAGTTAAAGAACAGTTTACACGAAGCATTATGTTACATTTTAAAAAGATCACCTTTAAGCAGTAAAATTATATGCTGATTTACTGTCCTTGTATTTAATATTTACAGAGAATGGACAGATGTGCAGCAAAAAAATAGAACTGGAATTACAGAAAACAAGAAGCAATTACTGGTACATGGAATTAGCCAAAAAAAGATTATGTGAAGACCAACATTTAGGTTCATCTCTTAGCTCTCAGCTGTTGGAACAGACATCAGATCAGCACTTTGTAATTGCTTACACAGAGGAAGATTCTGGTGATGAATTCCAGGACTTGATAATGTTTTTAAATAGCACCAATTACAAGAATGATTATCGGAACCTTTATGACTTCTCGTGTTCCTTTCTCAGTTCATTATTTTCAGGATATGGAACTGAGGAGGAGCTAGTAAACTACCTTGGAAAAGCCAGAGAAACCGCGAGAAAGACAAAAAAGCTCTGGGCTCAGTCAAGGATATGTTTCCTTCTTGGCAAACTGTGTGCAAAAAAATGTAAATTCTCCCAAGCAAGAGTCTACTTTGAAGAGGCCATTAGTGTGGCTAAAGGATATTTTACAGATATGTTTTTTTTAATTGCTATCTATGCAAACTTATCTGTCATATATTTAAAGCAGAAGAACAAAGAGAAATGTTCTGCAATTTTTGAACGAATCTCCGCCTTATGCTTTGGAGTTTGTAACTACATTTGTAGTACAACAATGGAATCCGAGATACTCAAACATATTTTGAAGAAGGCAATTTTGTCTGAGAATACATTTGCTGAAGCAAGAGCTTGCTTCCTGTTAGCAAAGCATTATATCTCAATTAACCAGGAAGACAGAGCTCTACCATTTATTGAAAGACTGCAACTACTGGCAGAGAACTTTTCAAGGCATAACTCACTTCCTTGCAGCTATTTTTTAAATTTAGGTTTAATTTATGATCAAAAATGTCTGCCAAATTTATCTCTAAGCTGCTTTAAACAAGTTTCTTTACACGCCAGTAGCAAACTCACTGAATGTTTAGTAGCTGCTAGCCTTATAGTGAAAAATATACCACAGCAAAGTAATGTGGGAAAAGACGTCATATGGATTCCAGTGCAGATGATTAGTTGCCTAAAGCGAATCATTTCTTTGGCTGAAAAAGCTGGTGAACTAAAGCTGGTTAGAGCTGTCCGCTTGTGTTTATCACAGTTGTTTCAATATTATAAGTTGTTTAACAAAGCAATACATTACTTGCAACAATTTACAGATAGTGCTTTTAACAACAATCCTGTTCTTGGAATAGATAATTTACTTTGCCTTGCATGGCTACACATTTTAAATGGGCAGTTTGAGGAAGCTTTAAGTATTTTGGATGAACTTCTGCAATGTCCAGGTGTGAAGAAAGGTACTCTACAAGAAGGAGCCATATATAATTTGCATGCTATTGCACTGAGACACATTGGCAGCATAAAGCATGCTATGAACAGTTACCATAAAGCCCAGCAGATTTGTGAATTGTTGGACTCCAGGCAGAACCATGCTGTAGTACAGGCCAATTTAGGCTTTCTGTGTATTACTGCCAAATTCATGGGACTAGCAGAGCTCTATCTAACAAAGTCAGTGAAACTTTTTTCTGAACAGCAGAACAACATCTTTGAAATTCATTTCATTAAAGTTTTGCTTGAAGTTGGACTCTACTATGTTGGCCAGAATCTGAAAGATAAAGCAAAGTTCTTTTATGAGTGGGCATTGCTTATAGCTATAATGGGCAATCATAATGCATGTAAGTATGTAAAATGTATTAACAATTTTAGCATATCTTTTGTAACTTTAATTTTTTAAACTTGTTTTCATAACAGCATATTGTGCATTCACATATTTGCTCTCTTTGAAAAATTATGTTCACAGCTACAGTACAAAACAATAATAACCAAATATAGTTTTGCTCTGTAATGTAACTTATGAAAAAACATTGAAACTTACAGTAAATAAAGGTACTCCTATGATAAAGAGGATCCTCCTAAGCATAATTTAGAGAATTAGGAATGCCTTGTTATAGTCACTTTTCTACTGTTTATTCTACAGAAAAATGTATCCAAATCAATAAATCATTTATGGTAAAAAAAAAAAAAAAAAAAATTCTGTTAGATTAACAGACTTCGTGCTCTTTGAAAGGGGCAATACAATATTAGGAATTATTAACTGTTGACTTGACAGCACACAATCAAATGTCAAAATTGTCTTTTTAATGAATGCAGTATAGCAAATGAAGCATTATTTTTTTTTGATATACTTTATTCATTCTGGAGGGGAAATTGCCTTTTCACATGACCTTGGAGGTCACAGTGCAGGGGCAGCCACTGTACAGCGCCCATGAAGCAATTGTCAGGTGAAGGGCCTTTCTCAAGGACCCAACGGATTAGGATCCCTTCTGATTTGTGGTACTTTGTATTCTTCAACAAATGTCCGTTTTAAATTTTTGAATCTATTAGCAAATCTTGGTAGTGGTGGCTAAAATATTATCCTCCCATGGAATATCTAATCATAAAACATATGAAAATTTTCTACATTTCAAATAAAAAGATAAAAAATCCAATTCACCACACTTGTTTGGTGGCGGCGGCACGATGGCGAAGCGGGTAGCACTGATGCCTCGCAGTTAGGAGCAAACCCGGGTCCTCCCTGCGTGGAGTTTGTATGTTCTCTCCGTGTCTACGTGGGTTTCTTCTGGGTGCTCCGGTTTCCTCCCACAGTCAAAAGACATGTAGGTTAGGTGCATTGGCGATTCTAAATTGTCCCTAGTGTGTGCTTGGTGTGTGTGTGTGTGTGTGTGTGTGTGTGTGTGCGTGCCAGGCCTGAGGTTTGTTTCCTGCCTTGCGCCCTGTGTTGGCTGGGATTGGCTCCAGCAGACCCCCGTGACCCTGTAGTTAGGATATAGCGGGTTGGATAATGGATGGATGGATGTTTGGTGGCAGTTCTGAAGACCTCTTTCATTCCTATTTTTACTGCCAGTGTAGATTTTAAAATGACCATATGACCTGTTGATAGACAAGTAGAAAAAAATGACCTGTGATACTAAATGACAGATTACGCAATACAAAGTAGCAAACTGATGTTATGTCTTAATGAATTAAACTCTTCTGACATTAAAGTATAGGCGGCACGGTGGCGCAGTGGGTAGCCCTACTGCCTCGCAGTTGGAGACCCAGGTTCGCTTCCCGAGTCCTCCCTGCATGAAGTTTGCATGGTCTCCCCGTGTCTGCGTGGGTTTCCTCCGGATGCTCTGGTTTCCTCTCACAGTCCAAAGACATGCAGGTTAGGTGCATTGGCGATTCTAAATTGTCCCTAGTGTGTGCTCGGTGTGTGTGTGTGTGCGCCCTGCCCGGGGTTTGTTTCCTGCCTTGTGCCCTGTGTTGGCTGGGATTGGCTTCAGCAGACCCCCTTGACCTTGTAGTTAGGATATAGCAGGTTGGATAATGGATGGATGAATGACATTACTGCAGCAAATCTAATATATTTAAGATTTTCCCCACAATTTTCTTTACCCTGTGCATTGTGCATAGTCAGAGGTTAGAAGTGAAGTAGAAATTGTTTCTGTAGTCAGTTTCATATGCTAGAGTGCATTGCTTCAGTTGCAATTGTTGTAACAAGGATATGCTCTGGAGACCTGTGATGGAGAGTTTGTATTTGAGAAACAGTGCATCAGTCCCTTGCTGCAGTCCAGTAAATACCTGACAGAAGTGATTTTGTACATTTTAAATGCTTTAGAAATGTGTAATATTTATTTGTTTATTATTTATTAAGTATTTGGTTAACCATCAAATACTGCATACAGACTAATGGATATAAAATTTGTCAAAAATAGCAATACTTAACAATTTAATAAAAGGTCAATCCCAGTCTAAAATTTGGAAATCTGACTTGAAATTATGTTCTGGAAACATTTTTATAGTTTCCAATTTGTAGTAAAAGGTGTATATGTTAAAACCCTAAATTTTGTATAAAATTCTAATGTTTTTTAGAACATGTTTTGAAGAGGAACGTTACAAACCTACCTATTAGTAATGAAGGCTGACCCCCAGTAATTCTGGAATAAAATTTAAATTGGCATAGATTATTTGTATTTATTTTCTTTGAGTTAGAGTAATTGCTTTGAGTTGATTGTTTTTTCAAGTTTCACTTTTCAGTGGCATTATTCTTCTGATATGCAGTTACCAACGGTGTAGTAAGAAAACCACATAATGTCACAACAGACTTGCCCTTAATACTTTATATAGGGAGCATATAGCAAATGAACAAAAACTCTACTTCACCTAAGTGCTACATTTTAGAAAGGCTAAATATTTTGGAGCCTGAAGCTACTGATTTTTACAGTATACAGTATTCACATGCACTATTCTTGTAGAATTCTATGCATTATTTTGATAAGAAGTTTGCCAAATTTTAAAAAAAGGATTTCAAGTAAAAGGTTAAGAAAATGAAGAGGGTTATGTAATAGTTTTTGTCAGGATAAATACTATATACTGTAGCTTCTGCCTACAGATAACCACGGTACACCTGGGACAATATTCATAAAAGTTTGTTCTGCCTGTATCCATTTCACAAACCTAGCCTTCATCATCAGCCTAATTTCTAGGGAATTACAACTGTAAATTAAACTAGTCTCCTGCTTGCAATACAAATGTTAAGTTACCATAACAGTTGAGTTTAATAGGAAGATTATCATTCATATTGCAAACTGTGGATCATTGTAGATATTAAGTCTCTTTCTGAAACTTCAGGTCACTCCTAAAAGTTTTTAGAGACAACTGAACTCTGAAATTCCACACAGCAATTCTAGACAAATGTACAAATTAGAAAGAGAATCCTGAAGTGGAAGTGATTAACATCTACTGTATGAGCCAGTTTTACTTTATACCTTGTCCAACTGTGGGCATTTAAATTAGAATCAAAGTTAATTTAAAAACAAACAAAGAAGAAAAAAATGGAATACTGGGAAGACCTTACCTTCTATTGCACAATCCCTTCACCCACATCTGTTCATATAGTCAGTCTTTCCTTTAGTTTTCTTTTAACATTTTGTTGATCTTTCCTAGAGTCTCCACATTTCTCCAGTCCTCAATGCCCCTCTTTTATGACAGACATCTCTTAATCACATTTTTGCCAACTAATGCCAGCTTCTACAGTTTTCAGCATTGTTCACTGTTCACTTGACTGTCACGATTGTATTGAGGATATAGCAATATTTTTGTGTGTCACATTCCAAAGGCTTTTGAAATCTTCCATATCATCCTACAGCCATTGATGGCAACCCAAAAAATTAGGGATGTGTAGCATTAATTAAATAAAATTTAATGGCTTTACTTCCAAAATGTTTTTAATGTAGAGACACAGCTAAATAGTTTTATCGTGACCAAAGTTACAGCCGGTGTGGTAGCTCTGAGGCTAAGGATCTGCGCTGGTATCCCGAAAGTTGCCGGTTCGAATCCCCATCACTGCCAAAAGAGATCCTACTCTGCTGGGCCCTTGAGTAAGGCCCTTAACCTTCAATTTCTCTAGGGGCGCTGTACAATGGTATACGAAAACTAACAAATTCCTAATACAAGAAATTGTATAAGGCGATATAAAGAACAAAAAAAAAAAAAGTTGGGGGTTTGAATCTAATCACTGTCTTTATGGAAACTGCAAATTGTACCTATGTCCTTGTAGATTTCTTTTGGTTATTTTTTCTCTTCCGTACTCCGCAAAGTCATATACGTTATTCTTGACTCTAAAATTGCACCGCATGGGAGTATGAATGTGTGAGACCTTTAAAGGATTGTTGTCCTGTGCAGAGTTGGTTCCTATTTTGTGCCTATTAATACCATAATTGGCCTCTGCCCCCACTGACCCTAACTTGGGTTATGCAGGTTTGAGAATGTCATGTCAACACTTTTTTATTGTTCTTTGTAATATATGCATTTGCTATTTGCTACGATATATTTTTTTGATGTAAGAAGTACCATTTTGATACAGATGCTACCAAGGTCAATAATGTTAATGTTAAAAATATTAATTCCCTTTAAATGTAAATCTGTGCTCACAACAACAGGAATATCATATAAAGTGATGCCGTATTTACATTGTCAAAATGCAGACCACTTATCCAATCTGTGTCAATGACAAGCCAAGCAAAATAATACATTTTATTAGCTACCTAAAAAGATTATAATATGCAAGCTTTCGAGGAAACTCCGGCCCCTTCTTCTACATCTTGCCCGACGAAAGGGCCTGAGCTGGCTTGAAAGTTTTCATATTGTAATCTTTTTAGTTAGCTAGTAAAACATGTCATTTTACTTGACTTCTGTTTGCATCCATAATGGCTAACATGGTACAACACCCTAGTATTCCAATCTGTGTCAGTAAGGTTAATCAGGTCGCCAGAAAACGATGTTCCTTAAAAAAAAAAAAAAAAAAGTTAAAATAGCATTGTTTTACACTGCAAACCTTAACAAAACTACAATTTTTCCTGTGAATAAATGTTAGGTTTTGGTAAAAGTTATTGTATGTTTTAGAAAATATTTAAAATCTTTTGGTATTGGCCTGACATTAAATTTCTATGTCCAGTTTAGAAAAAAATTCATATTGAGAAGTGCTTACTTACTTATCCTGTTACTTTTTTCTGCCCATGATGTTTAGCCCAACTCCAGGCTGCCCAGCTATTATGTTACTTCTACAGAGAAGTGTGTCCAAATGAAGCTCAGTGTATTATTTACAGTGAATACCTGCTACTGTTGGCACAGAAGACTGGAGACAAGGTACTGGAGGGAGAAACCTTGGAAACCATTAGCCAGCTTTATTTTGGTTTAGGAACTGAAAGGTTAGTTGATTTTTAAAGAGTGTGGCTGCACAATTGATATTAAATATTGCAGGGGGATTGTTAATTTAAGAAATAAATACCTGACATAAATGCTTAATGTTTTGTTGCTTTTTTATTTTTTTAACATGTTTTAGAGCTTACAGATCTTCACTTGAATACACTAAAAGGAGTCTTGGTATTTTTATTGACTTGAAGAAAAAAGAAAAAGAAGCATTTGGTTGGCTTCAGGCAGGAAAGATTTATTACATACTGAGGCAAAATGAACTTGTTGACCTTTACATGCAGGTACATTTGTATTACACCGATTTATTTATTTATTTTTTTAACATGTATTTATTTTTAGGTAGTACTTTAACAAACTCTTTTTGTTTGTAGGTAGCTCGAGATGCCGGTTCCAGTACAGGAAATGTAAAATTTATGTTGGAACTTTATGAAGCTGCAGGAGATGTGTTTTTTAATGGATCCTGGGACAGAGACCGAGCAATTACATTTTACAGAGTATGTCTAAGAGCCTATGAATTTTAGATTGTAGGTCAGTTTTGCTTATATTTATATAAGTCATGTCATATTGACCAGGTACAGCAATGCAGTATAAGTCAGTCAGTCATTGTCCAATCTGCTATATCCTAATCAGTTTAACAAATATTCATATCAAGATACAATGATAAAGCAATAATGAGAAGAATTAATAACTTGCATTAAGTAGCATCATGCCATACTTTCACATTTTGTAGTTAGCAATGTGTAGATGTAATTGAAATGCTATGGTCATAACAGAATAGATTTCACATTGTTTTGCCAGAGCATTTATCTAAATGTAAAACTGTGTACTTGGACAGTCTCTTAGATATGAATGCAATCAAAGAGCATTGGGATTAAAGTTATTGGTAACTGCTAGGAGATACCCGATAAACCATAACACAAACTTTTTTAAAAACTGGTGTCCAGGTATGTTTGTTTGGACTTGTATTTTGACCTTGCAAGATACCTTGAGTAGCCTCTCAGGCAGAATTTTTGTCCTAATAGTGAACAAAGAAAGACCTTTTTTCCTCTTTTATTAGAACATAAGAGCAATTTTGACGTGAAGAGGCCATTCCGCTTAACAAAACATAAGAATCCTATTCACCTAATTTTTGCAAAATAACATCAAGTTTTTTAAGGTCCTCCAACACCTACTATCTAGTACATTTCTTGTTAACTGTGGCTGTGATTCACTTTGTGAAAAATAACTTTCTAACGATTGACTGATATCTATGTGTTCTTGTTGTAGAATTTGTTTTAAATTATCACCTGGGAGAGATTTGCACTAATTCCCTTCATAATTTATAATTCAGTCATGTCATCTCTTACTCTCTGTTTACTTACACAAAAAATGTTCATCTCCTTCAAGCTTTCTTTGTACTTAATACATTGCAGTCCTAGAATAAGTTTAATTGATTTACTCTGTACCTTCTCTAGTGCAGTACAGTGTAGTTTTTTTAATTTTATTTTATAATATTTACACCAAAACTGTATATAGTACTCAAGATGAGACCTCACAATTGCATTAAAAGGCTTAAGTTAACCTCCCTTGAGTTGTACAGTACACATAGAATGTTAGGATTTACGTATAGCCCAATTAGCCTTCTTAATTGTGTCAACATACCTTTATGAGGAATTAAATTAACAGTCTACTATGACTCCTAGGTCCATTTCATAACATGTAAGATCTGCAAACATCCCATTATGCAGTCATATGTAACATTTTTATTTTCAACGTATAATACTTTACACTTGTTTGCATTAAATTTCATCAGCCCAAGTCTATATTTTCTCCAGGTCTCATTGTAATAATTCAGCTGATTTTACATTATCTGCCATTCCACCTAGTATCATATGTAAAGTTAGTCAGCTTGTCATTTATATTCTTGTCAAAATTCTTTATAAATTATACTGTATAAAAAGCAGTGGCCCTAGCACTGTTCCTTGAGGAACACTACTTTTAAATTGACCTAATTCTGAAAAACGTTCATTGTGCTATAACCCATTGATTCCAGTGTTTACTAATTTTGTATCCGACTACACTCTGCTGACTAAATTCCTACTTCTGTTAACGATCACTAGCCTGTGGGACCTATCAAAAGCCTGCTTAAAATCAATTTCCATAATATACACACCTCTCTAACTGTATGCTTTTGTTGTTTTCTCATGCAATTCTAGTGTAACATTATATAATTATAGCAAAGCATATAAAATAATTCGGTTAGAATTCCAATAAACCTTTGATCTTCCCACATTGAAGATTAATTCTGAAGCTAGAAGCTATTTGCATCAGATGTAACCTGAAATTCAGATGAAAACTGAATCTCAAATGGGTTAACTGGCATGTGGCAAAGAGTACAGATAAGTAGAGAATGCTACACATGGAATGAGGCCTTCACTGAAGGGGTCTGTCCTTTGACCATTACTTTTTGATTTATGTTAATGACATAGGTTTTGGTATAGTTAATAAACGTGTGAAATTCAAAGATGAACATTTGTGGAAGGGCAGACACTGTGGGGACAACAAAAACGTTTCAGTAGATATGGACACACTTCAGAACTGGACAAAGATGGACAAGGGCGGAGTGGTGGCTCTGAGGCTAAGGATCTGTGCTGGTATCCCGAAGGTTGTCGGTTTGAATCCCCGTCACTGCCAAAAAGAGATCCTACTCTGCTGAGCCCTTGAGCAAGGCCCTTAACCTTCAATTGCTCCAGGGGCACTGTACAATGGCTGACCCCAAGGGGTATGCGAAAACTAACAAATTCCTAATACGTGAAATTGTATAAGGCAAAATAAAGAACAAAAAAAAAAAAATTTGGAAATTGTAGGAATGTCAATTTTCACTAAACCTTTTGAGACACTGTCCTAAGGTAAGCAACCTCTGAAAATTATATAGGAGTTTATGTTGATCGAACATTTTCATAACCTAGAAAATGTGCAGAATCTATTAAAAAGACAAAATCTTAGGTCAAGTTGAATATAAATCAAGAAATGGTATGCTAAGACAATATAGTGCACTAGTGAGACCAGGCCTGGTGTACTCTGTACAGTTTTAGTCTCTATGCTATAAGAAAAATATAGCAGCAATTGAAGCTGTTGCAGAGGAGACCAACCAAGTGCATCTCGGGATTTAAGGACATATTGTACTCTAATAGACTCAACAAATTAAACCTGTTAGTTTTGAGCAGAGGAAACTGCATGGCGACCACGTAGTTGAGGACACCAGCAGAAATTAATGGGACATGCATTAGAACTGAAACCAAGAAGCACTTCTTTTCGTAACGAATTGTGGGAATCTGTAACAAAATACTGAGGCATGTAGTTGAAGCAAAAACCTAGACAAATTTTAAGAAGTATTTGGCGCGATGTTGGGACCGCTTCGCTAAACAAATGAGCTTGATGGACAGAATGGTCTCCACTCGTTTGGCAAATTTCATATTAGAGAGCAGTCTTCCCCAACAAGACCTGTGCTGACTGCTCACTAATAGACCTGCTCTTAATATGAGATGTTTGATTTTTTTTTTTTTTTTTTCTTAATAATTGTTTCCATTACCCTTGATGCACATTAACCTCATTGGTCTATACAGTAGTTACTTGAATCAGCCCAATCACTCTTTTTAAATAATGGGATAACAATTTCTACATTCTAGTCTTTAGGAATTTTCATAGTGTGTAATGCGTGTAGCGTATAATGATCTCTGCAAAATACAGTATGTGTCGAAGGTTTTATACTGTGTGCATAATTAACTGGTACCAACAATTTGTTTGATTTCAGCATTTTTCATCTAAGTAGCACTTGTTCTTCTACAATTTCCAAATCACTAAGTGGCACCTTTGTTGTCCATTTAACTGACAGGAAGTTCTCCAGCTCATCACATGTTCAGACTTCAGAAAATGTGAATTTAAATCTTTTTCTTATTTCACTATCAGTATGTTCTAGTCTGCCCTCCTAATTTGTAATACACTTCAATTTCTGTTTGACTGATCTTTTACAATAGAGTCCCCTTTAAATTCTTCTGCTTCTAAATTTCAGGATGAATTCATCCTGCATTGTAAATAAAAAGCTTTTAAAAATGATCTGTGTGATTAAATCTGACTCCACACTGAAAATGTCACCCCCTTTTTATTCCTTTTATAATTTGGCTTATCAAAATTTAGCAGTTTTAATTTTTGAGTAAGCACTCTGGAAAAATATTAGATTGTTGTCATTAGAACCTAGTGATTTAATCACCTCTATCCAAGACATCTATCCTGATTATTACAAAATACTAAATCTGAATAGGCTTCTCCTCTCATTTGCTATTTTAGCAAACTGTGATAAAATAGTCACTGATTACATCTAAAATCTTCTATTGTTGTGCTCTACTAAAGGTTATTTATGTTAATATTTTCATTGAAGTTCCCTGTAACTATAATACCCCCTCCTATAAACGTCTGTGTGTTTATATATAAATATAAAGTTATGTATGTATGTATGTGTATGTGTATGTGTGTGTGTGTGTGTATTTTCACTGGGGGAGTATTAAATACACTCCCTATGTTGGGCCTCTATCACTGATGCTTTCAGGTTGAATCCAGGTATCGTCACGCACCCATTTGAAGCAGATGCACACTCTGTAACTGGAAGGGATGGTACTCAAACTTCTTCCATGACCTAGTTATGGGATTTTAGGCTACCTCTGCTTTCAGTTACTCTGGGCATGCACCCTTCCTGCACCTTCTTATTTAAAAAAGCCCTGAGGTTTCTAGGGTTTCCATCCCCTTTGTAGTGGTTTCTTCTGACCTAGCTATAAATCTTACAAGAGTCTAGCAGCTAATTGAAGCATTTAAAAGCACATGGAATGCTTGTGTATATTCAGTACATATTTTTCTGTGCTTTGTAATAGCTTGTTTTTATAAATTGGCTACTGATTTGTTTGGCTTTGATTAAGGAGCTTTGTCCTGTACCAGCCCCCACACAGCCACCCCATCAGTCTCATTAATTTTCAGCTTTCAACCACTCTTCATTGTTTAGTTTTGAGCTTGGTTTCCATAGTAGTTATGTCTTCGGAGAACAAGGTCAGTAAAACTTAATTGAGTTTACAGATCCGAGTCTAGTTGGAATCCTTGTAGACCTATACTGCATGATTCCCCTCATTGCTTCTGATTTCTGATTATGTGTAGTTTTTAATTGCAGCATGTTTTACATGAGTTTACAAATGAACAACTTGTGAGGAAGGCAGCCATAAGAGACTGTGGTGGATTTAGCACAGCCACAATCACTGCTATTACACTCAAAACAGCACCAAAGAGTACAAAATGAGGAGGCAGTGGTGGGCAAGTAAATTGTAAACAGAATTTTTTAATTATAACTTTTTTTTTTCCAATACTTTATTATCTTATGTAATAAACCATCAAAGATTAGTACAAGATATACTGTAAGTCTTTTATGATACTGTAAAAATGGTATCTTAAGCACACCAAATTTACCTTCTCAGTAATGCCAGATTACATATTTGCTTTCAGGCCCAAGTTTCACTACAGCATAAAAGATATCTTTGAATATTAATTGTCTTATGTTTGTTACTAAGGACGAATGCTCATTTTAGGACCAAGCTCTCCCACTTGCCATTGAGCTGAAGGACTTAAAGGCACAAATGAGACTCTCCAACAAGATTGCAGAGTTGTTACTGATCCTGAAAACCTTCAGAGAAGCTGTGGAGTTTGTTCAGATTGCGCTTTCCATTAGCATCACGATAGGTAAAGAACTTTGTTTGTTAAAAGGGAACTGTCTGAAAATAATTTGGGGTTATCACATAGGAATATTCTCATCTGAACATGTCTCTTGAAATAGCTGTCTTACTACACTATTAAGAGCAGTCTGTCAAAATATTGTTTCATATCTGTATATCCATAAGGGATTTTTTTCATTTTTAAGTAAAACATAGGGTAGTAACAATAATACTTAAAGTTTCTGTTTTCTTAATTTAAAAAAAAAATCTAAATATTGTTAGTTAATGTTTTTGTTGAAAATTTAAAAGGCAGACTAAAAACTAAAAGTAGTAGTAATAGTTTCACACTAAATGTGTAAGGCAGTTTGCTTGATTAGAACATTCTAGGTACGATTGCAACACACACCTTAACTGGGAATCAAATGAGGTTCAGCAAGCTTTTTTTATTAGTTTTGCCTTTGTGAATGTGCTCTAAGGTGGTCTTCTGTGAAATGTACGATGAGAATAAATTGAATTAAATTCTCCTCAATTCTTAATTATTCCTTTTTTCATCAATGCATTTGTCATACTGAGCATTGCAGTAAAAAAAAGTTTGTTTACTTTTTGGTATTAATGTATTTATGGATAGCTTTGTAATGTCCCACACTTAGCATTTGGTCTTCTGGGACATTTTAACGTCTTGTGCTTATGTTCCGTTTGTTTGTTTTTTTTGAGATAGCTACTGTACTTTAAACAGAAGCAGGGACACAGATAAACAGGCATATGTTTGCTTTAATTCTGTCCTGTGTTCAGGGTTTTTAGTATGGTTAACCATACAAAAGCATGTGGCTTCAAAGGAAGTACAATAATAGTAATATTGTATGTAAATGTAAAATTGTTCACATGATAATGATTATATTCCACCAAGAGTTAAAAATTAAATCTGTTGACATATCGCATTGCTGTCAAGTAGTTTACAATTAATTTCTAAAGTACACAAGGAATGCAATTTTGTATAATGTCTATTAAAGAAATGTCACTTTTTTTTTTTAAGCTTCCAGTATTACAACTGGTATGCATTAAATAATTAAGAATTTTGTTTAAATACCAGACTTGGATACCATAGTGTCTGATGATTAATGAGCATGATATTCATCTTGAGAAAAATGGTTCCAAATATTGCTTGCTATAGTGAGACAACTCTTTTTTATTCCCCCATTTCCTTGATAACTCTTCAAAGCTTCTGTTGTCAACAGGATCGGTCTAATAGCCTTACTAAGCTATCCATTTGATATATAGTAAGAGTTATTGAGGAAAAAACTGAAAAATCATGGATCACAACCAATTTAAGTAGTTTTCATACTCTCTCCATGGTTTTTTCAATAAGTACTCTAACTTTTTGTCTGGCTAGAACATACAAAATAAGAGAAAAATTAACTATATTTTACTCTTTCTCAGATTAGTTCACTGACTCGATTTGCTCTGTTAAACAAGGCCTCAGGGGTCATTGTTTACAGACAAAGCCAGCTGTGACACTCTAAGGGACAGTAGGAAGAAATTGTCTGAAGTTCAGGAACATTTTAAAGCCTGTTACGTAAAATCTGTTAGATATGGTTTTCCTTAGTGGCTATTTAGTGCTGCATTATGTGGCCAATGATAATGTATAATATTGTGTGGCATGTCCAAGCTCGTAACATACCAGTGAAACAGGCTTCATTTTCAACAATAAATGTGTATCTTTTGCCAATGTAAAGATTATTAACTTTCACCCTCACATGGTTATTCTCTTTTACTAGCATAATCTGCTGAGTGTTTGTGATCAGTTAAAACTTTTGATTTAACATGTCAGGTGCATTTTATGTGCAGTCTTACATGCCTTGTATACCACACTTTGGTGAAGCTTGAATGTATAGCACCCACACCCAATTCATTATGGTTTGTCTTATGCTAGAAGTGCTGATACTGTACTATAATTCTCCTTTGAAATGCTCAACCTTTGTTGAGGGTATTCTCTAGGTAATAGGATGTTTTCATGAGACAACAAAATGGCGGAGTAGGAAAGCATAAAACGTTTTGTTTGCATAGAAGTCCTGGTGGTAAAAATCACATTCCTCTGTGTCAGAGTACAGCCAGATGGTATTTGACGCATAGGTTCATCCAACAACCAAGACTTACAAAGGCAAGTTTTAATGTCATGTTTCACACATTTGCCTTTTATACTAAATTATTGAGATATACAGCAACAAAATCATCAGAAATAGCTGAACAAAATTTAGATAATGCAGTAAAGGAAACCTGCAATAGATTAACACCTCAAGCAGGATGGGTTCCTGACTTATACTAATTACTTGCCATGATCTTAAACTAGATAAGTGAGTGAGAAATGGATGGATGTTAAAAGAAGTTTAATATAAACTTGAACACATATAAAATTAAAATAATAAAATGACTCGTGATTAATGAAGGTGGTAGTTTATTAAGATTATCCCTCAGCTGTCCACATCTACACTGTTGTGTGTAGTTTTGGCCCCATATTTTACACTGGAGTTTGAGCTGTGAAGAGGTTTTAAATCAGTTGAATATTTTCACTTCAATCCAGGTGGAGAGATTAAGCAGTCATATCCGTGCTAGATGTTTTAAAATCATTATGTCAGCAAGAACTCTTAACATAGAATGAAGCTGATTGTGCATAATCACATATAAATATTAGCATTTATTTATTCAAAAAACTGTAAATGCATGGAACTGATATTGAAGTAGTGTAGGTGAATTCAGTGATTTTTTTTTTTTTTTTTGTTTGAATGCTAAATAATAAAAAGGTAGACTATGTTTAATCCTTTAGTTCAGACAAAAAAAGTTTTGTTTTTATACTAATGAAGAAATTTGGGCTAAAATAAATTATGTTTTTATGTAGAATGTTGATGCTCTTTGAGTGTTTATTGGTTGTTGTTACCAACAGGTGATCATTTGAATGAAAGAGTTTCCTATCACCGGCTGGCTTCTGTCTACTATCTACTTGATCAGTTTGAGCTCACTGAACACTACTATCTCAAAGCATTGTCCCTTTGCTCCTCTCCTCTGCAGTTTGACGAGGAAGCCCTATATTATGTGAAAGTTTATCAAATACTGGGAGATATAACTTTTTATAAATTAAAGGTAATGATTAAAAATGTTATTCATTATGTTAATCTAAGAAGTGGTGAATTTTCTTTAAAAATACCTTTTATAAGTGCTACTATTGGAGCTATGGTCCTTCTGTATTTACGGAGGGGAATACTTGAATTTATTTTTAATTTAAGTTTTTAAAGTGGTATTCCATGAGCAACGGGTGTATTTTGTGGATGGAAAATATATATTTATATGTGTTATATTTTTTGCCTTTAGTAACATGCTATTTTAAGAGGTACACACAGTAATGCATATTGCAAGTATCCTCAAAACTGGTTCTAATCTCTCACTGTGACTGCTGGATTTTATTAAAGTATACTGATAATTCGAGGTAAATTTCATTTTCTAATCAATCTTATTAGTATATTGGTTTCAGTATGACATTACTTTAAACAAATTTATGACGAGGATAAGAATGCCAAACAACAGTTTAATATTCCTATGAAGGCCTAAAGGTTAAAGGAATTGAACACTGTATGACACCAAGGCTTGTATGTGAACCTGGAATTGGGAAGTAAGTGGTTAAGTCGGCAGAGGCAACTTTAATGGGGTTTATTTACAAAGGAGGGAGACAAAGTTTGATGAAGCAAATGTGATTCTCCAATTCCTATGTATTAATTTCATTTTTTTTACTGCAGAGATTTAAATGTGATTGTGGATTGCAGTGAATATTATTTAGAGTTTTAATATTACAGTTATAGCTTGCATCATTCTTTGAGCAACAGAAAGCTAATTGGCTGGCAGTTGTACAATGAATTTCAAAGGAAGAAGTTTTAAAATAACACCACGGTTTTAAGTCTGAGTGCAAGGTTGAAATACTGCAGGCATCATTGTAAAATTTAAAGTCAGGAGCAACTTAGTGCCAGTGATTAGAATGTCTTATTTGTTTAAGCAGGTTGGTATCTCTTCTGATTTTTGTTGTCCATGTGAAAGGCAGTTATTTTACATACTAGTGTAGGTTAACAGTTTTTGTAATGCAGTTTAATTAAATGTAATTGTTCTACAGTACTAGTGGCAGCTGAGTTCAAGAACTTTTACACAGAGAATTAAGTGGAGATAAGAGCTTTGTGATATGTTATTTCTACATTGCATTTGTGTCTTATTTACCCTTGTTTAAAGATCTCTAGTGGTTTGGTATGTTTTAAGGCCTTAGATTACTGTTGTGATCTGAGAGGAAGTTAACAGAATGCTTTCAGGGGCAGGTTCAAATGCAGGTGAGCTGTTTGTGGATTTCCTCATGTTTTGTTACACCCTACAAAAAAAAAAAAAAAAATTAAGAAAATATTGAATGTTTGAAAAATAAAGAAATTCAGCATGATTTAGTGTCTTTAGCAGTTGAATTATTATAAAATATAATTCTTTTACATAGTCTGTGGATTAAGTTAGTATTATTAAAAGAACAAGTCTTTTAAAGAACGTGCATGCAGTATTTTAACAAGCCTCTAAACTGATTTCTCAGAGAGCAATCTGTACAAAAGAATCATTCTGACTTTTGCAGGTGTGGTATAATCTAGACATGATGGCAAAGTTTAGTTATAGCAATCAAACGTTTAGTTGGAGAAATGTAAATGATGAGTTGTACAAAATCAAAAATGCTTTTATGAATAATAAAGGTTAAAAACAAGTAATAGTTTATTTTGTGACTAGGATAGAAATGGAAACATTAAGGAAGAATAGCATGATGGTCTAAGATTTTTACATGGATATCAAATCACCTTAAGAGAATTCTGTGTCAGTGACAAGATCATCAATGTCATGCATACACAGAATATTCTATATGGGTTTTAAGATTAGATTCAGCGGTTTGCACAGACTTACATACTGTAGATTGGACTGTTTCAGTGCCTCTTTTTATTTTTCTTCATATGGTTTTAAGTTAATGAATGTATTCATAAATATGAGCCTGCTGGTGTTTTTATACATTAGCTAGATATTTGATATTAAGTATTTTTCTGATAGCTGAAAACAAGTTCACTGACAGATGATCTAATCTAAAGCAAACCAAGCATGAAATGACCATTTTTTGGTGGTTCAGGCTACCTCATATCAGATATGTTATTGATATCAGGGTCAGGGTATTTTATGAAGTGTGCTTCGCAAGTAAGCCTCATTTAAGGCCAGGCTTATTTTAGATGGTTTCAGTTCTACCAAAAAGAGATTAGGGCAAGTCATGCTCAGTAACTGAGGCAAGTACCCCAAAGGTTGCCGGTTCGAATCACCGTCACTGCCAAAAGAGATCCTACTCTAATGGGCCCTTGAGCAAGGCCCTTGACCTTCATTTGCTCCAGGGGCGCTGTGCAATGGCTGACCCTGCGCTCTGACCCCAAGGGGTATGCGAAAACTAACAAATTCCTAATACGAGAAATTGTATAAGGCAAAATAAAGAACAAAAAAAAAAGTACGTGGCATCTTTTTTTGATCTTTTATTGAATTTATTAAAAACTTATTCCATACAATCAAGTCAAAACTTTACAAAACTAAATTCAAATCATTCCCCACCCCTGAGAAAGAGAGGAAAGCCAACAGCCAGAGTAAAATTATTGAGAGTAAATGCTTATCTATACTAATAAAAGGCAAAGCCCTCACTTACTCACTCACTCATCACTAATTCTCCAACTTCCCATGTAGGTAGAAGGCTGAAATTTGGCAGGCTCATTCCTTACAGCTTACTTAGAAAAGTTGGGCAGGTTTCATTTCGAAATTCTACGCGTAATGGTCATAACTGGAACCTATTTTTCTCCATATACTGTAATGGACTTTAGCATGATGGCCGTGGGGGCTGGAGCTGCGTGTGATATCATCACGCCTCCCACGTAATCACGTGAACTGACTGTGACCGCAGTACGTAGAAAAGAAGGAAGAGCTCCCAAAGAGCGCTGAAGAAAAACTCTGAATACTTTATTCGCGAGATACAAGTTTAATGAGAAGACACGAGGTATAAACGGAGTTAAAATTGCTGTAGCGAGAAACTTTTAAGTGCCGGGTCTTAGCTAACATTAAATAAAGCCGTGGACATCGCAACATCACACAAGAGAGCAGCTCACGTGAACTGACTGAACGCAGTACGAGTGATCACTTCCATGCATCAAACCTGTTCAAAAAATGCATTACACAATTGACAAGGTAGGAAAAGTATATGCTCCGAGCTGAGCTCCACAGCTAACGCGGTCTTGCGGAAGCAACTTCGTCACGCTGCCACCAAATACTCACAGAAAAATCCACAAGTTAATACACACGCTGTCTCTAGAGTTTCTCCACACTCAATGTATTCCTCGCATCCCCGTTATACCCTCTGATCTCCCATTTCAATTCAACAACAACAACAAACAACAACAACAACAAACATTTATTTATATAGCACATTTTCATACAAACAGTAGCTCAAAGTGCTTTACATAATAAAGAATAGAAAAATAAAAGACACAATAAGAAAAACAAAATAAATCAACATCGAATAAGAGTAAGGTCCAATGGCCAGGGGGGACAGAAAAAACAAAAAAAAAAACTCCAGACGGCTGGAGAAAAAAATAAAATCTGTAGGGATTCCAGACCATGAGACCGCCCAGTCCCCTCTGGGCATTCTACCTAACATAAATTCAGATGCCTCCAATTTCCAGTAAGGCTCTGCTTCACAATGAGAAGTAATAAGTCTCAGGGACTGACCCTACAAAAGGTTGCCATTGATTTCAGGCAAGATTGCTTTTGTCCTGGACAACTATACGTTGCATTCTCAAGAGTGAGCTCGCGCAGCTTCATCATATTACAACCAGAGTGCTGAACTGACAACGTGATATATAAAGAGAACTATAATAATCGTAATAAATGAACAATAAAACAGCGGAGAACCCGTGGATTAAATAAAAAGGCAGCTTCCTTGGCAAAGCAAGGAAAAAGGATGGCTTTATATGTTGTTCGTTTATAAAACAGCGGAGAAGCTGTGTAAAGGCTGATTCACAAAAAAACAGCGGAGCGCCTTATATGAGCAGGCAGTCAGCTAAATAAGGGAATCAATAAATATCTATAATCGTAATAAACGAACAAAAAATAGCGTACAAGCCACGGATTAAATAAAGAAAATGGGTACCTGAACAGTAAAGTAAGTCTCGAATAGCTACACAATAACTATAACAATCGTAATAAACGAACAATAAAACAGTACAGAACCGCGAAGCAAGGAGAAACAATGGCCTTATATGGCGTTCGTTTATAAAGCAGCGGAGAAGCAGTGTGAAGGCAGCTACGCAAAAAAACAGCAGAGCGCCACACTCTGAATGTATTCCTCACATCACCGTTATACCCTCTGATCTCCCATTTTCAATTCAAATGCCTCAAATTTCCAGTAAGGCTCTGCTTCACGATGACAATTAATAAGTCTCAGGAACAGACCCTACAAAAGCTTACCATTGATTTGGGGCAACATTGCTTTTCTCCTGGACAAAACTATACATTGCATTCTCAAAAGTAATCTCAGTGTACAGCTTGGTCATATTACAACTGGAGTGCTGAACTGACAACATGGTATACAAAGAGATCCTTAACAGATAGTTATTGGTATATTTTCCCTCAGTTTAAAAAGGTTTTCTTTTCTTCTTAATAAAAATTTAAAAGCAGTTCTTCGTCGCTGCGAAGCGCAGAGATTTTGCTATATACAGTATATATAATATATAATATAGTATGTATGTATGTAGATATATATGTATGTATGTTACTCTGAACTGAAGTAAGTTAACAAAAACGTATTCAGAAAAATAAATTAAAAAAACACTGTTCGGTTAATGTTTTGAAAATGATGCATTTGCCCTGCCCAGGATTGGTTCCTGCCTTGCACCCAGTGTTGGCTGGGATTGGCTCCAGCAGACCCCCGTGACCCTGTGGTCGGATTCAACGGGTTGGGAAATGGATGGATATTGCAGCACTGACTTTGTATATTCCGACGATGACTTTATATATTGAAGTTTTGACTTTATATATTCCAGCCCTTACTTTATATTGTGAGCTGGAGGGCTTCGCTATTACGTGTAGGAACGAAACTTCACTTTGGTAACTGATCATGCTCCACTTCAATGGTCATACCGACAGAAAGATACAAACTCTCGCCTCATGAGATGGTTTCTGGGCTTACAACCTTACCGTTTCACAGTAAAACATCGACCAGGTTCTGAACACGTCAACGCAGACATATTATCAAGACTAAATGAACCTGGTACAGAGAGTCGCTTGATTCACGGAAATGTGAATAAAGCTGAGGGGGAGGGTGTGAGCTGGAGGGCTGATTGCACCCCAAGAAGATACAGACGCCTCTGGGAAAACCACAACCCCCGAAACACAGACTACCCTCACATTGCTCCTTACTTTCTCACTTGCGCTATAACGCGTAATGCAAACCTCGCGCAATACTCCGCTAACTTAAAAGCCTTGTGCAGCGCCTGTCAGTTGAAAATTGATTGTTTGCTTGCTTTTATCGCTCTCTCTCTCTGCTCCTAGCGGAACTGTCATCTCTGACTTGTCATGGAGCACGTTAAGCTCATGTGTTTGCAGTGTTTGAATAAAAATCCTTCTTGTTTCTACGACCTCCTGTGTCTCTGTGCAAATCTGTGACCCAAGCGTGACAATATATTCCGACGCTGACTTTATATATTCAAGATTTGACTTTATGTATTCCAGCACTGAGTTTATATATTCTGACGCTGACTTTATATATTTAAGTTTTGACTTTATATATTCCAGCGCTTACATTATATATTCCAAAATATTCCAACGCCGTCTTTATATACTCAGGTTTTGACTTTATATATTTGGGAATGACTTTATAGATTCAAGTTTTGACTTTATATATTCCAGCGCTTACTTTATATATTAAAGTTTTGACTTTATATATTCAGAAACAAGTTTTGACTTTAAGTTTTGACTTTATTTATTCCGACAGTGACTTTATATTTTTAACGCGTTATGGAGCACATGCATCGAAGCTTCTCGGCTGTGCGATTATCAATGTAACCTTTTGTAAGTAGTGACTGGAGGATTCAGTGTGGAGAAACTCTAGAGACAGCGTGTGTATTAACTTGTGGATTTTTCTGTGATTATTTGGTAGCAGTGTGACGAAGTTGCTTCAGAAGACGGCGTTAGCCGCGGAGCTCAGCTCAGAGCGAAATGAGGTAAATGGGAGGGGATATGATGATGTGACTCCCCCACCCGCCTTAACTGTCAATCCCCCACAAACACAGTCTCTCAGAATTTGCATAAGCACACCCCTTCACCTGCAATTTTAACTTAGTTACAAAGTGATCAAAACTCTCGTTTATATCCTGCGTCCTCTCATTAAACTTGTATCCCGCATTACCCGTGGGCATGAAAAACGCCTGCGGCAGCCTGTCTATTAACTTAATTTAAAGTTTAGGTTTACACCTTGCTTTGTTTCCGAAGTAGCAGCACTCATGAATATGGTAGTATATGTCACTCGCTCGCTTCTTATTGTTTCGCTGCCTTCTCAATTATATAATGCATGTTTTCTTCAGCACATTTTGGAGCTCTTCCTGGTTTTCTACACACTGCGTTGACAGTCAGTTCACATGATTACGTGGGAGGCGTGATGATGTCACACGAAACTCCGCCCCCCACTGCTTTCAAGCTCAACTCTATTACAGTAAATGGAGAAAAATACCTTCCAGTTATGACCATTACACGTAGAATTTCAAAATGAAACCTGCCCAGCTTTTGTAAGGAAGCTGTAAGGAATGAGCCTGTCAAATTTCAACCTTCTACCTACACGGGAAGTTGGAGAATTAGTGATGAGTCAGTCAGTCAGTCAGTCAGTCAGTGAGTGAGTGAGGGCTTTGCCTTTTATTAGTATAGATATGTGTATATATATATATATGTGGATATGTGTATGTGTGTGTATATATATATACAGGTGTATATATATGTATATATATATATATATATATGTATATGTATATGTATATGTATATGTATATGTGTGTATATATATATATATGTATGTATGTATGTATGTATGTATGTGTATGTGTGTGTGTGTGTATATATATATATATATATATATATATATATATATATACACTAGCAGAATACCCCCGCTTCGCAGCGGAGAAGTAGTGTGTTAAAGAAGGTATGAAAAAGAAAAGGAAAAATTTAAAAAATAACGTAACATGATTGTTAATGTAATTGTTTTGTTATTGATGTGAGTGTTGTTCCCATATATATATATATATATATATACCTGTACAGGTCCTTTTCAAAAAATTAGCATATTGTGATAAAGTTCATTATTTTCTGTAATGTACTGATAAACATTAGACTTTCATATATTTTAGATTCATTACACACAACTGAAGTAGTTCAAGCCTTTTATTGTTTTAATATTGATGATTTTGGCATACAGCTCATGAAAACCCAAAATTCCTATCTCAAAAAATTAGCATATCATGAAAAGGTTCTCTAAACGAGCTATTAACCTAATCATCTGAATCAACTAATTAACTCTAAACACCTGCAAAAGATTCCTGAGGCTTTTAAAAACTCCCAGCCTGGTTCATTACTCAAAACCGCAATCATGGGTAAGACTGCCAACCTGACTGCTGTCCAGAAGGCCATCATTGACACCCTCAAGCAAGAGGGTAAGACACAGAAAGAAATTTCTGAACGAATAGGCTGTTCCCAGAGTGCTGTATCAAGGCACCTCTGTGGGAAGGAAAAAGTGTGGCAGAAAACGCTGCACAACGAGAAGAGGTGACCGGACCCTGAGAAAGATTGTGGAGAAGGACCGATTCCAGACCTTGGGGGACCTGCGGAAGCAGTGGACTGAGTCTGGAGTAGAAACATCCAGAGCCACCGTGTACAGGCGTGTGCAGGAAATGGGCTACAGGTGCCGCATTCCCCAGGTCAAGCCACTTTTGAACCAGAAACAGCGGCAGAAGCACCTGACCTGGGCTACAGAGAAGCAGCACTGGACTGTTGCTCAGTGGTCCAAAGTACTTTTTTCGGATGAAAGCACATTTTGCATGTCATTTGGAAATCAAGGTGCCAGAGTCTGGAGGACGACTGGGGAGAGGGAAATGCCAAAATGCCTGAAGTCCAGGGTCAAGTACCCACAGTCAGTGATGGTCTGGGGTGCCATGTCAGCTGCTGGTCAGGAGCTAGCTATCAGGAGATTTTGGAGCACTTCATGCTTCCATCTGCTGAAAAGCTTTATGGAGATGAAGATTTCATTTTTCAGCACGACCTGGCACCTGCTCACAGTGCCAAAACCACTGGTAAATGGCTTACTGACCATGGTATTACTGTGCTCAATTGGCCTGCCAACTCTCCTGACCTGAACCCCATAGAGAATCTGTGGGATACTGTGAAGAGAAAGTTGAGAGACACAAGACCCAACACTCTGGATGAGCTTAAGGCCGCTATCGAAGCATCCTGGGCCTCCATAACACCTCAGCAGTGCCACAGGCTGATTGCCTCCATGTCACGCCGCATTGAAGCAGTCATTTCTGCAAAAGGATTCCCGACCAAGTATTGAGTGCATAACTGAACATAATTATTTGAAGGTTGACTTTTTTTGTATTAAAAACACTTTTCTTTTATTGGTCGGATGAAATATGCTAATTTTTTGAGATAGGAATTTTGGGTTTTCATGAGCTGTATGCCAAAATCATCAATATTAAAACAATAAAAGGCTTGAACTACTTCAGTTTTGTTAAATGAATCTAAAATATATGAAAGTCTAATGTTTATCAGTACATTACAGAAAATAATGAACTTTATCACAATATGCTAATTTTTTGAAAAGGACCTGTATATCATATCTATACTAATAAACGGCAAAGCCCTCACTCACTCACTCACTCACTCACTGACTGACTGACTCATCACTAATTCTCCAACTTCCCGTGTAGGTAGAAGGCTGAAATTTGGCAGGCTCATTCCTTACAGCTTCCTTACAAAAGTTGGGCAGGTTTCATTTCGAAATTCTACGCGTAATGGTCATAACTGGAAGTTGTTTTTCTCCATTTACTGTAATGGGGTTCAGCTGGAGGGGCGGAGTTTCGTATGACATCATCACGCCGCTCACGTAATCACGCATTACGTAGAAAGCCAGGAAGAGCTACAAAACGCGCTTTAGAAAACATGCATTATATAATTAAGAAGGCAGCGAAACAATTAGAAG
>JANRMT010062808.1:23077819-23121800 GCA_026402145.1 Polypterus bichir lapradei | reverse complement strand
TATTGAATTCTGCCTGGCAAGTCATCATCCTTTTGTTGAGTGCATGGGCAAACAGAATGCTGTGATGTAGAATGAAACGCATGTAATATTTAATGTAAAGCACTGATCTAAGAGTGCTATGCTACAGAAAGCGGACATATACTGCCTATCTTGGTTAATAAAGACAGCACAGACTCTTTTGTTTTTATTATTTCATTCATTCTAACTGTTTAGCATTGATTTAAAAATTAAAATATGCAGATTTTTGTTCATTTTGTCTTTGTCTCTTTGCACTCTATTTTCTTTATTGTATTTAATATTAATATAAATACAGCCTAGTGTTTTTCACAGTTCCTGAAATGAGTGGAAAGATGAATTTGCAGTAAATCAGAGGATATAAAGCAGTTCATAAAAGTATCATTTAATTGTTGATTTACAGTAAAATACAAAGATATGCCATGGGTAGGGAAAAATTATAAAAATCACAGGTTCGAGGGAGGGGTCCACAAAGGTGGGCATACACCTGTAAATAAGATGTCACAGACTTACAGTATACAAGTCAACGGAGGTTATACTTAAGTGGTACTACACACTTGCTGCGGCTAATTTCCGATATTATCATTTGTCAATACTTTTAAATGTGAGATTTTCAGGCTTTAATTTGTGCAATGTACTCTGTTCTAGATATCTAAGTGAAAATGGAACTTTCGTGACAAATTTCCACGAAGAATGAGTATAACATATTTCAACAAAATCAATCCACTGAGAGCTGATTTGTTTCATATAGACAGACATGATGATAGCATTAGTTGCTTTTCACATTTTATGTGAAGGAACTTAATAAAGAAGTTCAATTGCTGCGAGGTAAGGACCACTGGACAGTGGAAAATTAGATAAAACCATCACCTGGGCCTGAATTTATCAAGTGTCTCAGAATAACTCCTGTGAGCTGCCTCAAAAGTCACAGTAGGATAAGAATTTGTCCTGCCTCAGAGTAGGACATAAGAAGTATTTATAAATCCCACACCTACTCTCAGCATCGGGTTCAAGTTCACGTTTGAGAATGAATGATGTCACGATTTCATTATACTCCAAGGTTCAAACTGGAATTCGTGATGTTTTGTAGTTGTCCGATACTAACACTAAGGCTGTGCTCCAAAGATATTAATAATAATAATCAAAGTAGTAGTATTAGAAGAGGGAAAACATAATAAACTAGGACATTGCACTAAGTTGCACATTATTGTTGCCAATTCACTGTAACATCGAGAATAATACTGATCTTCTGCGACACTCTATTTATTTAATGCATTGTGTTTCACATTATATGCGGTCATCCACACTTGGGGCAATGATTTTTATGAGTGCATCAATTTGCATGAATGTAGCTTCCTTTAATAGTAACTCATCAGGAGTGGTGGGGAATGTTATTAATCTGTGTATTACCTCACGTGCTGTAAGGGCCTTTTAAAGATTGGTGCAAAATTCGAGAAATGCTTGGTTGTCACATACCCAAAATGATCACTATTGCAAAGCTGTATTTTATTGCGTAACGTTACAATTTAATTTTCATTGACAGCACATGGCTTCACCCCACATCATGTAATTTGCTATGAATAGCATTCAATTTTTGTCAAATCAACAACTTTTTACAAGTTCATGGTTGTCCAGCTTTTTTAAACCATTCAGCCTTTTCCCAAATGTGTGAGCCAAACTTTGAATGACATCTCCTAGCTAGTTAGGACAGCTCATGAGTTATCATATACCCTAGTGAAGAGAATTAATAAAATGTTTTTACTCCTCCTAAGATGAGGACCAAATTTGTGTCACTTTTTTAGCCAATTAGGACCATTTTCCTATTATGAGACACTTGATAAATACAGGAACTGAACTGATTAATAATCTTTTTTCCCTGTTGATTAATGTTAATAGGAAGATGAAGTTGAGGCAAAATGTGAATGGATCCATTCTGTCATGTGCCAGCAATGCAGGTTCACGATGGTGGTGTTGTAAAATTTCTGTTTGTTCCAATGCTTGAGACACTACTGCTTAGAGAAATGTTTGTTTTGTTAATGTAAACTACACTGCTGGCATAAGTGTGGTCATATTTTGCTGTTTGATGTATCAAGACCCATCTACCTTATGACAATGGAAAGAGGCTGTGCCATTTTATTAAAAATGACAGAAAATTTAATTTGCTTTATAAAGAACAATTGATTTTTTGGCAGGTGTTTATATCAGTGTTTGTCAAGGTTGTCTTTACTCATTTGAATGTGTTGAATCATTTGGATTTGTATTATCTTTGAGAGGTTACTTCATATTAAATCTTTTTCTGATGTGGTATTTCAAGTAAGGAATCAAAGGGAGTATCTGAACTGAATAGAATTTCCAGGAATACTGTGTATCCTAATGACATGTAGTGTTGTGATTCTATTAAAACTTTGAAGGCGGTAAAATCATTTGAAAAGAGAAACTGTTTAATTCATTTATTGTGACAGGAAATATCTTTAGAGGTTTTCATAACTTTATTCAAAAATTTTGTGGAATTCATTGACATTTCACACTGAGAACTTTAAAAGAATTTTGATCATTTTTTTTTTTTTTGCACATTTATTTCAGAGATAAGGTACATATATACAAAACTATTCTGTTTACAAGTCATTACAAAAATAATGATTGTTGTGGCATGTTTATTATACTCAAAATGAATTTATTTTAATTTTTTCAAATCTTGGAGACCTGAAAGTAGATTATAGACCACAAGATCCGGTCTGGCGCTCACCAGTCAAACCACCCTCAACCCCCCAAAGTGCTTGCTGGCAACCACTACTAACACCTAGCTCTAATAGAGTGTGTCCTGGTATCCCTGTTTCTGTGCAGTTTTATAGAACTGAAATAGCATAGAAATGTCTAAGATTTCCCCAGGTGGATCTCTAAGAAACTGCTCGAGTTAGCATGTCCAGCTTGGCATGTTACTACGGCAACATTCAGTAGGATAGGTGGAATAAAAGTGAATTGAATTAAATTTAAGTTTTACATATAAACGTCTATGCATGGACGTTTGAGTGTCTGTCAGTCCAGCCCGGAAGTTCATGGCTACAGCGTGAAGCTCAAAGAGCCGGTGTTCTAACGAAACATCCTACCCATCGAAATGATCTTCTCACTGATACTACGCATGCGCAGACCAAAATTACGCAACTTTTCTTGAAGCTTACCAACTGTTCGTAGATCTGTCCTACCTAGTGTTGAAGTTTGAGGTAAGTGTTACTGTATTTCAGTAATATGTATGCTTTTCTTAGCCTTACTACATTAATGCATTTATTACATGATGCATAGAGAATAAATTGAGAAATGTTAACATTTCCATAAATCTGATAGACGACTTCTAAATACATGTTAAATGATGACATGGTATAACGTTATAAGTTTAATGTTATGACTTACAATAAACGGATGGGTGTAACATATACGATGTATATACCGTATCTGCCATTTAAATAAACTACGGTAGGATACTTCGACAAAGTAGGACAAATAGTCAGAACACCGGCAAGGCTGCCCCAAATTAACGAGTCAGAGGAAGAAAGAAATACGAGGGTACAGCATGAAGGCGACTCCGTCGCTAAAGTGAAACCGCAGAGGTAAGGCTAACGAGAGAGAAACTCGCTTAGCCGCTGATAGACAAGGGGGGTGAGCACGTCTGCAAAACGAAACTACCAACTCTGCATTTCAGTTTTTTTTTCTGATTATTTCAGTAGTTTCTAGAAGCCCGGGTGTTTTACAGCACGGGCTTACACGGCTAGTTTTAATGTATTTATTTGAAAGAAGACAGATTAGATTTGTGTTTAAAATCAACCTCAAAAAGATGTCCAGGTTTAGTTAATGAATAGAGAAGCGTTGAATCACAATACGTTATGGTAAAACCCCCTTTGCTATGCTCAAAGCACATAAACATTTGGTATTTTTCACGTCAAAGTAATTTGTTCATAAACACCGTATATAGTGTGACTGCCGACACCACCTAATCATCGTGTCTGAGGGTGGCAGATAAGCAAACTTAACACAGCTGCTTTTCAAAAAGTCCTTTTTAAACAGTACAGTATTTCAGTAGGAAACAAGCGCACTTAACTTGCCCTCCACAGGATGAGCTGCACGCTAACCGCCCAATGTGCTTGTTGCATGGTGTTTAGAACATTTGAAGCTGAGCTCTCACCTGCCTTTCTGCTCTCAAGCCACTCAATCCACTCGAGAAAGAAGGCTTTGTGTTCTTTTAAACTGAAGAAGGGAACTAAAGCCCTTATCAATGCCTGTATCTTGTGTGCTGAAATAAAAGCTCTTATTTGGAGAAAAGCTTTGAAACTGTTCTGGCGTGCTCAACAATAAGTTTATTTATTTTTTTAGGAAATCTGGTGTTGTCTTCCAATCTCTTGTGCAACTCTACGACCCAAGTTTGACAATATGAATTTGCCAGGTGAAATGGTCCTCTAAAGTTAAGCACTTTATATATTAAAAATATATATATATCTTGCCCACTGTGGCACTTTACAATGGAGTTTATGGGGCATGGAGGAAGAGGTTATAAACTTATAAATAAGTTCATTTTTTCCAGCCAAGACAGCTGTCAAGTATTGATCCACGCCTTCCATGTTTACGGCACACGTTTGTGACAACTAAAGTGATCAGGAAATAATTTTATTGCATATTCCTGGTACGTTTTTCTCATAAGGATATGTTTTTTATTTGCTTGTTCAAATTCTCACATAAATACAGAAGTACATCAAAATAAAACCAACCAAGTGACACGAAAAGTATACTGTGATTTGGTCTTTTCAGAGGAAACCACACCCTGGAACAGAGTGAAAGGTTCTTGCCCAGGAAAGCGAAGTGCTAAGCCTTGATTACTTTTAAGTCTGAATTTTTTTTTTGTCTAAAAGTGACAAGTATAAAATATTGTATACTGTAGGTGTGTAATCACAAGACACTGTTCAACACTCAACAACTTGTAACATGGATGTGTTTGTTAAGTTTTTAAACTTTAACTCTGTACCCAATAGCAAACAATGAAAAGCGCCAGTGCAAGCACAACATTTTTTAAAATGTATTTAAAGTGATTAACTTTAGAACACAATTTCATATGGCAAATGTGTGTTTGCTGCATGTTTGTGAAAAAAAAAAAACTTTAACTTGAAAAATATGGAACTTTTATTTTTAACATGGCGAGCCTGTGTTATGTTTGTATTTTTGTAAAAATTTAAGCACAAGCAGGTGACCGTGATTATCAATATAATTTTTCACCTGTGCTACCTTCTGCTGTAAACATTTGTTCATTAAGTTCTTTTAATATATTTTGCAGCTGTAATATCAGTCAGTACCCCCAATAGATCTTACATTTCTTTATAGTGGTGTATGCTGTGCCAAAATTATGTGCTATATTTTTCATTTGTTATATCCTGGCTAATGCTGTCAAGACAAAAAACAATCAGCTCCGATATTCTTTAAGCAACTCCATTCACTATCCAATGAATGACCCTTAACTACCACCAAAATGTTGTCATACCTACTCAAACTGTTTTAATCAAATGTGAGGTGAAAGGTGTTGTCAGAAACAAATGGCAGCAAATGAATGAGGCACAGTGCAGACACAGCCTTAACTTTCTTTGAGAAGTTTTAGAAATGTTAGTGTCTATGGTATGATTAAACTCAACAGATTGAAATTCACAAATCTTGCCAATCTTTCAGAGGAAACTTGTTTTCTGTTTGAGGCAGCAAACCACCGTATTTTACTAAATGCTAATTAAAAAAGAGAAAGTTTCACTTAGACTTTGATACTGCACATTTTATTTTAGATTTGGTTGTGGATAGATATGTCATCCAGTTTTGGCAACCCATTAAGGGGGGGAGGGGATGATGCAGGTTAGAAAATTAATTGATGCATGTTTTTATTGAGAATCCATACTAAATTTTAAGGTTAGTTTTTTTTTGTAATTTTGCATTATTTTGACTTCTACAACTACTTTTTTTGTATCATTTATCTAATCTATCCAGTCCACAGTTACAGGATACTGATGGTTATTCTGGGAGTCCTAGGTATAAGGCAGGAACAGTCTCGAACCAAACCAAACCTTTCATTACAATGGAAAGGGCACAAGTGTAATGAACCAGCAGCCTTGTGGCTTCAAATTCTGAGGCATTGGCCACTTCACCATGCTGCCTATGATTCCTCTTTAGTGGAAATGCCATGATGTGGTTATCCACATACACAGCTATGTGTTGTATAGTGTAGGTGTGCTACAAAAAATCAGAATGCTCATTGACCATTTTGTTGTTCTTACTATTGCATATTTTCCGTACTAAGTTAGCTTCATAATGCTTTAAATGTTCATATGATGGCACAGGAATCATAAACTTGGGACTTCTGGCAATTTTCAGTAGAGCTGGTGACTGCGCTTCTCCAGCTCCAATAACAAGCAAAATAATACCATCTTGCCATAGCTGATCCACAGTAGAACTTACATCATCTGTACTTTGGCCATTTGTTACCACAAGCACAACTTTTGTAACTCCAGGTCTCGCTCCCTTCTTAGTATTTGTTGCATCTTCTAATACAAATCGTAAGGCTTTTCCAGTTTGTGCATGACCACCCAAATATGGCGCAAGGCTTATACTTTTTTTCATGGCCCCTTCACTGTCAAATGTGTCCAGACTGAAAATCATTCGTGGCTTCTTGTTATAAATCACCAGTGCAATCTGAGTGAGGTCAGAGTCGATATCAAATTGGGAAATTATGTTTTTAATGAAGCTTTTTATAAGACGGAAATCATTTCTTCCAACATTATTGGATGCATCCAAAACAAACACTAGATCCAGGGACTTTGAAAAACAACCTGTAGAAATAGGTAAGTGTTATAAGTTATCAGTGCTTGTATTTAATTTAAAATTATTAAATAAACACCCAGCATCTGCATTTTTACAAAAACACTGGCATCATTTAAAGTCATGCATTAAATTAGGAATGTATAACTATAGCATTTACTGTAAACACCTACTAGAACAGACACTCCATTGGATTAAACAGATTATGAATGTATAATTGCTGTGTATATCACTGGTTATTGTGTGATCAGGTATGGCTCCAGTATGTTTAAGATATGTTGACCCTGCTACATTTTCATTTAAAAAGAACCTTTTTAAACTAAAGTGATCTCTGTCCACATTAGTGTTTTCATGTCATTTACTAAAATAACTTCTTCCACATTACAATGACCAACAATGCATATGACGTAAACTTATGACGTCACCTACACTGGGCATGCATTTATCGGCAGAAAAATCCATGAGGGGATTATAATGTCGTCGGCCACAGGATTTATTACAGAACTGTGGCAACCAGTAAATTATTTGCCCTTTGTGCATGTAGGCAGCATTCAAACTGTACAAAATCCAATTTAAATACATACAGATGAGCAACACAACAAGGATCATGTAAAGAAATGATTCTGTGTCCACTATGTGGGAATATCGTCACCCTTTATGGAAGAACATCAGTTGGAAAAAAGGTGTAATACACTCTTTAAACCTCCGCAGCATTAAAAAGGCGAAAGCTGATTGAATTTCGAAGTGGCATAGCAAACATAGTGAAAGGAAGCTTTCACTAACTTTTCAGATACATTTCTCTCTATTACTGTATATAAAAAAAAAAAAAAAAAAACCTGGGACAAGAAGTGACTTTTTCAGAAAGACACTTACAAGTCCTGCGAGATGAAACTTTGTACCACGCCCGGAAATAAAAGACAGAGAGTAGATGACAAAGTAGTACGTCGTAAAGAGGTTAGAAAAACGTTGGCGCGATCCACATGCAGAGCAGGTTAGAGATAATAAAAGTACTAAAATTCGAAAGTCTCCAAAAAATTATAGTAAAGATTGCATTAGCAATAACAAAAGGAAATTATTACCAAGTGAAATAATGGAACAGAGAAAAGAGATCAAATATATTGTTTGGATTTAAACTTTAAGTTGGAGACTTGTAGATCATCTAATTTGTGTTGCCATCAGGGAAAAGTAGTGTTTCTTCACAATGAAGAGGCGTATCCGCAAGAATTAAAAAATTAGTTGTTTGGTGAAAGTGAAATCCACATACACGAGCAGCAGAGATGCAAAGTGGCTGGCGCATAAGCGCAGGCACAGGGGTTAGTGAGCAAAGCGAGCAGGGGGCAAAGCCCCCTAGTATTGTATATTCTACACTTCTTCCTAGACTTTGGAGTATGAGCTATAAGGAAAGATTGATGAAACTGGATCTTTTCAGTTTAAGCAAATGGAAGTAGTGAAATGATAGGATTGAGATAATTACTGAAACTGATGGCAGCTAATACATTAAGATTAATTTTTCAACAAGAAGGTGGAAGCAGACTGATGGCAGCCTTAGTGGAAACATTAGGGAGTAATCACATGGAAGACTGTAGATGCATCAAGCACATTATGAACTATTGTTGGGAAAAGTAGTAGTCAAGTCAAGTGGTCGTCATAATTGGACTGTTGAAGATTGGAAAAATGTCGCCTGGTTTTCTTAATCTCAGTTTTTGCTGTAGTGTGCAAATGGTAGGATCAGAATTTATTGTAAATACCATCAACCCATTTTTCACTTCTGTCATATATCAATTGCACAGTCAAGTGGTGGTGGTGATGGTAGTGCAGTTGTCTGGGGACTATTTTCTTGATGCACATTAGCCCTCTTAATAGCAATTAAATGTTATCTGAACACAGCATGCCAAAGTGTTTGCTGTATCAGTGTACCTGGTTCAATGACCATAACAGTGTCTTCAGTTTACACCAATGGCCTGCTCAGTTACCAGATTTGAATCAAATGGAGCTGCTTTGGGATGAGAAGGAACAAGATGTTAGTAGTTTGATGTGTGGTGAAAAAAACTGGCAAGTGGTAGCACCATATCCATAGTTGTAGAAACTTAGATTAGCTTGCCACATGAAGATCAGTAGTAGAGAGAATTTTACATGTTTTATCCCCACCATGCACCATGGGGCAACAGTAAGTTATTTTTTTAAGGTAGTGGACAATTGAGGGCCTGCATTAGACACATAGTATTTTGTGTACTATTGGAAGCTCCTGGGGTCATTGACAGTGGCAGTCTACAGAGGGAGATGTAGCCAGATGTCTCTTATGAAAAATTACAGGCTTTCCACACCCTGAAAGTGATTCCATAGACTGGCTGGGAATAGCTCCAAAAGGAGTTCTAAAGCCATTTCAACTTTAAAGGCAGATTGACACTTGAATGGGAGGTAATTCTAGGCAAAATCTCACTTGCAGTCTGAAGAGATCAAGTTTGCAAGAAAGAGAGAAACAGACAGAAGCAAGAATGGGAATGTTGTGATGGTGCTTTCAAAGAGCTACCCTAACTCGTGGACATGTTTTAAGCATATCTTTAGG
This sequence comes from Polypterus bichir lapradei, assembly GCA_026402145.1. Lineage (NCBI taxonomy): Eukaryota > Metazoa > Chordata > Cladistia > Polypteriformes > Polypteridae > Polypterus > Polypterus bichir. The sequence goes on along the minus strand of JANRMT010062808.1, from coordinate 23,112,382 downwards.
TAGGCCAGTGGGGAGTTTTTCCCCATTTAATTAGTTTATATTGTTTTTCCCTCCCTTATGTTTAAAAACAATGTGTCTCTGCCATTATTCTCGGTGTGGAGAGATGCAACAAGAGTACAAGTTAGGTTTCATTATAAATTATGTCATACAAACTAACATTTTGCATTCTTCTCTGAGAAATGTGTAAGTGGAAAAACGATATTCAGTTCCATGCATCAGCTGTTTTATTTTGTCAAGCCACACCCAACAATAAACCTGGTTCAATATGTTTTACATACCTGGGGAATTTAATCCACATAATTTGGTTCTCATTTCCAGGACCTTGTTGAACAATTCCTGCTCATCGTGGAAAGAAAACACCATTCTTGAATCTCCAGTAATGAGGTTCATTTCATTAAAGAGCCTGTGGCCACCAACAGTTAGAATGAATATCTCCTTCTCTTTCGCTCGTTCAGCAGGCAAAGTCACCAGATCATGTGATTTGGAGTTAGACAATAGGATCAACACATGGGGAACTTCCATTCGACTTCCTTGAGAAACTTTGAAGCCATGTTGAGCTATATAATCCAGAGCTCTTCCTGTGAATGTGTTCCCTCCCCTAAAGAAAATTCCATCAATTTGTCTGTTTAATTCAGAAATACTTTGGTAAAATTGCAGGTTGACCTCCATATGAACTTTATCACCATACTGAGCAACTCCAATCTGAACTTTATGTGATGAAACAAAGACTGAATGAGCAAGTCTTTTCATAAAATCTTTTGCCAGAAGAAATCCATGTAAGCCCATGTGCCAAGATCCATCTATCAGGAAAACGAGGTCCACTGCACAAGCTGATAGCCCTGCAGGTACTTAGAGGGCAAAGGGGGTTGGGGATTAGTGAAGTGAAATGAAATGACATGATATCTGTCAGCTTTTAGGTACTTTTGATTTAATGCAACAGGCTGAAGTACTTACTGAGATATCTGTCGCCACCTGAAAGAGGAGGAAACAATAATCAGTCTAGGCTATTCCAAACTATTTTGATTTGTTTTATTGTTTAAATGTCATCTTAATGATAATTTAGAAAAAATAACATATGAATAAAACTGGAAAAAATATTTTAACTTGCTACCAAATAAAGAGATAATGCTCATTTATTTCTGTGGTGGACCAGCATCATGTCTACTGCTGGTTCCTGCCAATGCTGCCATGATAACTATGGCTCCCTGTTTCCCTGAATTGGATTAAGCAGGCTTGATGATGTTGTGTCATACTTGTATAAAATGTGTCTTTAGGGAAATTCATAAATACAAGTACATTGGTTAATCTGCCTTTTTATCACCCATCCAAAATATGCACAAGACAGTTAAAATTATTTAAATACTTAGAACACCACAAAATTAAACAATTCGCAGAGGAAGTTCAACCATTAAACATGCAGTTTTGAGACCACTTCTTTATGTGATAAATTTGAGAGCCTGTTATTATGTTTTATTGCATTCTGGTAAAAATGACTGATATAAATATGACAAGAGTCTGTTTTTGCCTTGCTCCCACTAATATGTAGTAAGCTGCTAATGAACTTAATCAGCAGTGTTTGAGGCATTGGGAACAACTAGAGCCTCCAAAGAAAAGACATGAAGTTTCCAGCAGAACATCCAAAAAAGCCACACAGATAGTGACTAAACTGGAAATAGAGTTTATACTCTTAAACAAATATTTGTTGCAGAGTCTAATTACACTAATCACCTTCCATATGCTTTAAAGTCTTACCACAATGCTTGTCCCCTCCATAACCCAGAGGACAAAGACAGCTGTACTCTTCAACACTTTCCGTAAGGCAAGTCCCTCCATTCTGACAGGGAGTGGATTCGCATGGATCTAAAGACAAATTAGACATAAAAACAATTATTGGAAGGATATATTATGTGGAAACTCGCATCAATTAATTATTATTTTCAATGTTACGTAGTAGTAGTTGATGTAATATTGTTGCATGCATAGAGGTGACTGCCGGTAAGGTATGATAATAGTGTAACAAAAAAGAGAAAGTAGTGAATAAAATTTCCATTTGTCTCAAATCCCCCATGAGGCAGGAATTTTCTTCTTCTTTTGGCAGTGTCAGGTATTGGTTATTACAATTGTTTAATCCCCATGCACTTTAATGCTACCCAGGAGTATATGTAATATTGCCATTCATGAATTAGTAGTATTTGTGATATCAATGTTGTCTGAAAAGTATGCAAAAATTTTTGTCCAAAATTATGTCAATTTTATGCATTCCCATAACATATGTCGTAGTGGTCCAGCAAACATAGTGAAAGGAAGCTTTCTCTAACTTTTCAGATATATGGAATTTTATCAGATACATTTCTCTCTATTACTGTATATAAAAAAAAAAAACCATGGGACAAGAAGTGACCTTTTCAGAAAGATACTTTCAAGTTCCACGAGATGAAACTTTGTACCACGACCGGGGCCAGAAATAAAAGACAAAGAGTAGATGACAAAGTAGAACGTCGTAAAGAGGTTAAAAAACGTTGGCCTAGTGAAGCTAAGGTCATGATAGGGCTTGATGGTATGGAAGAGGAAAATTTATATATTAGCATAAATAGCCATAAAAGTAATTAAAAGCTTCTGAAACATTAGATTTAGCATAAATTAGAATGTTAAGCAAATAAGATAAGTCAAGCAAATGGTTAACTAAAAAAATCAGTCATATTGCATTATTTTTTAGGCTTGAAGCAGAATTGCTAGTGTGTGAAAGGAAAAAACAGGACAGGAAAAGGATGACGCATAGAAACTGTCCAGGACAGAAGAAGGAGGGGTGTGTGTGTGTGCACCTGTGTTCAGCAAGTTAGGAAGCTAAGAAACGTTATCAGTAGAAAATGGCCTTGGTGGGCATGCAAGAGGCCAGCTAGAATGGTGAATCAGCAGAAAAACAGCAAAGGGTGTTGCTACAAACAAGGTCAGGATGATGTAATGCATGAAAGTAAAATTAGTATATTCAGGCACTAGCATAAATTTAGAAGAATATATTGGAAATTAACTTTAGCGCAGAAATTAAGGCAATTCAAGCATGCTGAGCAAATGATTAAATAAAGGCATATGCCATATTTCTTTTTGATTAAAGCTTAGCTTTGGGCATCGGACAAACCTGCTTAAAAGTCTGTGAAAGAGGAAGTGACAAGAGGAAAGCCCATAAATGGAAGACAGAGAATGTCTGTACTGGCCTTGGCCATTGAAAGAAATAAGCAAAAACAGAAACTAGAGATGAACAATGGACAGTGAGGACAGGTGTAGAATGAGCTAATTGAACGAGGTTTGAGAGATAAGAAATTACTATATAAGTTTTGAGTTTTGAACTGTTTGTGGCTCAATCTCATTTGGCCGAATCGGGTTGAGTCTGTGATGTTGTTATTGTTGTTTTATTGCAATAAAGCTTTAAAACTCTGTTTGCCTATCCTGAGTCCTAATAGCCTTCATTTTCAGGTAAAAAGCCTCTTGGTGACAATTTTTCACCACGACAATGGGCACAGATACAGAGAGTGGCCTGCTCTCTCTAAGGTGTACATTTCTTATAAAACTAAATCAGACAGAAATGAGTTATTGGATATTGACACTAAAAGCCTTATAGTTTTTTTTTATTTTTTTATTAGGAACTTTGTATTAAATCAACATGTGTAGGTCTGGAATTTTGCTTATTAACAGATTGCCAAGGCTGACACTGTTCCTGTTTTAAATATAGACAAAATAGATATTTTAATGGCTAAGAAAGTCTCTTATTAATCGTACGTAGCTTTTTACCTCTGAGATCATTTCAGGGCTGCTGTATATGCCCTCTTTGGTGCATGACGGCTGACTGAAACATTTTGATACTGACCTTAGCCCACATGCTGGTTCTTTGGAAGTCACAGTCAACGCTGGTTTCTGTTTAGTCCTTGAGTGGCCTTGCCCATTAGTGCTTATTATGCGATTTTAGCTGAAAGTGATGTTTTTATGAAGGAATGATATATGATTGGATTTTCTGCAAAGATTTGGAAAAGTAATCAAGAAAATTTTGAAATTTTAACTCAAGAACTGAGATGATAAACAGAGGTATTCAAGGGGTAGGAATAGAGACAAAAAAGAAGGATATTTTTATCTAATGTGGTGGAAAAAAAGCTGCGGTAGCTGCTTTAATGGCAAAGTGTCCATAAAGACATAATATAAGTAATTCCAACACATGAATTCTGTGTGTGTGAGTATATTTGTGATTCAGCTATATTTAGTTTTGTTTTTGTCTCTGAAGTATTACTTTTGAAATTCTGCAGCTGAGGCGTTTAGACTTTGATTGAAAAGTGTGAAAGTTTACATTTTAATTCTAAGTGCTAATCGACATGGAGTTTCAAATCTGCTCTTGTATGTGCACAAATGACCCCTGGATTTCACACAAAGACAGGCATTTGTTAAAATTGTCGACATCTCTGTCTTTGGCGGCACGGTGGCTCAGTGGGTATCGCTACTCCCTCACAGTTAGGAGATCTGGGTTCGTATCCCGGGTCCTCCCTGCGTGGAGTTTGCATGTTCTCCCCGTGTCTGCGTGTGTTTCCTCTGGGTGCTCCAGTTTCCTCCCACACTCCAAAGACATGCAGGTTAGGTGCATTGGCGATCCTAACTTGTGTTTTGTGTGTGGGGGTGTATGTGTGTGTGCCCTGAGGTGGTCTAATGCCCTGCCCGGGGTTTGTTTCCTGCCTTGCGTCCTGTGCTGGCTGGGATTGGCTCCAGAAGAACCCCCGTGAACCTGTGTTAGCATATAGCGGGTTGGATAATGGATAGATGGACTTACTTATATATTTTGATTTGACAATCTTAGTATTAAGAAAACTGTTTAAAATTAGTTATAATATTGCACAGCACACCACACTTAATGTCTGACTGGCTAACAATGAGGTTAATTCGATCATATCAGATAGTAGCCATCCTCTCAATACACACTTTTATACTTTTCCTAAGGTTTAATTGCTGTATATTTAAATAATGGCAGAGCTATTAGCATTTTAAATTTAATATTACAAATGTTGGGTAGGTGAAGGTGAAATCTGATAAATTTAGATTGGTCATTGGGCCCAGGAAAGTGATAATAAATAAAATGAGAATGTTTCATGTGGAATGAGGTCTATTCATTTTTCTAAAGCATATTAATGACATTAATTCTGGCCCTGTGGCAGACTGGCATCCTGTTCATGCTGCGTTGCTGCCAGGGTAGACTCTAAATGAATTACATTAAGTGTGTTGGAGAATGAATTACCAACTGACAATGATTCTAGTATAGAAAGTAAACTAAAACTGGAGGATGTCCAATACTGAGTGAGATGCAGAAAAACAATACAAAATATAGACATTCTTCAAAAGTGGGGAAATACAGAGAAAATGCAGTTTAATGTGGTGCAAATTTGTACTACTTGTAGGAAAAGGAACACTTGTTCTTAATACAAGATGGACCACACAGTCTTACAGGACTTCTGAAAAGGATATAGGGATTTACACTGGCTCAATATTCTATAGGCAATGTGCAAACGCAATTGTAAGGACAAATAAGTGATAGGTAACATTGCATAAACTCTTGATTATAAATAAAAAATTGTTTTGATGAAGACTGTATAGGGCTCTAATGATAATGCATTGGGGTAGAAAAAGACACAGCAGCTCTAGAAGAGGTACAGCAAAGAGCATCTACTACCCAAGGGACTCGGGGAATTGAATTTCATTAGTGTTAGAGCATGTGAAACAAAATAGTATTGCATAAACAACAACATTTAACAGTAAAATATTAATAATAAAAAGATAAATAATAATCCAATACTGACACAATACAGTATATGCATTTACATAAAGAAAATTAAATAAAGTGCAACATTTTCAATGTAGTTGATACCTGGACATATGGTCCGATGACATCGACTCAGCACTGTGCTGTTTATCCGTTTCCATCTGTAACAAGTGAATAATGGCAAGGAGTAAGTAATAATAGGTTTAGAGGTTTCCCAATGATTTACTTTAATAAAATAGCTGAACTTTGTCAAATTTATGCAAAGAAGTATTTATTAACACATATACACACAGCCACATTAGAAATATGCCCAGTAACTCATTTAAAGAAAACTGTGTAAGGTGACTCGGCTACTTTGCCAAGCGAACACTCTCAGAATAACTCTCCCTTGTCACTTTTTGTCATGATCTTTCTACTAAATTACCTTCTGCCCCTTCTCTGACTGGTCAAATAGCATGAAGCCCCTGTCATTTATGTGCTTTGAAACAGGCACCATTGTCTGATCTGCCAACATGGTGCTGCCTACTGACACAAACCATTTACCATATTTAAAGGAGCAGACATCCAGGTAGCTTCTTCCACTGACCTCACTTTACCAGTTCAGTTAGACTCCAGTACATCCAAAAAAAGGGGACATCTTCAACAGATGGGGGGAAAAGAGAAGTACAATGTGTTTACACACCATAAGTCCACATGAATGGCCAAATATCATATAAATCTAGATATGTGGTCTAAAGAAACCACAGGTGAATGTGTCATAGTCATTATACTTCAAGATGATGTGAATGTGAATCAACTGAAGCTGATAGACCTTGCAAAGTACTTTATTTAAAAAAAAAAGTGTCAGAAGCTCAGCAAAAGTTCTGCATGAGTGAATTTTTAAAGGGTCATGGAGTGCAAAGAATAAAGAAACACAGGACACCACCATGGCCTGAAATCCCATAAATTTGGTCAGTTAGCAAGTGGTGCTAAGAGTAGCTTAGAAGTAAGAATGAAAAAGGCAATGCTTGGTGTAAATTGGAAGACTTGGTCAAAATATCCTTGGTGGCAGTTAGGTAACCAAGGAAAATAATAATAGAGACAGAAGAGGTGATGTTGAAACAATGTTAAGTCTGCTTGTGTATTATAAAGTGGGCAAATTACACAGGGCTAATGAGGAATCCTGAAAGAACTCATTGATTTGTGCTATTGTGTGTTTCTTCTCATTTAGTTTCTCTTTCGTAATTCTGTGAAATAAGGATCCTCATGACCTTCATGACCCTGTGTTGGATTAAGGGTGTTTGAATATGCTATGCTATGTTAAGGGCTCTCATATTAGTATATCTTCTGTGATATGAGACATGTATATTTAAGGTAAGTGTAATATATAAAAAATGTCCCTTTTATGATTTATGTGTTTGCGTCTGTACTTTATATAGTATGTAAATAAAGTGCACTATACATTTAGCATTTACTTCAGCAGGGACACATTTGACACATCAACACAAAAACTGCAAAAATTTGAAAAATTTACATTGTGAGGTCTCCAATATTCTTACTTTAAGAAAATGTCTGTTTGTTTTGTGGTGTTTTCTTGTTATTTGAATAGAGATACGTACAATAAAACCTCGATTAAAATACATTGCACACACCAGTGCCTACCTATCCCTACTGCTTTGCGGTATGCTGTGCACGTTAGAACATCTCTCCCTTGTGCCAGCACATAGTGTTCTTCATCAGTACCACATTATGCTTCACTTTGAAATCACAGTGCCACTTATGTACCTTCGGTTTTAATAGCATTTCGTAGCTTTTCTCTTTTGTTATAATTAAACTACTATACATTGTTATGGCCGATAAATGTATGAATGTGGTGTTAGAATTGTCACAAAAAATTGAAATTATTAAAATATTTGCAAAATGGTGAAAGTATTTCAAGTATTGCTTCTATTTAAAGAGGAGGAAGAACAACAGTGACCGATATAAAGTTTGATGCCAACAAAATTGAAAATGGAAACCACTGATGGTAGTGTTATTCTGTATTAATGTTAATGTTGTTCTGCATTGTAATTTTTATTTTTAAATTCTGTTATGGTTTGTTAATATATTGTGACATGCGGGCAGCTTGTGATGCTGTGTTGGCGAGCAGAAAGTGTGGATGAATGCTGTAAGTGATGGGACTGGATGAAGAGCTTCTTTTCTGGAAGGGATGGACATGGACATGAGTGGCAAAAGTTAGGAGAAAGGAAGGTGCAGCCAAAGGACGTTTTGAGTAGAGAGTCAGGAGACAATAATCAGGAGTGTTTGTGGTATAGAGAAAAAAAGGAATGTAAGTGGCAGGAGATAAACTGATTGGTAGGGAAAGCTTTATTTTATTGTTTTGGAGGTGTGCACCATAACCCAGCTAATGGGAATATAAAACAAGGCACCATTTGTTACGTAAGGAAGACTCTAAGTAAAGCACAGAAAACTCCAGTACCTCTGAGTTGTGTTTTCTTACTACACTGGTCGATACACTATTATATGAATTCATTAATTTTGTTAATATAATTTTATTTTAAAATAAATATGACTACTGTACTCTCTAAACTAAGCTATTGTATATCATGTTTTAAAGTAGATGTTCTGTCATCTGTCTTTCCTCTAATTCAGCCTTGGTCCCGACCCCTGATGGATAATCGAGATTTTGTTGTACATTGATAAAGAGCAAAGTTAATTACAAGAAATGTAATATGCATTACTATGTAAACCTCATTGGTCATCTCTTATTTTATTATAGTGACATACTGTATCTGTTATTGACTGAAGATAATAGGAGGAGACAATAATGAAAACTAGATGGATTATTTGAATATTGTTAGAAATGCATGTGTGCCAGGTAAAAAAAAAAGAAAGACAGTTGTAAAGAAAAAACCTGTGCTACAGAAACCAAATAATAATAATAATACATTTTATTTATATAGCTCCTTTCCCATGCTCAAGGCGCTTCACAGAGTCTTAGAAAAAAAACAGCAGGGTATATGTAACATTGGATACAAATGTTTCCCTGAATAGAACAATGAAACAGATAACAAAGCATTAAATAGAATAAAGGACAATAAACCAAAGTAAAATACTAAATTCAATACTAAAAGAAAAACCTAACAAATAACCTAATTTGTGATATAAAAGAGACACAAATTATCCTGAGCACCTGAACAGAGAGGTAAACTGAAAGAAAGGGCAGAATGTTAAGTTAAGTTAAAAGCCTTCCTAAATAGATGAGTTTTAATTTGTTTTTTAAAAGAATGAATGCAGTCAGCTGATCTAATTAATTTCGGGATGTCATTCCAAAGTCTGGGTGCTATGGAGCTTAAGGCCCTGTCACCCACAGAGTGCAGGTTAGTGTGAGGCACAACAAGATTACCAGAATCAGAGGACCTTAGTAGGCGAACAGGAGCATAGTGATTTAGAAGGTCACTGATGTAGTCCGGTGCAAGGCAATTTAAAGCTTTGTAGGTTATTAAATTAATTAAATATACTTTGATTGTCAGTTTCTGCAGGTCACGTTGAGCAAAGGTGTTTTCTAAATAATAATTTACACACACATATACACATATACATACTGTATACGGTGGTCCAGATCTAATTATGCAATTTTCATTACGCTATAACTTAAGTTTATTACATAGAGAATTCACAAAAAATTCTTTTGTTGCTGATAGATGGCAGCACCTGCCTTGCATTCCAAATGCGGTGCGATGTGTTCGCCTTTTCTCGATAACGGGCAATGTTTCTGAGGTGCATTGCATTAAAAGTTGCATAATTAGATCTGGACCACCCTGTAGATACATACCCGTAAAAAGGACATAGAGTAGCCATTGGTTTTGAATACAGTCCTTCAGGTTTTCCTTTCCAACACATATGATTTCCTTGGAATTCTTTTTCAGCTTCGATAGTGGTTCTTAGGCAGTACCGGGACTCAACTTTACAATCTGAGAAGGACACAGCAAACAGTCACAAATCACAGAGTCCACCAAAGTACTGACTATGCAGAATTTATCTATATATACTCACAAACTAAAATACAGTAAATATAACTTGTCAGTGTAGGTCTCCTCAGAGTACTCAGATTTCCTCTCATGTCCCAGACATGAGCAGGTTAACTCTGTAATGCCTCTACTGTATATTAACTCTGTATGACTGCATGAGATCTTTTGTATACTGTCATCCCTCCAAGGTATGCCTCCTGCTTTGCATTGCTGCCGTAACAAAGGCTGGTGTGTCCTACTTCAAATGGTAGCCTAATGCTGGATTGTAAGAGCACAAGACCATCTATAACAGAGTTGGATATGGGTGCTGTATTACAGAATAATTTACAGTTTCATGTGAAAAATGAGTACATGCCATGATTGTGAAGAAAGAAGAAATAACGTTGAGATGTAAAATACTGAATGTAGGACAGGGAAGTACAGGGTGGTGCACAAGCAAAAGAGACCACACATGGGAACAGCACATCCACCTTACTAAAGAAAGAACTCTACTGATCACAGTTTATGCTAGCAAAGTGGATCCACTGCATGTGAAACCAGTACAACAAGCATTCAAGTGTGACTAAACCAAGTGTCCTTACTGTTCTTCCAAATGTGCCAGTTAAAACATTCTGAGAACTCAAGAGTAATCATGACAAATTATTGCTTCCACTTGAGACCACAGGTATCAAACAGTCAAGTAAATACTATATTTTTGGTTTAATGAATTGTATTACTTGCAGCTTTATAGTTAGGTTAAAGCCAATAAACATATTCTGGTTATTGGCATTACTGTAAATTACTCACACAGAAAGTGTGAAAGAAAATTCTTTAACTGTTAGAAGTTTCTCCTATTAGATTCATTAGGAAAGCTACACTAACCTTACAGTAATTAATAGCATTGTTTTTTAAAAAAGCATGTGACACAAACACACACGCACATACATACATACACACACTAACTGACAGAGAAGATGTGTGCAAGGGGTTAAGAGAGAGCAAGCATGTTGTGGAGAAAATGCTGAGAAACTAGATAAGGACTGATCTATCTCTCTGGCTGAAAAGACCAGAAGTCTGATAAGAATGAATAATATTTCCTTGGATTATTGGAAATAAGGCTTAAAGAAACAGAATTTACAAATCAGGAGCCTTTTGTTTAGAAGACAAAAAGAGCAAACCAAGCTAAATCAAATGTATGTTTTGCTGGTTTTTGTTCTTTGTTGGTATGCTTTTGCATGAACCCATCATATATTTATATTTAAGTTATGCCTAAACTGTTACTTTATTTATTTGCATTATTTGTTGAAAAATAGTCTATAGCTACTTCCAAACTATACTGTAAATGGAGAAAGTGAGGTTGATTTGAAACAGAGATATGCCATAGAATAGGTTCTGGTCTCCTACACGCTTAGACTGGTATACTGTAAGAGGGCTCAGTACAGTGGCGGAGTGCGGCCTCTTTACACTTCATGGCTACTGTAGGAGAACACTGATGGTTGAATATTAAGAATTATCAAAAGTTATACCTACAAGGATGTATGTCACTGCACACAGTAATTTGTGTTAAAGTAGTGTAAAGTCCATTCACTGCATCATCATAATGTTCTGCAAAAAAAACATACATCTCACTTGGTTCACTTGCAAGACTGTGCAGTGTTTTCCACCTGAAAATATGTAAAGAAAAAAAAATGATGTGGCATTAAGGTGAGAAATACATAATGCAATTAGTATCAAGTAAATATTCCATAGCTAAATTTGCCTGAGGGCTGAGATTAATTATATGACTACCTTAGTACTGCCTTTTAGTACCACCTATAGTTACATATTGTATAGTGTGTTCCTTATGGTTTTACTGTTAATAGGATCAATAGGTTTATAAGGTTACATTAAAACTCTATGTTGCATGTACTAATCAACATGCAATATGTCACCACTGCCACTGAGTATAAAAACCTTACCTCAACATTTCTTGCTTACATGAAAAATCTCAGAACTATGTGCTGCTGCATACATGTGCCAGATACCTGGATACATAGATATAATTCTGAGTTGTAAAACTTTTCCAGATATTGGCAGACAGAATTGTAAGTCAGTAAAGTAAATGAATCTGGGTTGATTGATCAGCCAAGTTAATAGACAGCACAGTACACAGCACTGGGATCAGTGGGAGATGACTGTGAGCTAACAGAAATGTAAATGTAGCAATAATCATTTATAAAGGAAAGAGAGAATGCAGGGGTTCCCAGCCTTAGTATGAATATTATGACAGATGGAATCTCATGAAATAACAAAGAAGAGATTTCCAAATATAAGGACCTCAAATCCCAATGAAGATATACAATATGTTGCATTTCACACCTTAACAACTAAAAATAAAACTGGCATTAGAAACCCTGGTCTTCTAAGCAGGCTAGACAGATGTTCTGGAGCAAGGAATTTTACTAATTTATTTGTTAATGCCAGTGTATAGACTGGAAATAAATGTGTCATTTGGCAACCTGAACAGTGGGCTAGTGATGTATTTATGGAAAACTGAAGGATTTGCATGTTGTGTTTATTTCCATTAGGCTGACTCTATAAAAAGCCAGAAGCGTTGCTAAAATTTTAATTGAACTTGGAGAAGGAAAATTGTAACTTTTTCAGATGTTCAGATATCATCACGTATTTACGACAAACAAGTCACAAAAAAAAAAAAAAAAATCTGTCATCTAATACATGATCTAAATTTTCCAGCTATATTTTATTATAACCGATAAATGAAAAAAGGACTGAGCATTCAGTAACATGTTAAAACTTAAAAGGTTTATCAAACAGACTGGAACTATATGGATTTGTAATACATGAAATGATAATCAAACATTTAACATGCCAGACCTTTTTTAAGCTTCACTAATACTTGGTAATTACATTTTACAAAATAAAAAGAGAAATGAAACATTGCCTTACTTAGGATATTGAATTCCAACAGCGAAAAGTGTTATTCCACTTTTCTTTGCAAAAATTGCTGGGAGAGTAATGTTGTCTTGAGACTTCCCATCAGTCAGAATAACCATAATCTTAGGCACTTCATTTCTCCCACCTGGGAAACCTTTTCGTAGGACGTCTTTAATGGCCCTTCCAATTTCAGTGCTACCACCCCTAAATGTAGAAAAGCAGAGAAAAACAATTGTTTTAAATTAAATTTAAAGAAAAAAAACATAACTGTAGTCCTTATGTTGCCATTAACATGATTTATGCATGCATTTCCAATGTTAATACAGCATATTCAACCTTTTGTGTTTTTTACTTCTTAACCAACCCCTCAATGAGCAAGGACAATCCCACATTAAACGTTAGAATAAGGAGATGGATTTAATTAGGAAAATGAGGAAAGGGTGAATAAAAACTTCATTTTATTTCACAGTCAACTCACCAAATCTAATGCATAGATAGTACATAAAACTAATGATTGGAAGAAACTTACCATTCGAAAAGGAGGGGAAAACCACTGATTTCATTAAATTAAATTATGTATTTGATGAAACCCCTTGAATAGAAAACTTACAAGCAAAAAATAAAATCAGAAAATTAAAAGCCAAAGACAGAAAATAATATAAACAAGTCAGAAGAAAAAGAACCAAAAATTCTCAGATCCTGGCAACCATGAACAAGAAATCAATAAATTAATCTTTAAGCAAGATTTTCTATCTCAGCAAGATTGAAAGATCGTATAAAAAGAACTAGGAGATAGAAATGTGGTCAAAATAATGAGCCGGGTTTGAATAACATCTAGCTGACCTTTCACTAATCCTAATCAATAAGCAAAATTCAAACTTCAAAACATACAAAGCAGAGGATCAAAAAATTAGTAAGTAAAGAAACAAAAGTAACAGCACAAAAATAGTATAGTTTATCCAATCTTAGATAAAGTATTTTTATGTCTTACATTCTGATAACAGAGGTCATACTCTCCCAGAGGCACACTGGAAGCGTTGAATTCAGGAAATGGAGGCATCCATGCAAAAAAAACGATGTTGTGATATAATGAAATCAAACAAACTTTTAGTAAACTTTTAGATATAAAGAACAGCCTCAGAAATGAATTCTATAGCATAAACACCTGCAAATGATATGAATAATGACTCTAAACACTCCAGGAAAGGAATGAATAATAAATTAACAAAATCTTAAATCATGACATCAAATATATAAAATCCAAAACAGAGACTGAGAAGACAAAGCGAAAAACCTCAAAGAAGACCCAAGTGACTGTACTTGATTATCAGCAGCACCTAAAAGTGAGTCAACAGTGGAGGCCCTGCTTTCTTTGACTGCAGTGTTAATTGAAAGCTGGAAAAAAATTAAAATAAATATCCTATAAATATAAAATTAAAACAGAAAAAAAAACAAGCTAGAAATAATCGAGAAAGTGAAGGAGCGCATGTTAAACCATGAGATAAAGTATAAAAATTGTGAACTGATATGAAACAAACAGTCACAAGTACTGTCGAATTGGAAAATGCAGTTTGTCCTAAAGAGGACAGTTCAAAAATAGACCAGTAGATGGCAGAGGGAGGTTCCAAAAACAATAGCCAAAAAACAAAAGTTAAACACAGGCTATCCAAAGATCAAAAAACAAAGCATGAGATTGTTGGCAAAAGACAAAAAAACGCAAAAACTAATTATGAGCACAATGATCATGATTTATCTACGTGTGTGAATGCTGTCTGACCTGTACTGCCATGTTTATGGCACTGCCATCATGATGCCTCCCCATAACACAAAGGAAGGTCACATGCCTGGCAACTGCCATAGCAGCACTCCAGAACAGAGTAAATGATGTTAAGAAAGACACAAAATAATAAAAACAAATAATCAAAAAAGATGGAAAAATGTGGGAGTAATAGGCAATAACCTATAAAATCACAAAAATAAAGTTTGACAAAGTTTACAATTTAATATGAAAATAATTATAATAATAGTTTGAACTTGTGACATGACACTCTAGCACTATACAAAATGTCAGCCGCTATTTCTTTATACTCCTAAGGGTTGTGGTCTGTGACTTCCTGTGGAGTAGTTTAATAAGTGGATTCAGGTTTCTGGGAACATCAACATCACAGACGACACAAAAAATTTTGAGAACACTACAAAGTTTAGAAACTGAAAGTGAAAATGACAATTAAACTAAGCAGATTATTAGTTACTCTCACTTAGGAGGCAAGTAAGTTCAAATATGTTATGCCATGAGAAGCCATTCATTAGCTTCCTCCTTTACTCGTGAAAAAGGAGAAATTAGAGTACAAATGTCACAACAGGATTACCAATGTCTTCCAATGAGAAGTTGAGCAAAATAACACCTTTTATTGGTAAGCTAAAAAGATTACATCTTACCTGAAGAAGAGTCTGAAGGGGCCTGAGTTGCCTTAAAAGCTTGCATATTGTAATCTTTTTAGTTAGCCAATAAGAGGGGTCGTTTTGCTTGACTTCTCATTGCATCCATAATGGCTAACACAGTACAACACCCCACTACTAGACATTCTTCTTAAGAAATTCTAATATTTACATGTTATCACCACAGAATCACTGTCGAATGCAGTTGCAGAATTACTTTCAGATATTTTTTTATTGCTTTTTTTTAATTATTAAGTACCTGAAGTAACCTCCAAACAATGTTAATACCTTGTTGTCAAAAATGACATTTTCTTTTTTTACAATACAGTTTGGATTTCTTGAAACTTTAACAAAACAACTCTCTCTCTCATTTTAAGACTGGAAATATTATGTTAATTACATTTTAGATTAGAGCAGATTAAAGATTATACTTTATTTGTCCACAAGTCATGCAGAAAAAAATGTGACTTATTTTTACTGGAATCATTTCAATGACCCAATACTTTCTGCAGCAGGCTTTAAAGAGTTTCCTGAGTACACATGAAATTAACATTTTTTGTATTTGCTGTATCTGGCCTTGATGCTACTAACTGATCACATCCAGATATATTTTTATCATAACACACCACGGTTTGAGCCTCAGGCACTTTGCGAGAGTATGGTCTTAAAGGTAACATAATACATAAGTGGACCTGAAAGTGGAGACAGGCAATAAGACATGGAACATAACTATATATAGTGTGGAAAGGAGAACTCTTGAACAATCTCCAAAGCCAAAATAATGCCAGAGGGGCTAACATGCGACAAATGTTCTATAAAATAAAACATAAAGAGTAAGGAAAAACTTTGCAAATAAAGCAATACAAGGAAAAAAATAATAATCATAAATTCAAAGCAACTTTGAGGCTTATCCTTGGGCCAGTTCCTGGGCAATTTCTGCAAGTGCTTCTGGGGTTGTGCCCTGAAAGCTTTGGGGAGGACCTTCAAGTGCTCCGTCTAGCAGCCCCAGATGCTCCTGAAACCTTCAGCTCAGAAAACCTAAAGGATTACTTTATAAGGTACATTTTGCTCATAATTGTATGGTCTCTTGTTTTCTGTAATGTCTGCTTTGCAACTTCTATATAACTTACAATGAAAGAAGGGATCCGCTTTGTGTATATAAGCTTCTTTATATTTTCACCACATTTTTTACCTCAGTTTTCCTATCATAGGTGCACACCGACACAACCCTTCTACAACCCTCAGATCATTTAGTTTATTTTGTCTCTGTGTTACCCTCAACACACTTTTTTGCAGGTCATGACCTCCCCTACCTTGAACGAATTTTCTTAATGGCATCTTTTGCTTCTTCTCTCGTCGGATAAGCATCCAAAGCAAATTCAACTTTTGATTTTGAACTGTACTGGATGACTCCAACTTGTACCTGTTTAAAAAGAGACTTTTGATTTTTACAGTACTGTAATGTTTTCATTGGTAGTTAATAGTGTGAAGAAATTAAGCAACAAATGCATTGTTAGTAAAGGTCTGAATAAGACAGTCTTAGGCTTAAGAAAACATGTTGGATAAGCAGAAACATTTTTGTTTAGCTTTTCAACTTGTTTTAGTAGCCTTATCTGGGCAATTTCTTTAATATTCTACATGCTTCTGTAGAAACAAAAAGGCAAATTAGTCCTAATCTAATGTATAATAATCAAATTCTAGGACAATTGAGTAAACTATTAAAAACGGTTTGAAGCCAAATAAAGACCAGACCAGTGCATTTAGTCTACTATGATATCTTGGTTGGTATTATTGATAGGTTCATTCAGGTCATACTAAGGTAAGTCAAGAATTATCCACACTTTTGTGATAATTTAGTTTGGGTTGGTTGTAAAGTTTTTCCCTGCACATGTGGAAACATGGCGTGTCTGTTATCACAGTGGTAAAGTTTTGACCATCACCAGTTAGTTTCTTTTGTTGTTTTCTAGGAGTAAATATGGACACTCCAGTCTCTCTATGCACCAAAGAGTAGCAGCTAACGGTGATCCACTTTTTATGGGCTGAGGGGTACCAGGGGCCTAACCTTGTTAGTTCATCAAAATCATAGTACAGACTTGCGTAATGTTATCACTGGCTGTGGATGCAGATGGGTATCCTGCTCCTTGTTCATGCTTAACGCTTGTCTGACCATTTCTGAACTTTTCAATCCATTCATAAAGACTCCATTGTGGTAAAACACTTTCTTTATATTTAATGGATTTTGGCCCCGGTACACTTTTAGCCCATAAAAAACAGATTACTGCTCAGTGTTCTTCTTTAGTGCAAACAGAGTGGAGTGGCCATGTTTACTTCTAGAAAACAACAATAGAAACTGACTGGTCAAGGTTGAAAGTTTAACACCGTGACAACAGACATACCATGTTTCCACATGTGCGGAGGAAACGCTGTACAGCCAACCCTAACAAAATGATCACAAAAGTGTGGATAATTCTTGACTTACCCTTGTAGAATTAAAAAGAAAAAGAAAAAAGCTTTATTCCTGGGCTATGTAATTCTTTGCTGATGGTCAGCAATCACTTAGTATTGTTCAAACTGTGCATCACACTCTGAAAAAATATTCTAAAGATGGTAAATGTATTTAAAAAAAAAAAACAATAGCTCTAGTAAAATGAACTTATAGTACAATGTGTTAATGAGTATACCTCCTAAGTATCAAACTGTTTTCTAAATTAAAGTGTATGTGAAAGCAATAAAAAAAGATCATCCAAAATGGACGAAACAGCTGCTTGAATAAGGCAACTACATAATCTGTGGTGGTCTAAAGAGCTGATCCAACTAGGGAATGAAAAAGATCTAGTTGCCACACATTTATCATCTGATATAGCAAAGAAAGCAAGACGATATAACATAAGCCATTGTATTCTTGAATGTCTCAAAAGTTGACAGGTCTTTGCATATTTGTGAAGAATCTGAATTTATTACAGTGGTAAAACTAAGGTGGTCAATACTGCTTCCTCACAACTTCAGGATCATTTTAGTTTCATTTTACAGCAGCAAGGAAATAATCGGTTAACTGCTCAGTAACTGACACCAACTGCAATCCAATCAGTGGGGTGTGCCTCATAGAAACTCTGACCCAGGCCTGCTTGCAAACAATGAAGAAATTTACAATACTGTAGCAAACAGAGGAGAGAGAGCCTACATTTTCTTATATTCAATAGAATTGCTATACTAGACACATTTGCTCTGTACCTGTATTTTTACAGTGTCTTTTCATTGGGTTTCTCAGTTTACTCCCATACTTCAAAGATGTGTATGTTGCACAAATTATTAACTCTGAAGAGCCCCAACACAAGTATGTGTGGATGTATTTGTTAAATTTGCCCTGCCTATGGTTGGTTCTTTCTTTGCACCAGATGTTACTTGGATAGGTTCTGGCTTTCGGTATTTGACCAGCATAACAATTGAAAGATACAGGTATTTAATATTTTAACTATTCAGTGCATTTTTGCCTTTTTTATGTATTGCTACTCACCCGATCTGGATTTATGTCAAGCACATCAAACAGTTTAGCTGCAAAGTGCTTTGATCTTTCAAAGCTACTTTTTCCAATACTGTAGGAGCCATCCATAACTAAGAGTATATCAATTGCTGCAGAACACTGAATTACTGCAAGAGAAGATTACATTAAAATATACATTGCATTATTCATAATATATACAGTATGTGGTTTAAAATCATAATTGAAATAGAAGTGAAGAACACTAATTGGAGAGAAGTTTGGCGCTGTCTGGTCTTGATCAACAATTTTTGTTGTGGCACAACAAATCATAGACACAATAAACTGGAATTTAAAACTGAACCTTTTAAAGGAAGAAACATCTGAATGTTAATAAAAAATTATGTATTTACCTTTTTTGTTGAGAATAATTCTTCTATCACCTGTCATTTTATTTCAGGTTATAAGGTCATGGGGCAAGAGACTACCTGTGTAGTATCAGATACTACGTTGGGGCCAATATGTTGTTCTGACAAAATATAATTTTTTTTTTCCAACTTTTCTTCAAAATAGTCATATTGCGTAGGAATGTATGGTCAAGTATATGGGGAAACAGTAAAATATTTGTCCATAGGGCTGCTGCAGCATTAAAATCATATTCCAGGGGTGTTCCAGTTACTTCAAATTCATTATTATGTCAAAATAAGCAGATTAAAAACTTGGATCACTAAAAATAAAACTACAGCAGCGAATTTAAATCTGTCTTTTTCAAGCTTTGACAATATCCAAGATATTTTATTAACTCGTACGGTGGCACCAAGGGATTAAATTGCCTCTTGTGCCCGCTCACGTTAATCACAGTGCACCGCAGCTACTAACTTGTATGGGAACGGGCCTAAAAAAGAAAAAGTGAAAAAAAGATGACGTACCACACAGCCATAAAGACGTGTTGTGTTTTAGAATTATGCCAAACATGACAGTCCGATGAAGGAGCTGCAGCTCGACTTACACCGCTGTTGCCACTCCGCTCATTTTTTAAAGCAGATCACGTGTCAGGGCAGGCCAACTTCCCGCCCTCTTGTCATAGCCCTACACGATGCTTTTGTCTTTTCCCCTTTATTGACTTGATTGTTGTACAGTGTAAGATACCATCTTTACATTTCCACTCATGTTATTTGTGCAATCTCTCATGGATATGTTCCAGTACTGAATACAGTGGAACCTCGGTTCACGAACGTCTCGGTACACGTACAACTCGGTTTACGACCAAAAAGTTCGCCAAACTTTTGCCTCGATTCACGACCACACACTCGGTATACGAACAAGCCAGTTTCCCTTTCGGTTTAGTCTTTCCCTGTGCATTTCCTGTGCAGCGAGCGAGTGAGCGCAACACACACACACACACGCACACACACAGAGGCAGCGCGCACACACACAGGTAGTGCGAGAGAGGCGTGTGCGCGCACACACACAGGCAGCGCAAGAGAGACACGCGCGCACACAGAGGCAGCGCGAGAGAGGCGCACACGCACACACACACACACACACACACAGTGGCAGCCCAAGATGCAGACACACATGGAGCGCGAGAGAGAGCTGCACGCATTAAGGTAGGAAGGCAGTTAAAGAATGCACTGGGCTTGATTTTGTTTTCACTTCTGTTTCCAGCGATCTGTTCGTAGCGTGCATTGTTGCAATGTTATTTTTCTTGGTGGTTTATTAAATTAGGGATTTTTTCAAATGTTTATTTTTTTCCCTGTGCTTAAAACTCATTAAAAAAGTGCTTTTAGCCAGCGGCTGGTAGCGCTATAGCACGAACTATTGCAGTGTTAGTTTTCTCTTTTTTTCAAGGTTTTCTCAGTGTTATTGTTTTTACATTTGTAAATGTTTTTACATTTAGTTTACTATTGCGCTGTGCATTCTATGGTTTAATTAACTATATTTGTGCTTAACAAAAATATATATTTACATACAGTTCGTATGGTCTGGAACGGATTAATTGTATTTACATACAATCCTATGGGGGAAATTGCTTCGGTTCACGACCAAATCGGCTTATGACCAGAGTTTTGGAACGAGTTATGGTCGTGAACCGAGGTTCTACTGTATTGAAATAGTTTCTGTAGTTAAGTTATAAAAAATCTCTGCAGCAACTAATTCTGCAATTTAAAAATGATTTTTACGTGATCATTTTATGCATAACGTAACATACTTAATTAAAGTGAGTAGTGAAAAATATCTGCAGTGGCAAATTCTGTATTTTGTCAATTACTATTTATTATTCATCCCTAAAAATTAAAACTTGTTTTATGGTATGATTAAGAAATTCAGGCACTAGAAAAAAAATGCTTTTATTTAATAAAAGCACACAGGCCATTTTTTAAATTGCTTCTTCATTTTTTATACTACTTTAAAAATACAGGCATTGTAATAAAACTAGCAGCAAATACAAATTTGTTAATAAATGTTCAAAATCAAACACGTTTGTGAAGACTGTAGCAAATGTACAAGGGTAAATATTACAGCCCTAACACAAGTGGCACACTTGCGGACCATGGAGCAATTATGCCTAAGAGCCTCTGACACAGAGAAAATAAGAAACAAAAACATACAGCATACATATGGGCCACAGGGAAGAACAAAAATAGAGACACAGTGAGAAACAACAGTCAGTTTCAAGATTAATCTCGAAAAGGCCTTTTTTTTCTTTGATTTAGGACCCTAAAATAAACTAATTAGACCAATATAATCAAAACATCTGATGCAATTGAAGTAATCAGCTTTAAACACAAATCATAGCTCCTGTTTAATGTGTCCGTGCCAGCATATGCAAAGAATGCAGCACCACCATCCACTCAATGCACAATATAAGAGAGTTTTTCAAATGTGAAGCCAGCTGTTTATCTGGCCATGAGCGACTGAGTCGATTCTCTCAGTCAGTTGAAAGATTATAGTAATAATAATAATAATAATACATTTTATTTATCTAGTAAGCAACAGAGGATGATATTTTTTAAGTTTTAATTCAAGTTTTAATGTAAGTCCATTTGGGTGACTTTTATATTTTGACTTTGAATTAAGTGATCCTTTAACAATGCATCCGAAGCCTAGCGTTACAGGCTTGTTGCCACATTGACAGTTTAGTTTTATTGTGCCATGTGCATGTGTCTCCTATACCTACTCCATCTGGAGGATTATTATTACTGTTGCTATAGATTTTGTTTTATGAAAAATGAAACACTGCAAACACATGTTTTAAGCAAAGAATTTCAATTGATCTTGCTGTTACTCTAAATTGTTTAAATATTCCGAATAAACAGTAAAAAAAAAACCTCCAGTGTAGCCTACAATGACTTTCAACAAGTGTTCAAAACCTTTGCTCCACTGCACATCAATGAGTTTTTAACTATTTATTTAATAACCTCATTTTCACAGTTCTCTGCTGCTGAATCTTTTGATACTGACTGCCTGCACCCAGACTAAATTATCATT
Source organism: Polypterus bichir lapradei (assembly GCA_026402145.1). Lineage (NCBI taxonomy): Eukaryota > Metazoa > Chordata > Cladistia > Polypteriformes > Polypteridae > Polypterus > Polypterus bichir. The sequence continues at coordinate 23,090,259 of JANRMT010062808.1, read as the reverse complement.
ATATTGTATGTAACTATTTTCTTTCGTCTCCCTAAGAATATTGTATGACAAGTTGATGTTTATGAAAAATTACACAATTGAAAAATATGCTCATTGTAGTGGGACTAACATATGTTTTGTCTGATGGTCTGACCTTTCATTCTACTTTATCAGGTCGCCCTAGAAACTGTTAAATTTGCCCTGACAAAAGAATTATTTTTCTTGAAAAGTTTCAGAGTTAATAATGATTTAATGGTCCACAGCATGAAAAGTGCAGTTTTATCTTATTATTTATTTACGTCAATTATGTGTGTACCAGTGGTGTCGCACTTACACAGAAATTGATTTCAGTAAGTAGGATGTGTAAACTTAGAACACCATTATTTTAAAATTTCAGGTTGCCTACATTATTGTATTTTTATACTAGCTGAATACCCAGTGGCTTCACTCACTGAGTTCAAGGGACAAAAATAAAATGTAGTATATAAATTATTAAACAGTAAAACATTAACATGTAACAAGTAAAGATACATTGAGCAGTACTGGAGTGCTTTTTGGTAAAGTACATTTTAAAGGCGCAATAACACAACAGGTAAGTAGCACTAACAGCAGCTTAAATGTATTTGGATCATCTCTTGGTAGCAGATCCCTTCTGAAAGGTGCTACACGACCGCAGTGGTATAGAAATTACATTTTCTATGCAATCCTACAAATTTCTGCCTGACAACCTTGCACTACGTGCGTGTGATTTAAGAAAAAAATTATTCTGAGAAATGTGGATGCTGCCCTTCCATGCTTAACGGGCAGAAGGTCCAAACAATTCCCAAGTCTAAAACTTAACATGAAGAGGTCGGTACATCTTCTTAGATGTAAACCTGTGTTGTAGCGGGTCCACAGTGCACAACAAAAGGTCCATTTTTAAATAAATAATCACCGCGCTCACGGTTTAGTGAGGGGGCGTGGTAGTGTGGCTGAAGCGGTCCTCGGGGCGATTTGCGGTGTGGGCGTTTCTCACCTAAGTGCACAGGTGAAAAACTGTCCAGATCCGTGATTGTTCCTGGGGCCGCTGATTTGCCACAGCTGCCATGCCGTCTTGATAAATAGAAGCGCGAGTCGGATAGAGGGGAAGGAAAAGAAAGGAAACAAAGAACAAACTGGAGGTTGCAGGAGGAAAAAGCAGGAAGCAATGGGGAGAGAGAGAAAGCCGGTGCGGGAGAGCGAGCGAGTGAAGGCTCTCATGCAGCTGTGTATGCAGCCTAGGTGTTTGGCCGACACCCGGGGCATAGTAGTTGTGGTTGCTCCCGCAGAGTTTGTTTTTATGAAGGATGGGAGTGACCGGAAGCCGGATGACTCTCTGCGTAAGGCAGCGGGAGTCGGGACTTGGGACGTGGTGTCCCCAGCATGAGAGCCTTGGTCGTTGGGGAATCCCAAGTCGCTGTTCGTAGAGCCTACCAGAGCCAGGGATCAGGGAAGGCGACCGACCAGCAGGAGAGTGGACAGAGGGCCAGCAGCAGGTATGGCGACTCCCCTGTTGAGAAGCCCAGAAGGGAGGAGTAGGGAAAAAGACACCGGGCTTTGTTGTTTTAAAGGATTGCTTCCTGCATTATTTTAACCTCATTGTTTTTTGAAGATTTGTTCTATTTCATTTTAACCTCCACAATAACACTCATTTTAATGGATTATTTATTTAATGACTTTTGAATGTACTGCACTTATTTTGAACACCTTGTTTTTGTTGTTGCTTTTAAATAAAAGCAATTGACACTTTTTCACCATCCCCTTGCTTTGTTGTGCCTCACTGCTAAGCTCATCGGTAACATTACCGATGGTGTAGGGTTCAAAGGCTCCCATGAAGACGGTTGGGAGCATGGAACGAATCCGCATCATCAGAAAACCCTCCATCTTTTTAAAAGAATTAATCACAAAAGCAACCTTGAATGTTGCGGGGTTTTAGTGGCTTGAACTCACCTTAAGGGCAGTAAGTAGTTGTGCAGCACAATTTACAAAGAGAGTCTTGCTTCGATGGTGCCGATTACACTCATTCGCAAAGATTTCCACTCTCCCAGGAGCCGACGGGGCACTCGAAGTGTCACAAACAGTGCAAGAAGAGGGGACACTTCCCGAAACTGCGAAGCTCTCGACCCGGCGGAGCAGCCCGACATTCTGCACCTCTGAGGGCGGTGTCGTCTTCACATTGTTTACAGCTCGGCACAGTTAAAAAGTAGAAAGACGCAAAGCTGTTTTCCCCATTTCTTCTACTGTCAAGTACTGCTAATTAAAAAAAAAAAACTTATAATGTGGCAGTTTCTGCGACAGTCATGTGGACGAATAACTACAACTTCTCTGTCAGAACGTGCCTGGCGGTGGACAGCTCAGCGCTAGAGTCCAGAGAGGAGGGCTGGGAGAGGGCGACGCGGGGCACACTTCTATGGTATAGATCGGCGTGTTTGTGTTTACTTCTTTTCAATATCAGTAAAATAACTCTCACACAAATTAATAAGAATTCATAAAGACGATATAAAAATGTCATCCACAAATGAAGTGATTAGTTCCTGTATTATAATATGTTCTCTGGTCATACGTAATTTCCGTTTTGCGTGGTCATACGTAATTTCCGTTTCAAATGCAAAAAGAAATTTTTATACAGTATATCGATTATTAGATTTGTTTTGCTATATATCATTTAAGCATGTTTAAGTTGTTAACATAAAACTAGATTCACCTTTATCCACAGTGTCTTTAAAAATTTTTATTTCAGAAGAGGTTTGTTATAATTACTCTTTAGAAAGATACATACATTTTCCAGAAGTTGATATCTTCACAATGGTTTCTTTATCAGCCAGAAGTTGTTGCGATCCATATCCATGGGAAACTGAAGAACAGAGACAGAAGGTAAAACATAATGATTTGGTATGCCATTGTTGGTTACATCGTAATTGTTTTATTGATAATTCCTAAAAATTTACCAAAAGATGGGGACAAGACATTCAACCCAACATAGCTTGCCTAGAAACGTAAATTTTCCAAAAATATCATGAAATCAAGTTACCATGTAACTCTCATGCAAAATCTCAGTTTGTTAAATTTATCGTCATGATTTCATGGCAACCTACTTGAAAGGAGTTTGGTCATCATGCACCTGAAGTAACATTTGTAGTATTATGGTTTACCAGCCTACAAAGAAACTGGCAAAATCCAATGTCAAGAAGTGGATGTTGATCACCAAGATGATGTGAACTGTGAACAACTTCTGAGCTTTTGTGAGAGCTCTATGCTTGGCACAGTGCCACAGTGCAGCGCAGTCATGGGATTTATTGACTGTATGTTATGTTAAAAACAATATGAATTCTAAATTGACTAACAAATTAAAAAAATGATTGAAGACAGACAGACGTTGAGAAGTGGTTCTTAACTAGTTTTTTAATAACTATAAAAGTATATGACATTCTCAGTGTGTTCTTTCAATATAACAGGAAAAAAAAACACTTTTGAAAAACTTCCTTTTTCTTCTTTAAAATCCCACCCCCTAACATTCTACTGGAAATTGCCAACAAGATCAATATCAATTTAACTTGTTAAACGGCATACAAATAAACAGCACATATACAATGTGAAAAATTCTACCCTAGCAATTCTTCTTGTTCATCTGTGGAAAAAACTGTTATAGATAAATTGTGTGGAATTACTAAAAAACTTACCTAAATTTGCAACGCAAAGAAGAAAGAGTGATTCTACTAATCCAGCTTTCATGATTGTGTCCATCATCTCCTAAAAGTCAGTAAAAAGGTATTTACACAGCAATCCATATGAACGCTCCACAGTATAATACAGTTGAAATACTAGGAACAGACCTATGGCTGGTATTTCCCACTGTGTTCACTTTATTGAAATACACAATAGAACTCTGAAAACCTCTGAAAAAATCCAAGTGCTTTCACAAAAACAGCACACTTTGTAATTTTTTTTCTTATTATTTCTGGCATGGTACATATAATTTTTCATTTTTTATTATTTTTTTACGTTACTACAGACTCCCAACCCCACTAATCCACCCCCAGTCCTCTTTGTTTGCCATTACCATTTACTCATACACATACAGGAACAGTTTGGAATAGTTAATTAGAGAGTCAGAGAGAAAATCCCACATAGATGCAGGAAGAATGTATAAACTCCAGAAAGAAAATGACCGGGAATGGAAACTCATTAAATGACACTGGAGCCATGAAGCAGCTTTGCTAAACATCGCACTACCCAGTGGTAATATACGGCGTCTTTAAAGAGGAAAAAGGTCTAAAAAAATGAAATGTAAATTTAAACTGGGATCAAGAACGTGTCTAAAATGATACAAAAACATATGTCGATAGACCTCTAGCAAATCTAAATCACACCAGCAGTGGTTCAGAAGCAACAGAACATGCCATACAACATTTCCTTCCTCCTGACAAAGCACAGGTAATGAATATCATAAAAACTGTTTAATACAAATCATGGGCTGTTATGTTCAAACTAGCAAGGGTTGACTTCAGTTCTGGTTACATTAGGTGGTCTCCAATGAAGACAATTTGGTAGCACTGTTGCCATACAGATGTTCCCACTATGTCTGTGTGGGTTTTCATCTGGGTGCTTTGGATTTCTTTTCACATAAGCTGTGTTGTTTAAATTAATTTGAGGATTCAAACTCTTGTGTGACTACATGCGTGAGTGGACCCTGTGATGAACTGGCACCCAGACTAGGATTGTCTTATGTCATGTGCCATAATGGTCTGCAGCTCCATGACCCAGAATTGAGATCAAGGAGTTTGAGAATGTTATGCTGTTGGATATTATTACTACGCAGTCCTATAGAAAATCAACCAGTAGATACATACTGAGTCATATAGAAGACATAAGAAACAGAGTACATGACAAACAGAAGTCAAAGTTGACATCAGGAGTCAACAAGTCTTAATGATAGTATGATGACATTGAAGCTGCTGCTTTTCTTCACCCTTGACTATCAATTAGGACCTCAGTCTATCCTTTGTTAAATGTTACTGCTTGGATGCCATTAATAATTACACATGTTGATGTGTGAGTGAATATGTGCTACAACAAATTGGTGGCCAACCAGTGTCTTCTGACTAAATTGCATTTTAACTTCAGGCACATGTAAGTCATTTAATTATTGTTAGTTTTAGTCTAGTTTTAGTCAACAAAAAATACATTCATTTTAGTTGAGAAAAAGTAAATTGGTTTTAGTCAACTAAAAAATAAATTAGTCATACGGCCAAAATCAGATAGATATCTCATTTAACATATGAATATGCACAGAATTATACTGCACCTCTAAACTACTATACTAACCTGTACACTAATGAGCCAAACCACAGGTAGTGAATATTGAACATTAAATGAAGAGTAGGTGTAGAAAGGATTTACTCCAAAAGATCTTGGTCAGATAATAGTAGCTCTGGTTTGTCATCACAGTTTTCTGGCCATCAACATCCCTTAGTTATGCTGCTATAATATTTTACCAAAATATACATTATATATGACATAAGTGCTTTTACTATGTTCTTCACATTTTAGAGGTTATGCTCATAACATTAGTTTGCCCTCAAAAGCCAAACAAATAAGACAAATTTAGTGTTTGCACATTTTCTCTTCTTCAGCAGTCAAAAATACACTACACTCAGCAATGAGGATCCTGTGAACCGGATCACCCTCTGGGAATCATGGCACATGGCCATGGTGCTGTAACTGATGCTCATGAGGTAATATGCCTTATATATGAGGTAATAAATCAGGACTCCAAGAGCAACTGCCCATTCGATACAAAGTCAAACCAGTAGTACCCTAGGATTCCCCGAATAGACACAGTAACAAAGGAGTCCAGTCTTCGTCTCAGGTCACTGGATAACATCCATGTCTCGCAACCACATAGTAAAACAGGAAGCACCAGGACTCAAGACTTGGACCTTCATCCTTTTGCAGAGATATTGGGAACAGCACACTCCCCTTTCCAGCGACTCCCCGTTATCTCCCAATCCATCTACTGACTTCACAGGAAGAGCCACCAGAGACATGAATGTCGCTGCCAAGGTAAGCAAACCTCTCAACAAGGTTGACACTCTCTCCATAGACAGACACTGGTGATGGCTGTGCCCAAGAGGTCATTACATTTTTTTAATACAGTAATATGTTACTGAGATATTCACAAAAACTGAAACACCACAGAAGACAAAGTGCTAAACTAGCACTGGCAGTGCATGGGAATACGAACCTTAAAAAATAAAAAAAACTGATAAAAAATTAAAGTGGAAGAAGAAGCCTTTAATGTCAATTAACACGCAAAAAATTATGTGATTAGGGCAAATTACTCATAAAGCACTGCTATAAAATATAGTGTATTAGTGAAAGTGACCAAATGTAATTTGAATAATAATACTAACTATTCATACCTTTGTGCTGTACAGGTTTGGACCTGATCAGCAGGGGACAACAACCTCTTCAGGAATTTCACTCACTGTAGAGAGGGAGAAGAAAATAAATGAGGTGCTTCGAAGGGTCTCAGGATATTCAAGGTTGTGTGGCTCATATTTCAGACCTGTAAACCTTACAAATCTAAAATAAAGGAAGCATGCATACGAATGCTAAAGTGTTATACCTACTGCTTAGAAAGAAGTGTATGTAGCTTGAATTACTTTCCTCACATTTAGATCTTTAAAGTACTGTAAGAAAAAAATGTGTTTAGGTGAGGTGCATCCATGAATGTCAGAATGTGGCTCATGGCAGCAGTGTGTACTTGCAGTAAACTGAGTTTCTATTTAATATAGCTTTTCTGTGCACTTATTGTAATCTTGTATTGGCAAATAATTTATTTTAAATTATATTCTAAGAGGAGTGCTGTGTTTTGAATTTCCAATAAGTCAATGCATCTATTACTATATTTGATGACTTTCACATGTCTGAACAACACCCACCTATATTATTAAATGTCACAGGTACCTATTTTTATGTTGCGTTTTTCATTCTTGAAAGTAATTTTTAAATGTTAAAAAAAGTATTTGTAAAATATATGTTTACCTCTTACTGTCTTTGCGTAGCCTTTTTATTATTTTCTATGTGGATGGACTGAGAAGACCAATTTCATATTATACTGTGAGTAAATGGTAAAATTATAACTTTGTTTTTAATCAATTTCCTACCCATCTATTATATACTGCATCTGTCTATCTATAATATAGTGCCTTTCACATCTATCTATCTGTTATGTACATCTATTTATCTAGCCGTCTCCACTCCAAATCACGTTGTTCTTTCACCACGTGCCTCAGCACTTTGCCAGTAGTTGGCAATCCAAAATATGCAATCTAAACATAAAGTCTATTTCTTTTTTTTTTTGGGAATCTTTTTTTTATTTCAGAAGCATGCAAAACAGTACAATGAAAAATGTATGTAATCTTACCTTTTTTTGAAGTTTTTCATTTAAATCCACACCCATTAAAAATTTCAAGAAGTTGCTTCTGGCATTTTCCTTTGCCTCCCGCATTGTAGTCTGAAGCACTTTCCACCTCTCAGCCATCGTCTCCACCCTGACACTGACGATCTGACATCGTCACTCACTGCACCTTCTAAGACACACACACACGTGCATAGATCTTGCATTTAATACAGACATTAATATTTAACATTCTTTGCATGTATTTTGTAAGAATTATACTTCAAAATAAATATTCCCTAGTAACATATGTTGGATTATTTGTGTTTTAGGTTAGAGTCTGTATGAAGTATAAAATGTTAATTAGATTATATGCAGAAAATATTCAAATATAGGCTTGTAATGGTAATCAGTTATACTGATGTAGTTGCTGTATTTATACCTTGACTATAATTGGATAAAAATTGCTGTTGTCATGCAAAATGCTGCTAGCTGTGTCATTCATTCATGCTTTCTGGTTAATGTTTTTGTTTTATATGTGTGAATTTTTGTATTATTATTCATGAAGCTATCAGATTACTCTTTTCTGTCGTCTTTTCTTTACAGCATTTTGTCTTACATTTTATTGTCTTACTGATGCCAGTCAAACTTGCCAATGTGCAGTATGAGGTTATATCCTAGGATGTCACTTAAATAACTGGAGAAATATTTAACTGCTCATATCTGACATGTTGGTGTCATCTCAGCCCAGTTCTCAAATCCCCAGTTACTGATCTATAAGCCCAATGTGGCAGATGATTTTTAAATTCCTCTGCGGCATTAGCATTGTGTGCTGCTTTCCTAATAAAACTTACAAAATAAAATCATAATTGTAGCAACCATTGTTATAATAATGTATCTTGTATTTAGTAATGTCTGCCCATTTCTGTCCTCTTTTTCCTGCTATTTCAACAAGCATTTTTATTTTAAAGTAAGGCATGTTCACTAGTAATAATTCAGCACCCAAGTGACATTAATTTTAAATTTGTGTCTTCAGGCAGGATTTTCCCCTGTTTAACCAAGTCAAAGCCTGCAGAATCGACATTTGAGTATTTAAAAAGCCTGGGATTAAGACATGTTCCTAACCTGCCTGGGGGCATTTTGATCTTTAAGTCAAAACACTTTTAAAATAAATCTGAACTATTGGCTTGTTATTTTTCAAAGGAGACATTTTCCCCTGGTAACATAGTTGAAACAAGAGTTTTTGTTGATAATCTCTGTACAAGGTATTTTTAATCATGAATAATTACATAATCAGACAAGACATTATTAATTTAACATTAGTTTAATGTACTTTAAATTACTGCTTACTTACATTGTAACTATTAATATCCTAAATAAACAAATTCATTTTTTAAAGTAATGTTTATGCACTCCATGGGCATTTTATTAGGTATACCTACCTAGTCTGGGGTAGGACCACTTTTCAGAATAGCCTGAAATCTTCATGTTTCTGGAAAGCTTTTTTGGAGGTGTTGCTTTATACAGACTTGATAGCATCACTCGTTTCCTGCTGATATGTCAGCCACATATTGTATTGACATTAAAAACCTCCTGTTCTGTTACATTTTTTGATTGAGATCTGTATCATGCAGACCATGTGTTTTTTTGTTATTATTGTCAAGTGTTCTGAGAAGACATGCAAGTACGAATTTCATTATATTGAGTACATGTGCTTTATCACACACGTGCGAGTAGGAGGCAGCTAAAGGGCTTGAGTAGTTGTAATACCACCACCAACCAGGGGGTGGTAGAGTGTACTGACTGTCTTTCTCGGTTACTTGCAGACCATTCCTGAGAAATCCCACCAGGTTTTGACACCCTTGATGAGGTCACTTCCGGTCCCGAGAACACCACTTCCGGTTCCAGCCTCAGAGATAACATCACTTCTGGTTCTGGCCCTAAAGATGATGTCACTTCCTGAATGGGTCTTCAAATCCACCATCTTTACTATATGTGATCAGTTCTGTTTTGGACTCGGTCTTGTCAACAACTTTTTAAAAATTTCTACATTTCCAGCCAGGATACATTATACGGGTGGGTGCCCCAAACCTTCATGATGTCTGGTGTGTTTATTTGTGACAGCCTATAAACTTGAACTTGTTTTTTACTGGTAGTCCTTCTAGTCCTTCTGCTTGAAGTTCTGATATGATTGACCGCCTGGAGGACTTTAGTAAGCAAGTGTTCCTAAGTGACCATGGTGATGCTTTTAACACATGAGATATGGATGACTATCTTCTTTCTTCTAAAAGTCTCTCACATAACTTTATTCTTCTTCCTTGTTTTTATTGCCTGTCTTTCTTCTTAGTGCTGATTTATTCCTTCATTGTTCTTACATAAGATACTAAATAATTGAAGAATCCAATCATTTACAATCCAAGATCTACTCTATGTACTATTTTACACTCCTTTCTTTGAAATGGCTGGAACAAATTATTTAGCTGGTTGATTTAACCTCCTATCTCTCCTTTCTTTTTACAAAGCCAACACTGTTAGACTAGAAACACACACACACACACACACAGAGTTCCATGGGCACTGAGGACATATTCAGGTTTACTTATCTGAGATCAACCGAGTTCTAATGCATGATAATGGAGCCCCACAAAGTGAACTGTTAAGTGTGTGCATATGTGAAAAGAGTGCCTTCATAACAATACTGAAGCCTGTCAACAGAGACTGACATGAACAGAAACACTGAAGCAAATCAAGACTTGCAATCAGTCAACCCAAAGGTTAACTAGCTCTGAATGAGATCTGCACCTTGAAAGACAGGCACACTTACGTGTCACGGAATATTGGAAGTGACCCTTTAATAATCCCTAAAATAAGCAAAGAAACACAATGGAAAAAATGGCCCGCATGCCTCTGAGCTCTTTTTGTCTCGTTTTAACATTCTTTCTTTGGCTTCTTTGGGGGTCTAGCAGTATTCTAACAGGAAGCTTTCTTGAATTTCATTGACAGCATGCCGTCACTTCAGCATCCTAAAATGTAATCTAATTTTACCAGAAAATATCTGAATGTTTCAAAAGTTAAAAGCTGAGTTATAAAGGACATAGTAGCCACATGTAATGTGTTCCAGAATCAGCAGTAGTTTGCAATTAAATCTCATCAGTGGAGTACAGCAGCCATTCCTGAACTGAGAATGACTCCAAGGACACCCAAAGCAGGCCCATACAAACATGTTTTATTAAATAATGTTAAATAAAATTGGGGATAAGACAAAGGATCAAATAAAAGAGGACAATAAGACTACTGGCCTTTTTTGCCCTATCTAGTTAGTTCTCTTTGCTTTCCTGTCCGATAGGATATCTGTTGCACTTACCCATCTCAAACACCTTAAAGCACATTCCCTTTTCCTCTCCAACACCTTCTTTCCACTGTATCTGGCCTCTCTTTCTCCTGTGAATTGAACACTTCGATGGTCTTTCATCTTAACTCCAAAGTTACCTGACTGAGGAGTTGGTGGTTCCTTTATGGGACCACTTCCATTGCCAGCCTAGCTTCTCCAAGGCACTTTTTGGTCAACTCGACAATTACAGTGATTCCTTTAAATATTACACTTCCCAGGATTCTCTGCAGGAGACTTAACTCTTGAGCAGAAAGTTAATGCTGGCATGTGGGTTGAGGAGACAAAGCAATCACCTCCGCCGTCACTTTGGTAATTGTAGCAATTATTTTATAACATCACAAAATAATAATATAAAAAAATAAGAGTTTAGTATGAACCCAGAGAATTATGTACACACCCGGTGCTTTATTTATATGTTACTTTTAAAAATGTTGAGGGATACTTTCAATTTTAATGCATCAAATTTTGCGTAATGCAGTTTGCAATGTGTTGTCCCAGCACAAGTTTCAGAGAAGCAAAACGGCGCATGTATAGTTTGACACAACATGTCAGTGCATAATATTGGTGTTCATTTTCCTACTTTTCATATATCATATGGAGTATGACTTGATTATGTCATTTTGTAAAATTCTGTTAGATCCTGGAACATTACTAAGATATAAGTCACAGTTACAATGTCAATTAGATGTTTCTTAAAAGTTTGCACTTCGTGTATTTAATTTAAAAGGGCAAGTATTTGAAGTTTTAAAATTAACAATATATTTGGAGAAGAAAGAAAGATGAGAGGAACATCTGAGTTTTTTGTTTCAATTTCAGAAAGGCAAAACTCAAAAAAAAATATCTTTTGTGAGGTGCGGGGGTTCAAAAAGAAATGGTGAAGAATTTATGTATTATTATTAATACTAATTTTTCTGTGTTTATTGTTTAAAAATAGATTTTTTTTCCCAAAAATAATGTATATTAATCATTTTCAATAATTCAGATATTTTGTCCTGATGATTCACTGCATTGCAGCAGTACTGAACCAGCAGTACTGAACCATAACGCCTGTACTGTAACAGATATGGTTTGTGAATTAAGTGTACCATCTCATGTCTAGTAAGGATATATGATGGGGGAGAGTGACCCTACCTTCTTTAGAACAGGAACAATGGAGAATGTTTTCCACAGCAGCTGTACCTACTGGGGCCTTAGGGACAGACTGAACAGATGACAAAGGACACCACAAAATTGATCAGAAAAGGTCTTAAGAACTTGAGGACTCCATCTGGTCCAACATCTTTCCCTGTGTGTAACTTCCTCAGTTGTCTCCTAATTTGGTCATCAGTTATGGATGGCTCATGCCAATGGTCAGAATGGATTTGTCACTGGCCATTCCAGTTGAGGTGATAGGAGCTGTTAATGTAATAGAAATGGTGTGGGGAGGGGTAATTGGAAGAAGGTACTAGTGGATGGGAAAAGCTGTTTAAAAATGGTTCAAGATGTTAGCTTTGTTCACATCCCATCTAGAACCTTAGCCCTGGATTGCTTGAGATCAGTAATTATGCCCTGTCTATTCCTGACATCTTTTATGTTATGCTAAGTGAATTTGTCTTCTATTTTACCTTTGTAAGCATCCTCTCCTTCAGTTTTTTCTTAGCACACACTGTG
>JANRMT010062808.1:23063072-23077419 GCA_026402145.1 Polypterus bichir lapradei | reverse complement strand
TATATATATATTTTGGAACGTCTGTCACCTTTCTCTCCAAGTCGTAACCTCGGATCTTCAAATGAAGGTCTGTTTAGAATTCCAAAAGCCAACCTAAAAAGAAGCAGTGCCTTTTGCTGTTATCCACCTAAAATTTTGAATACTTCACTAATAGAAATTTTCCAGACTAATACTGCAGAATAATTTTAAAAACACATGAGTGCATGGGAGACAGTCAATCAGCTTTACTAAAAGTGATACACCACACTAAGGGTTGACTGGATGCACTAACACCTCCTCTTTCTCTCACCGCATCCTCTGAACAGAGGCCTGCCTTAATTCAGTCTCTACTTCCAGTTCCAGACCCCAACGTATTCTGGGCTTCACTTCCTGTTCCACCCAATGGACACATCCCTTCCTGTTGAGTGGCTAAGTCCCAGCCACCTCACCTTTGCCTGTCAGTCCTATTTTGGACACAGTCCTTAGTGACTAATCTGCTTCTTCAGCATGCTAACCTTGTTTAACTTGTTTTCCCAGGAACCTGAATGTACCGGGTGGAACCCCAATCCTTTTTTTTTTGTTTTCTCTCTTGTATCCTTGTTACAGTGGCACAATCAGCAGGATCAGCTTCCAAGATGTTTGAAGAGTAGGACCTAAATACCCTTCTGACCAAACAGAACTCCAGTGCCTGTAGGTGCAAGTAGCAGAGTCAGAAGCACGGAGCAAGACTTGTTTCACGGCTCAGCATGATCAAATGCAGACTTCCTCCCAAGGTACTAGTGTGATGTTGATGTGGAGACTTACTTTCTCATTTTTGAGTGAACAGCGCCTAGTCAGTCCTTAGTCCAGCATATCACTTTTAGTCAAGTCCATTGACTGCCTCATATGCGCTTGTGTGTGACAACTGCTAAACACCCATTATTTTCAAATGGCTTTTTTGTAGCTACATTTTTATTGTATCCCTATTAGTCTATATGGGCATTTAATTAACCTGTTACTCTGGGTTCTGCAATTCCGCACTAATCTGTACAATTCTCTGCTGTCTTTTCTGGTTCTTCTTTGGAGGCAATCTTTGCCATCACCACCTTACCAAGGAACAATGCTGCACTCTGTGTTTATAGATTGCATGTCAGATGTCCACATCATCATCACATTCTTCTATGTGAACCCAGCAAACCAAGTGGACTGATTTAGACCAATTATGTTAGGTAGAATGCCCAGTCATGTGGTTTAAGACACCACATACTGTATTATAACTAAAGGACTGGAGTAAGTCATCATTAAAGTGTTGGTGATGAAGTGAATGATTTCCATTGCTGAGTTCCAATTTGTAGAGGGATGAAATAAATATTAATAAGGATGATGTTACTTTTCTTTCTTAAATTTCCAGGTGTTGTAGACATAAGGTAACCTCCTGGTACTCTTTGTGACCACTCCCAAGTTTGAAGACTGTTTGAAGTGCAGTTGAGATGAAACAGCACCTGGGTTTGCATTGAGTGCAGATAATTGTTAAATTTAAAATCCATCCAAAATCCATTTATCAGATGTCTGGTGGCTATTATCAGTAACAAGACAAATGCCAGGTCAAATCCAGTCTTACTCAAGACTAGTAACTAATAGAAAAAGTTCAATAAATTTTGAAAAAATAAATTAGATTTTTGTTTTTGGAGGTTATTATAAATTAAGCAATAAATAAATACAGAAGGAGTGGCAGAGGGGCACAGTAATTTTGCCATAGCTTCATATATTCATCATGCTAGGTTTGAAGCTCGTGCCCATCATTTTCAATGTGGACTTTAAATAACTTCCTGATGTCTGTTTTTTTTTCCGGGTACTCCAGTTTTTTCAGTGCTCTTGTGCAAGTGTGATCTTTCCAGTGTACACATCTATTCCTATACAAAACAGCATTACTAGGTAGGTAGGTAGGCAAGTAAGTAGTATATCTGGCACCTCTATATCAGAAACAGCATTCAACAGTTGTGGTCCCCAGGGGTGCTATTTAAAAAATTCAAAAATCTATTTCTTTATGCTAGAATTCTACTAGCTCAGTAAGTAAGTATGTCTAAGACCTCCACATCAGTCAGATTCTACATGTTTTCTATATCCTAGCTTACCACTGCTTGGTGTGCCTTGCTCACATTGTATCTCGATCATGCCTCAACGTATGTATTTAGGTAGAGTTGACTCTGTTTGAGTGAATGTATTATACATGTATATGCACTGAAGTGAATGTCAGCTTGCAAAAATGAATTTGCATTAAGTCAACCTGGCTGCTGGCGCCAATGAGAACAGCTCACAACAGTTAGTCAGTAGTAATCACACCACAACAATATATTCTAGAAGAAGAATACGTTTTTCCAAAATCGCATCTCCATTACTTCAGATCCATGCCTGATGCCCAGGCCCCATTCTGCTATAGCTGGGTGCAATGCAAGAAGAGAGAGGATGCCAGTTCTTTGCAGAGGGTGTATGTTATGCTAAGGACTTTATTGTTGGCATTTCTCTAACAGCACCAAGTAAAAAGAATCAAAGCATATTATTGTAGGAGGCATCAGGAAACTCAGATATTTATCTTTACGTTCACAGCTTCAAAGTCGAATATGTGGACTAAGACCTATGACTCCCAGCCTCAATCTTCCTCTCCACCTGCCACTTTCACCCCGTTCCTCTTAAAAGGGTTCTGCCTGGCTCAAGAGATGCCTCTGTGATATGATCACATGTACATCCAAACTTAACTTTAAATACTTTGCAAACTGTGTTGTCTTAGTGCACTTACCCGATTCATTCTCCACTCAATGGGATTTTTCCCATTTTGTAAATCAAGCATTTTTTTGTTTGTCATATAATTTTCTAACCTGTTTAGTACTGAACTTGATTGTGCGGAGTGCTGGAGCCCATCCCAGCTAGCATGGATCACAAGGCAGGAACAAAACCTGGACAGGGTGCCAGTCCATTGCAGGGCAAACATACACACACCAACCACGCACTAAGGCAAGTTCAGTATTGCCAATACACCTTACTTGCATGTCGTGGACTGTGGAAGGAAACTAACACTGGGAGAACATGCAAACTCCATGCAGGAAGGACCTGGGACGTGAATCCTAGTCTCCTTACTGTGAGGCAGCTGCGCTACCACTGCACCATCCTGCCACAACAAATCCTTTTGGAGTTTTTCTGTTTTTTCTTTTCTTTTTTTCTGTAAATACTTAAAAGCCTTTGGTCCTCTTAATAATATACTTGTCTAAAATATTGTAAGAACAGATTTACTAAAAACAAAATAAGATAGCTTTGCAAATGTTCTCTTCATTTATAGAATTATATCATCTTTCTTGCAAAACTGACTATTAAAGTACAGTTAACAGCACTTGCTGGAAGAGTTACACAAATGCAAAAAAATAAAATTCCCTCTATCTCACTTTCTGCCACAAGATGGAGACACAGGCCTGCAAAGTCTTGCTTCATTTCTTGCTGTTGGTCATATATTAGAATTTTTATCATTTGCCCTCAAGCTTATGTTTTTTTGTACAAAAATATAAACTGTTACTGAACCTTGTCTACTATGTTATTCTTATTGGTATCACACTACTGGATTGCCAAGTTGTTATCCTGCCCATGTGAAAAACATCAGAAATATTTGACAGCTTTGGAATCTGAGGACAAATGGTTTATCTCTTCTTACTAGACATCCCTTCACAAATTTATGTAATGCTATAGAGTGGCCAACTGAGGATGGACAGTCAAGGCCTTCAGAGCTTAGAATGTGGCCAACTACGTATTTGACCTTTTCTGTTTTAACTGTCTGTGTTTACTTTCTGCACTGTTGCTGCAACTGGAGTTTTTGACTTCCTATTTCAATTATAATATGAATGGACATTTACTTTTAGGATCAATTTATGTTAACCAGTTTGAAATTGCATTGTCTTACTGTGTGTTTAATCAAATCTATATTTCTATTGCATACATCTCTCATTTTGTTAAATTTGGATTTTATATTTAAACTTAACCTATTTCACCACTCATTGTCTGTACTCAATGAAGAGCACTACATAAAAATACTAAATTGAATTGGGGTTTGGCTTTCTTTTTTTTGTTTGTTTATAGCCGACAGATAAACAATTTTTTCAGAGGTCGTCAACTTTGATTAGTCATTGCTTACTTTTTTCCAAGTTTTCACATGATGCCTTGAAAAACAATCAAATGATAATTTTCAAATGTATGACATGTTTGGACATATTCAAATATAGAGGAAGAAGTCTTTAAATTAACAATCTAAATTTCTGATGTTAGTATGATGATAATATAATATATATATAATAATGATAATATATAATAATGATAATATAATATATATATATATATATATATATATATATAGTGGTCCCCGGCCGGGACGCCCAGGAGGACCAGAGGTGGGCTTGTTCCTCCTCCAGACCGCGAGGGTTTGTCCGTCCTGGTTATGTTGGGGGCCTTGGGTACAGGGCTTGGAAGCCCAGGTGCCTGAGGAACCCTGGAGCCCAGCACTTCCGCCACACCAGGAAGTGCTGGGGGGAAGACGACAGGGGACACCCGGACGGCTTCCGGGTGTGCAGCCGGCACTTCCGCCACACTGGGGTGTGGCTATGACTGATTGCCGGGAAGCAGCTGGAACCCATCCGGGTTCCCATATAAGGGGCCGTTTCCCTCCAGTCAAGGGTGGATGTCGGGTGGAAGAGGACAGAGCTGGAGAGAGGAGGGGAGGCGGCCAAAAGAGAGGCAGAAAGACTGGAAGAGTGTGGCCTGGACATTGGGGGAATCGGTGCTGGAGGCACTGGGGTTTGTGAGTGCACGAAAAATAACCTGTAAATAGTGTAAATAAACGGTGTGTGGTGGAACTATGTTGTCCGTCTGCCTGTGTCCGGGTCCCAGTCCACAGTGGTGTAGCCAGCAGGATGGTCCGTCTGGTACAAGACGGGGACCTGCTTTAACATCAAATATTTCTGTGGACGGCCCGGCGCAGCAGCGGACCCCACACACTCGCCGCGGGAACGGCTTGTGCACAACCCTGCGGGAGCGGTTAACCCCGGAGACCGCCGCCGGACCGCAGAAAGGCCATCCCCGGGTGTGGAGGAAGAAGAACGGACGTCGCCAGAGCGCAGCGGGCTATGAGGGTCGCGCTGTCGGGAAGGACAGCCAGGCCGGCGTTGCGACGCCGAAGGCCGCACCGAGGCAGGGGCCTCGGAGTGACGGGATCTGGGAGGTGAGTGCCCTGCCCTGCAGCAATCGGCCCTTCGGGGTCGCGCTTACCTTTTTTCCTAGAGGGAGGGACGTTCCGAATCCGCGTCCGTGGCAGGAGCACGCCGGGCCACGGGCTGTCGGCAGCGCGACGGTGGCAGCAGAGGAGGCTGCGAAATCAGAGCCGCTGCGGCTCGAAGAATCGCCGCAGCTGAGAAGCTGCGAGGAGGCACGGTACCGCACCCAGAGCAGAGGAGACAAGATGGCCGTGGACCGGATGTCCCGCCCGCTGACAGGCATGGGATTGGCCGGTGTGTCTTGTGCGCCCGCCAATGATTGGATGGAGGCGGGACCAAGGAATGCCAGTCTCGTGCCTACGAGAGACCCGATTGGGCCAGAGGGAGTGGCCCACAGGAGGCAGACGACGAGTAGGGCTGATTGACAGGTAAGCCCACCGCCGTCTGTCTCTCTGTTTTCACCAGTGGCTCGGCGTGAGCCGGAGGAATCCCTTCGGCCCGCCGAGTCGCCTTTTTTGCAGTTGCTGGGTGTCCATGTCGCCCAGTTGGAGCAGCTGAAGGGGAAGGCGGTCGCGTCGGGAGAGACGCCGCGTGAGACAGAGAATCGGCGCGACGCTGGAGCCTTTGGCAGACAGGACCCCACGGGGAAGGTAGGTTGTGCCGTCCCCGTAAAGCATAAAGGGGGATCTGCCGAACACGGCCGCGACTTTATTAAGGAGGACCGGTTTCAAGTAAGCGATCCCCCTACAGCAGACGCGGTGGTGCAGACGACCGGCGGGGCGAGGAGAGCGAACACGCAGGGACTGGCAGGACCGAGGCTGATGAATGCCCTGGGTCCTAGCGCCCTGCGCTCCAAGCCCGCGGCAGTCTCCTGTCGCTCTGCAAGGACACAGACGGGGCTGGATTTGAGCTATCACCATGCTCAGACCCAGACCGTCAGGCTGTCCAAGAGAAGAAGGAGGAACCGAGGTGTGAATGCCGGTTCCTCCGATAGGAAGGGGCGTCTCGCTGGGAGCGAGCGTCCAGAGGAAGGCCATCCTCTGCGGAGGCAGAGGGAATCCCCTGGGCGGCTGGGCGAGCCGCCTGCGAGAGCGGTCCCGCTGACAGCAAGAGGACGGGCATGGAACCTGCGGCGGAGGACTCAAGCAGGCAAGTCGGGTGCTGTCGGAGGGGGGCGAGAGCACTGCCGGTACAGAGACCGACAGGACGCTCGGGGTGAGTGTCCTGGCAGTGCTTCTGGCCCTCCCTTTTCTCTTTTCACAGGTCCGAAGCCCCGACAAGCATTGAAGCCGACGTCGTTTGGGACCTGCCCTCCTGGAACGGGCCGCTCCGCGGGAGGGCTCCCCGCCGGGAGGCCGATGGTGACCCAGCTGGTGGGGACGGCGGGGGCGAGAGCGGCGCAGACCAGAGGGGCGCGTTGGCGTCAGAGGGGGTGCCGAACCGAGATGTCCCAGGGTGTTGGACCCTGGGGACATAGTAGGACCCTCTCTGGGGACGTGCTGCCCTTTCGGGGAGTATCGCTCGGACCCACGTGTCTTCGCTAGTAGTGGGGCACTGTGGTCCTCGGCCAGGACGCCCAGGAGGACCAGAGGAGGGCTTGTGCCTCCTCCAGACCGCGAGGGGGCGTCCGTCCTGGTTATGTTGGGGGCCTCGGGTACAGGGCTTGGAAGCCCAGCCCTGTAGGGTCCCGTGGCCACCGCCAGGCGGCGCCCCGGTGCCGGAATATTCCGTGTGGTCCCCGGCCGGGATGCCCAGGAGGACCAGAGGAGGGCTTGTGCCTCCTCCAGACCGTGAGGGGGCGATCACCCTGGTTGTATTGGGGGCCTCGGGTACAGGGCTTGGAAGCCCAGCCCTGTAGGGACCCGTGGCCACCGCCAGGCGGCGCCCAGGTACCTGAGGAACCCTGGAGCCCAGCACTTCCGCCACACCAGGAAGTGCTGGGGGGAAGACGACAGGGGACACCCGGACAGCTTCCGGGTGCGCAGCCGGCACTTCCGCCACACTGGGGTGTGGCTATGACTGATTGCCGGGAAGCAGCTGGAACCCATCCGGGTTCCCATATAAGGGGCCGTCTCCCTCCAGTCAAGGGTGGATGTCGGGTGGAAGAGAACAGAGCTGGAGAGAGGACGGGAGGCGGCCAAAAGAGAGGCACAAAGACTGGAAGAGTGTGGCCTGGACATTGGGGGAATCGGTGCTGGAGGCGCTGGGGTTTGTGAGTGCACGAAAAGTAACCTGTAAATAGTGTAAATAAACGGTGTGTGGTGGAACTATGTTGTCCGTCTGCCTGTGTCCGGGTCCCAGTCCACAATATATAAATATATATATATATATATATATATATATATATATATATATCCAGGCCGGAAATAAAAGACAAAGAGTAGATAACAAAGTAGAACGTCATAAAGAATTCAAAAATGTCTGCGCGATACACATTATCAGACTCCAGCCTGGCATACACTTCCTTATCGTCAAGTGGTATCAAAAAATACAGCACGTCTCCTGTCCAAATCAGGCATTAAAACAGCATGCAAGCCTACAAGCAATCTGTGCACAGTCCTTTTTAATGTAAAAAGCAAGAAATTAGCAGCAGAGGCACAGTTATTTTGATTGTCTGTATTTTATATACTATGCCAATTTGATAATTAACACAAGATTTTTTTGTTATTACTTTTGTAGGTGCTTATAGTACTTTGCCCTTATTTTCTTTTTGCCTTCTTTTCAACTTACCTTGTTGGAAGGCATTCAAATTCAAGTTGTACTTGCTCAAATAGTATTTTGTTAAAGGTTCAGGGTTAAGGTAATTTTTTAATTTAAGCTATGCCATTAAAGCTTTTTAAATTCCTTTGTGCTGATTCTTCATTATTTTTGGGATTCAGTGTGTATTTACTTAATGTGTTTAATTATGGGTGCCCTACTGGACAATAGCATGTCAGGAAGGAAAAGATGGCACAGGAAAACAAGACCCTAGGACAAATGTAGAAACATGCCGTAGCAGTAATTGAGCATGGAGCATGGCAGTAAAGTGCAGCAGATGCCTTGTGAAGGGCTACAGACAGGAGCACCTTAGGAAAAAGACAAGGATATGTTCTGATAGGAAGTATGTAATTGTCCTCCAAGATGTTAGAGTGTAAACAACAAAAGTAAGGTGTTGCTATTGGTGACTACATACTGTAGTTCAGAGTGCAGTACCAAGGAAACTGCAATATGAGGAAAAGCACCACATTGACAGCAACAGTGCACCTTTACAGAACAGAATGGAAAGACAGTTTATCTCCAGGACAGGTGCCCCAAGAGTAAACTTTTAGGAGTCACTTAATAGAATATGGACAAAAAAGGCTAATCGGAGGCCAGACAGCACATAATTCAAGAAACTATACACTGTGTTGGGGACCACTGTACTGCTGTACCAGTAGCATTCCCCAGCCCTGGGGTGTTAAAAGTCATCTCAGGCCAGACAAATGTTAGGTGTATGGTTGGAAAAGATTTTGGGATGAAGGCTGTTGTGTGGAATAAATACAGGCTAGAGCTGTAAGAGATATGGAGACAGAAAGAAAGAGAGGGAGGACATTATTATATAACAATATTTTAGAAAAACTGACATACTTGGGACATTGTGAGCATACAACTAGATACTTGACATTTATTCTAGTACAGCTAGGATTGTTCCCCTGGCTAAATTTTTTTTCTTTGTTGTTTCAGTCTTTTTGTTATTTATTTAAATATAAAATTTTCTTATTCTGTTATTAATTCTGTTTTCGGTTTTGTTTTGTGTTTGGATTTATCGTATATTATGACTTTTAATTATATGATATTTGTTTCAATTTTGCTTTGTTTTAAGAATATATTTATTATAATTATTTGTTTTCTTCCCTGTCCCCTTAAGATTTAGTTTCAAGGGATGGGGACCACCTGATGCGGATCTGCTTCCAGAATTATTTAAAAATAAGCAGCCATTACAATGGCAGCTTTGGCACTGTCTTTTTCTTCTGTGAATTTTCACATTTGTGTTTGGATTTCCTGTTTATTTAACTTTTATCTTTACTTTAGATACTGTTTTTTGACTTTTGGATAGATTATATTTACTGTCATGTTGACCTTTTTAGGCAAACCTTTTTGTTTCCACATTTTGGTTTGTTGTGTCTTTGCTTTCTTTTTTTCTATTTTTTGAAACCTCAATATATCTTTAAATACTGTAAAAGAATGTTTGATGTGTTTTGTGTGTCACAGGTTTTTATACTTCTGTCTTTTCTCATTTTTTGTAATCTTTTAAACTTGAAAGTGTTTGCCCAATTTTGGACCTGTGTAGGATGGAAGCCTGCAACTAGAGTTTGGGAATAGGCTGCCTGAGGAGGCGAGGCCTGCTGTTTTACTCCAGACCTATGTGGCAGTGCAGGTCTAGGTTTTGCTATTTGAGGTCTGATGCCTTTTTAGAGTCTTGGAATTGGCATAAATATAACAACAATTGTTATGCAAAACAAGTCATTTGAGATTTTGTTTCATAGACATTTTGAAATTTGTTTATTCTTTTTATAGCTGGGTATCCATCCAAGCCCAATGTATTAGAAATTTTCTCATCTCCATGCTCCATGACAACACGCAATTAAAATATTTCTCAGCCATCACTACAATCAACATGGGATGACTAACAGATTTAAAAATGATTATTTCTGAAGTAAGTATTCCTTTACTACTTAAAGTCACAGAATTGTACTATCCTGAATTTATTCACTTCTGATAGCTATGTGTATGGTCGAACAATATCAAAAAACCATGATGGTGGCATTGCCATAATACGTGAAATTGAAACATACAACAAATACATTACTCAAGACTTATCTGTTTCCTCCTATTGGTCTTTGGCATCAATTTTCTCTGAGAAAGCATTAGAACCTAGACTACATTAAAAGAAGACATTAGCAAGAGACTCAGTGCTCAAACCAAAAAAAGAAAAAAATTCAATTCAATTCCTTCAATGTTAGAATCCTGACTTTGAATATTGCTTTATCTTGGCCTTGACTTTGATCTGTTCTTGCAATATGCTGATACTTTGTATAAATTGTCACTCACTATGAACAGCATTTGCCTTTAAAAGAAAGCAGTTTGAAATCGCTGCTTATTACAACATGTTTCTTTTTCTGTAATGTACACATTTACATCACCTCAGTCCGTGGCTGTCATAGAGTTTTCAGACGCTTCCATTCAATTTCCAAGACGGCTCAGAAGCCTTTATAGAGACCTGTTGGGTGAAGAAAAGTTAAGGTCCCAGGATTTCATCTGGATTAGACTGCGGAGAAAGAGACAGACATGACATACTTTGAGTACCACCCACATCCTTTTTATGCACTTTGTTCAAACCTATCTGTTGTCAAACATTTGTGCATAGGGGTCATCTTCAGGGATCTAACCAGGTAAGTAATACCACCCTGAACCAAGAGGGGGTGCTGCTGCTAACCCAATCGTATTTACCATCTGCAGTTCAGAGGGACATCAGCCAGAAGATAAGTGCTCTCACTTACCCAAAGGTCACCGGGTGTAGGCGTTCCGTTCAATCCTTCATCCTACTCAGAAGTGCTAATTCTTTGTCAGCTTGCACCCCTTGTTGTGCTCAATACTTTCATTTTCCAACTGTCCACCATTATATAGGGTTTACCAAGGTGGTATCCCCATCTCTTCAGGATATTGTCAGTATGCCAACATCATATAAACTCAGAGGAAAGGCCACATTCATGACATGCTGCAAATAAATTTGTATTGCTTCTTATAGATTTCATACTATTCCTACCATACTGATTTTATTAACTTAACTAATAACTTTCTGATAATAATAAATTGCTGTAATTTTACCCAAAACATGTGTAATTATGGCTTCACTCTGGATTTTATCAGTTACACTGCCTCTTGTTTTTAGAACATTAGAACACTCTAGATGAGAACAGGCCATTCAGTACAACAAAGCTCACCAGTCTTATCCACTTATTTCATCCAAAAAAACATCAAGTCGAGTTTTGAAAGACCCTAAAATCTTACTGTCTACTACACTACCTGATCACTTATTCCAAGTGTCTATTGTTCTTTGTGTAAAGAAAAACCCCCTAATGTTTGTGCGAAATTTACCCTTAACAAGTTTCCAACTGTGTCCCCGTGTTTTTGATGAACTCATTTTAAAATAACAGTCTCGATCCACTGTACTAAATTCCTTCATAATTTTAAACACTTCAATCATGTCATCTCTTAATCTTCTTTTGCTTAAAGTGAAAAGGCTCAGCTGTTTTAATTGTTCATCATAATTCATCCCCTGTAGCTCTGGAATGAGCCTAGTTGCTCTTCTCTGGACCTTTTTCTAACACTGCTATGTCCTTAATGTAGCCTGGAGACTAAAACTGCACACAGTACTCCAGATGAGGCCTCACCAGTGCATTATAAAGCTTGAGCAGAACCTCCATGGACTTTTACTCCACACATCGTGCTATATAACCTAACATTCTGTTTGCCTTCTTAATGGCTTCTGAACACTGTCGGGAAGTTGATAGCTTAGAGTCCACTGACTCCTAAATCTTTCTCATAAGGTGTACTCTTGATTTTCAGACCGCCCATTGTGTATTCAAACCTAACATTTTTTCTTCCAAAATGTAATACTTTACTTTTATTGACATTAAATTTCATCTGCCACAAATCTGCCCAAGCCTGTATGCTGTCCGAGTCCTTCTGTAATGATATAATGGATTCCAAATTATCTGCTAATTCACCTGTCTTGGTATCATCTGCAAACATAATAAGCATTTTAAATAGGCATGACCATTTTATTATAATCCTAAATGTTTTCAATTTCGCTGCTTATCTAGCCATCCATCTTTCAAAGCATCCATTCATCTACTTTCTGAACATAAATAATTCAGGTTCTAAAAGGTCAGTGCCTTTCCTGAAGTCTTTCGTTGAAAATCGGAGACTGTCATGGAAAGAAGCACTCGTCAGAAAGCAAACTCACTCACACATACAAATCTAGCTTACTGGGTCCAACCACACCATATCCTAAACAAAACTACATCACTTTCTGAACCTTAACAGTCATAAAGTTTGACAGTAGAGTTTTGGTTTACCTCCAGTCTCTTTCTTCTGAATTTCAGGTCTTGGGATGAGACTTGTGTTGCCAGAGCCTTTAGACACCAGATCTGTGCCCTTTGGACCTAAGAGTTAAGAGCAGCTGTCAACTACCACACATTCAAAGAGCTAATAAAAGCTCTTTTTGTCAACATAGAATTTAACATTTGCACTGATGAATATATATTATAATAAGTGTAATTACTTTTTTAGTTTTTATACTTTTTCTTTTTATCTCTTTTGTTTTCATTGTAATTTGTCTCTTAGTATCTTAAATACCACTTAAAAACAAATATAGTTTTTTAGTCTTATTGTAGATGTGAAAAACACATTCTGCACAGTTAACAAGGTTGGGAAGAGGATATGAGATCAGAAAAATATCAAGTGGAAATTATTTTCTATAAGTAAAAATAGTGTGAGACACACCAGAAGGCTAAAAGACAACTAGAGAGGAAGAAACACTGTAATTAGAGAAAGTGAGATCAACTGACAGGATATTACTGACTGAGAATCCAAATTTAGAGGCCAGGCAAGATGGAAGTTTAATTCTTACCAGACGAGAAGGTATATTTACCTTGTGCAAAGGAAGATTAAAAGTTCAGGGAGCTCCGAAATGAAAGACAAACCATACTGAGGTGCAGGTGGCTGCAGAGTGTAATGAAAGAAGAAAAATCCTCAAGTATGGAATTTGAAGTAAAGAACATAAAGAACAGCAAAAGGCAAGTAAAAGATTAAAAAATAAAACACCAGCAGCTCAGCCATGCTGGCCAGCCAAACAAGGCCTGCAACAGACATGTTTGCTATTAATATTGTTGAAGAAGAGGGTATAATGGTCCATGTTACTGTTCAAGACAACTTTATGCTAAAATTATGAAAGCCATTAAAGTGAAATGGTTAATGCTGCCTCATATATCATGAGTTTTGGATTCAAATCCTAGCCTTGCTACTGATTGTAAAAAGTTGTTTTCCACAAAAAAAGTATTTTCTCTAAAAAGTATATACAGTATATAGAATATTGGGAAAATGTAGATCATCATTTGTCAAATTTCAGATATACTTCCTAGTACCTGAGAGACATAAGTCTGTTTCTACAGATGTGCATTGTTAGAAGAATCTGAGTAATCAATTGTCAGAAAACCAGTCCAAGGAATCAGTTATCATCTCCAGGGGATGCCATGCCCTAAGGTGTGCATGGAGCTAAAGGCTATCATGTCAGTTAATTGGAAGATGACAAATACAACCTACCCAGTAACATCCAAGCTCTAAAAAAGTGGCCTCAGCCTAAATTTAAAACAGCTTTTCATACCCTAGCAGCCATCATTATGTAAACGTCACTTTTTTCCTCTTGGGACTGTGCATTGCGCTGTTGATATGCTAGAAAATTGCATATATAGTAATAGAAAATTTTATTTCTATTTCCAACGGCACAAGTCAGTGATGAATTCTTAGCACCCAAACCACCCCCACAATGTCACCTGTAAAAAAAAAAAAAAAAAAAAAGCACCAATGGAAATGGCCACACCTAAAAGACAGAAAGCATTTGGTTACTGGGAGGGGCTGGACTGATGGCGTGTTTGAGCTTTTGCAGTGAAATAACGTCATTTATAAGCTAAACTGGGTAGAGCATTTGAAGAAGAAGTTTTACTATACTTTTTATTTTAAGTTTAATTGAATTTTTAGATTACTTGCGATGAGTATGATACACATCAGTTTGGCATGAAATAATACATGTTGTATTCCAATCATATATTCTGTTCCTACATATCTAGAGAGCAAAGAAAGCAGATATTATTATGAAGTAATCAATATGTGATACTGAGGCATCAAGAAGGGTAGCAGTGGTTAAGTGGGCTTAATTTAAAACAGGCAACATTAAAAAAATTCTGTCAAACTTTCAAGAAGCTTTGGATAATTCCTCTTCAAGTGAATTCTTCCACTTGATGCAAGGGTTAGGATACTTCAGGATAAGGTGATGTTCTAGTGGTGTATTGTAAATTACTACAATAGGTTGGTTATTAAGTGGTAGTCCCAAAAGAATA
>JANRMT010062808.1:23000572-23058072 GCA_026402145.1 Polypterus bichir lapradei | reverse complement strand
GTTCTATAATAGCATGACTGAGTGTGAAATCACTGATACAAGTCTTAAACTTTTGTCTAATTGAATGCCACTGAATGTTTATGGTTAAAATCCTCAGTAACTGGTGAATCCAAATGATTTTAACCATTCATTAAAATCCTGGCTTAGTAAAAATGGTATCATACTCTAAAGAGACCAGCCTGTCTGTTTGTGTATGGTGTTTGACCCCCACTGTTGATGGCAAATTAAAATGCATCCCACTAATTGAGGGTCCATATATTTCTACACATACTAAAAAGAAAAGCAAGCCGTGTAAAAGTTGTGTTTTTACAGCTGCACCAGTGTTTCTACAGTTTCCCTTAGGCACATTTCACATTTTTTCACCATAGTACACTCTGTAAGATTTCAGGTGTATTTTATAGTGTAGTTAAAATGTGCCAAGTCTGGCTGTGTTCCTGTAAAGTAATTTAAATAAACAAACTGGCTCAGTAAAGTAACTGACCAAAGCGTCAGTGCCCCACCCTCTAGTGATTACTGAGGTTTGGATAGCCTAATAACCTTGCAGAGGTCAAAGTGAAAAATCATCACTGGATAAATAACTAAAGTTACACACTTGCATTGCCCCGTGTCCGAGACCTATACTCTCTTTCAGGCATGAAACATTTTTTAAAATGTACTTAGTGGGAAAATAAGTGCGTGTAAAACAAAAAATTTTGCTCAGAGTTTGTTTCCAGTCTGTTTGCAGTTTCTGGCCAGGGCAAAAGAAGATTCGCCATTGCTGGCAGTGACTGTCCAGGCCACACTGCAGTTATCAGCATTAGTAAACAAATATCCCATTTGTGCAGCCATTGGCTATATCAATACATTGCATTTTTATGTTTCTTAAAATTACCTTGATATATTACAAGTCTAATGGCTTTATCTAAATAGGCAAGAAAAAAAAGTACAGCTACTGTATTACACACTTTACACCCACATTTGTAAGACAATCATATGCTATGTAATGTGTCCTTTAATCAAAAACTCTTCAGCAAAACAATATTGTGCAATCCTAACACACAAAGCACACCAAGGGGAGCAGGCCTCCAAGAACTCCATGCCAGGCTTGCCTTTAATAAAGGTCTTGGGCCCACTAGATTGGCCTCTTCCCATGCAGCCTGACCCCAAGATCAAAAGGCCAGCTTTCCAGCCTGTACAACCGCAAAATGGGGCTAAGACTCTTAAATAATAACAGTCTCACAAAAAGGGAGAAGAGATAAACTGTGAAATATCTAGTCTAACAAAAAACAAAGCAAGTTTTTATTTATATTAAAATAGTTTATATCTAAAGATGTATTAAGGAGATTCCACAGGATCACAAAAAACAGTAGGCAATTCAAGAAGGAGCAGAAATTCAATAAATTTAATAAAGACCAACCAGAAACAGCACCTTAAAGCAAATGAACCAATTGAACAAAAAGAAAGTGAAACAAAAACAAACCACAATAACCACTACTATGCTGAAGGTACTGCTGGGGCCAGAGGCCGGACTCCTTTAGACTCTACATATAAAAGGTAGAGCAGAAAACAAACAACACTACACAGAAACAATAGAAAAAGAAAATCACCAAATTACAAAAATACAAAGACAAAACCAAAAACAGAAGGAAGTTGATCGAGTGACATGGAGTGTCAGAGAAATTCGAAAGCTCAACTTCACAAAGTCACACAGTGCCCGAAATAAAAAAGAAGTTGTCAGATATCAAAGTCGCCGTGAAAAGGCGAGCCGTAGCCCACCGTCTGAGTGTCATATGAAAGCTTATTAGGGTACAGAGAAAAAAAAAAATAGGCACAAAGTGGGGAAAAAAAACGTGAAATGTCAACTTTAATCTCAAAATTTCCACTTTAATCACGTAGTTTATTTTGTCATTAAAGTAGAACATCATAAACTTCATCTTAAAATCGTTTAAGTTACTAGTTTCTCAAATCCCATCATAACTAAAGTAGCACGTTAAATGCTTTGTATTGTATTTGATCTTCTTTGTGCTCTATGTGTGTGAATCACTACGTGCTTCTTAAACTGGCTTTCTCTTCCTCTAACAGGACACAGAATCCATTACATTTGTGATATTACAGCTCTCTGAATAATTAAAATACTGAGATGTATACTTGATATCATTTTCATGATGATAGGAGTTAAAGCATGTTATTAAACCTGGGAACACGGTGGCGCAGTGATCGTTCATGCCTCACGCAAGATACTTGTTGCGCTGTGCGCGACCTTCGATGAAATCATTTATTGCAGCAGTACTGTCTCTTTCAAATGTACTAACCTCCAGTTCCTGTCCTTACTTTTCTTTCTCCAAATACCCAATCACCACACAATAAGCTCTGTAATAGACGTTAAGCCATCTGTAAGCTTAGAACGCTGATTCTTCAAAACTTTTAAAGGAACATTGAAATTTCTTCATAGTACATGTGTAATTATTCCATCCATCTATCCTTCCCTTGTCGCGCCAGCCCCAGCAAGAATACAGCACGAGGCAGGAACAATCCGTGAACAGCACTGTGTCCTCACATGTTTAATTATTAACAATATAGATTATTTAAATGAAGTTAAAGTTTTACCTATATAATATAATAAACATATTTTGTTGCATATGTAAATACGGGCTTTATAAAGTGGCCCAGGTTGTGCAATATTATAACTGTATCACAAGTTTACAATGAGGTAATTGTACTTATAAGTACAAAGCATTGTACAAGGAGCACTTGATGGGCTGATTGAGTGCGTTTATAGTTCTTGGGGTGAAACTGTTTCTGAACCGTGAGGAAAGGCTCTGAAGCGTTTGCCATATGAGAGCAGTTCAATAGACAGAACGGCTGAGGCAGCATGTGCTCGATGCTGTATACCAATAATTCTCTTTCCAGTCAGCTGCTGTAGAGCTATGACTCCCTACTCAGATACAGTGATATAAATACTCCGAGTGGTGCAGTGAGAGTAATATGGAAGAAGATGATCCTCTGTGGCAACCCCTGATGAGAGCAGCTGAAAGAAGAAGAAAAAGGTGCAGTGAGAGTAACAACGCTAAAGCAGCTATGTAATTTAGAATAGTTTGACCATTCTGTGGACCATTATATTGTTACAGGTTAATTACAATCACATGCATTAAACTAATAAACAGTATATTTAATTTACAGTTAATACAGTTAATTTCAGTCTATTTATAAAGCCACGCCAGGGATGTGGAACTAAAAAAGAAAGGGAAACCACACTAGAACAGTAGCACTGCTTTGACGCTGGGTGCCGCCAGTTTGCAAAACTGAGCGGAAACATTCATATGCAACATTTTTGTGAATATTTATACCCAGCAGATCAGACTGGATTGAGGGGCAGGCAGGATTTGTAGCAAGGAAGTCAGTAACACAATCGCCAAAGCCAAAGACTGAACCCTAAAGTGAAGTCAAAAGTTGCTGCATTAGAAATGTTAACCAAGGAAACTTTAACAAAATACTCACTCACTAATTGTGTTTTTGTTTTTTTCCACGTACTTGGATGAATAGGAAATGTTTGTCATGACTTTTATACTCACAACTCCATGATATGACAACATGTTGTTTTGGGTTATTTACCTGTCAACTGCTATACAAAGTGGTGATGCCCAGAATAAACAAAATAGAATCCTGGAATTCAGAGTAAACTAATAGAACTTTTTAACAGCATTTTTTGGATGGAAACTAATCAAATTCAATATCCTTAGGCTAAAAAACCCTAACTACTTGCATATTTTTTTCAGAAAACACCACAGGGAAGGCACAAAAAATTAAAGGAAAGCACCATAATTATAACCTCAGATAGGAAAAGATAATTTAACAGTTCACTTTTTACCTCTCATGGTGCATCTTTGCATAAGCATTGACTTAGTAGTATGTCTCAGGGTCAAGGAGGACATGGTGGTGATGAACATTTAGCATTTCGACATTAAAAAGGATTGGCTCCATTGGTTATTATCACATATTATTTATTTATTTATGTATGTATTTATTTATGCTGCACATTTATATGATTGTTTTATTATTTTTTATTGTTTAACTTGTTTTGAAGTGATATTTTGCTTTGCACATTGGTGCCCATCTAAAATGCCAACTGCCTACACTGCCTTCTCTGGCCTAGGCCAACCCAATATTAAGGGTTGTGTATTGGTTAAAAGTGCTAAGCCAGCATTAAGTTAAAAAAAAATGTTTTTAATGCTTTGATTTATTTCTGCATTTAGAGTAGGTGGTGATTTGCATGAAGTGATCCAGTCATTTGCAATTTCAAAAAACAAAGAGTTGCATGGATTTGTGTTTAGATTCCTTTAACTCTTTTAGTACTGCAGAACTCTAGACTAGACAATTAGTTAGTTTCATTTGGTCTGCATGCCATATTCACATATTAAGATCTTCTTCTATAGAATAAAGCTTTGTCTTCAAGGTTAATGTATCTGAAACAACTTGTTTCCTGCTATGAATTGAATGCTAAAGGGAATTATAGCAGGGCGAATTGGCTAGCCATTGTTTGATATCTACAACATTGTGTGTGACTGCTATACTCTGTTTACTTTAGTGAGATTTTTTGCAGAATTTATAATCTCATTGAAGGCTGTAGTTGACTTGGTTTTTCCACAGGATTCATCTACAACAACAACAACAACAACATTTATTTATATAGCACATTTTCATACAAACAGTAGCTCAAAGTGCTTAAAAACAATCACATCAACACATCAAAAACATGTTCTCAGTCACTTATAGTTTATCTTAATGTAATTTCAGATTGATAA
Organism: Polypterus bichir lapradei; assembly: GCA_026402145.1. NCBI lineage: Eukaryota > Metazoa > Chordata > Cladistia > Polypteriformes > Polypteridae > Polypterus > Polypterus bichir. The sequence goes on along the minus strand of JANRMT010062808.1, from coordinate 23,053,291 downwards.
CACAAACCATTCATTGCTGTCACTTCACTCACAGCTTCTACACTGACTGTAATAATTTCCAAAATTCACTCATGCAATAACTGTATGTGAACGTGGCCCTGAATGTGCTAAATAAACACTGAGTTAGCCAACAAAAATCAGAAATAGCTCAGAATGAAGTGTTGGTTCTCAGTGGCGCTACTGTTAATCTCCACTGGCATTGAAAGAGCTGGTGCTTTTGCAAACAATACTTTATTTGTTGTCTTTCCATAAATGATGGGCAAAGTCATTTATTTATGTTACACAAATTCAGAATAGTGAAAAGAAAAGCTTAAGCTCATATAAGTGTTTTACTAAAATACTCTTATTGACAATACAATCTGATGCTTTCAGTGATTGCTGTTATAAATGCAAAAATACACAAACCTTCACTTTTTAAAAATTCTATATTTGTGAAAATAATTTTTGCAGAGCTAAATGAAAAGTTAACATTTAATGATTAGACACCACTGAATATAATTAAATTATTTCATAAGGAAATAGTGCTGTTAATCTATTAGTTTAGATTTATTTTAAATGGCACCTTTCATACCAATCTTTATTTAAAAAGTTAAATATTTCTATTTAAAAGCAAACAACTAACATTCTGAAACATATCCTCTGAAAAGAAATTAGTGTTAAAAGCACAATAACAGCATAGTGGCCAAGTATGAGTGGCTAAAATGTACAAAGGTGTAATATGATTTTTAAATTTAATACAGCAAATAAACATTACATACAAACAATGGAACAAAAGCATTCAGAGAGAGACAGAGAAAGAGAGGGAGAGAAAGGGAGAGAGAGAATCAGAAAGGCTCAGGAGCAGGGGAATGACCAGAGCTTTTGAAAGAATCAGCAGTACAGGTTTGAAAGTGATTCTGAAATGGTGATGAGGTCAGTTTAGTAAAGCCTCGGTTATGAATGTATTACACTCAGGCTTTTAGCAATAATATTGTGCAGAATATTTTTATTTGTGGAAAATATAACCTACTATCTAGAATATATTACAGAAGTAAATCTTAGTCTTTATTGAACTATGAAATGTAATTCTAATACCACTTTACTTTAAATGCAAATTTAGTCTATAGGTTAGGGCCAAATTATTGTTATGTCTCTTTTAATGCTCAAGTTCCATTAAGTGGCCTCAGATTATAAACTAAATAAACCTGTGCACAAAGTAAAATCATAATGTTTAACAGTACATGTGTGTAGATAATCATTACTGTAAGGTTTTCATTTATTTTCATTGCTCATAAAATTGTTTGTGTGAATTCCAGATAATCTCTGTTTTAGAGATTATTGTGGCTTTATCAGTAACATGTTTAAAGTTATAACATAATAATATAAATAGGGAGCTTAATATAAGCAAAATATGTTTTCTTTTAAAGAAGATGAAATCTATAGAATTGTGAATTGTTTTCATACTTTTACTGTGATGCACTGCACACATTTCAGATTCCTTTAATAGGTAAAGCATGGAGACAAAGCATACAAGTAGACTGAAATGATTTTAGGAAGATAAGTCAGTGAAAGGAAGTTTGCATCACAGGCATTAAAACCCAAGTAAGGACTGTTTACAGCTATTGTAATTCCACTTGATAAAAGAAAATGGAGAGAAGTATTTTATCGTTAGTCTTTTGGATACAAACTGAAAATATTTATTAATTTTGTTCACAACCATTTATTAATTTTGTGTTTCTTGCATTCACATGTAGCCAGCAATAAATAACCATACAAAAGTAATGCATTCTATAGCTCTTTTTATTATTTTTTTGAAGTCAGAAAGGTCTGTGAAGGGCAACTGAACTTTCTCAGTTATAGCAGTGAGCAGTATTTTACATGGTCCTGATACTACATGCTTTATTAAACACTCATATTCTCTCAATAGGTATAGACATGATCATTATGCACTGCTTTGAACAGCTGCGAGCTGCACAAACCCATCAAAAGATAACACAAGTTACATACTCATAGCATTCTAGCCAGCTAGCAAGGAATACTTGTGTGAGAATGCTGTTCAATGACATTAGTTTGGACTTCAACTCCATCAACAAGCTAGTCATGGGCCCTTGGTTTAAATACAGGAAGTCTCCAAGCACAAACAGAAAATTAATACAAATACAAACTACCAAACAACTCTTTTTTCTGCCAACTTTCATCAATTAATGTTTATGCATTTATTGGTGTTAAGAATTAAATATGATGGATGAATAAAAGCAAAAATAATTAATGAAACAACCCTGTAAAACTAAAAGGAGACCACATGAGTATGCAAAACATCTGGCTTGATTCACTAGCTAAGCTATCCCAATATCTCGTCAGGTCATATTTTCAAAGACAGCAGGCTGTCTGCTTGGACAACATGAGTGGATTTATTGTTCCAGTCTCCCACTTCCCTCTATGTAAACTTACCGCTTGCCTTCTTGAGCGCATTTCAATTTTCAACATCTGACTTTGGGGGTCTTTCTTACTTTAAATAACAGAATACATGAAAGTTTTAGAGCAAAAACTCTTAGCTTCTCCTGGCACAAAAATAACATTTTTTTGTACTTTAAACAGAGCATTATGTTGTTAAGCTAAAAAATACCTGATTTTCTTAGATTTGTTGCCAAATTCGGACTTTGATCATTTGTGATTCTTATTATGTCTGTGGTATTGTTCAGTCTGTTGCATTTTTCTGGGATTACTCTGTACCTTTAATCCAGTCAGTTAGCATAGGACAAAGTAATACAGTAGATCAAAATAAAAAAGATGTTTTTTATGATATAATTAAGTTACTGATATACACTCACCTAAAGGATTATTAGGCACACCATACTAATACGGTGTTTGACCCCCTTTCGCCTTCAGAACTGCCTTAATTCTACGTGGCATTGATTCAACAAGGTGCTGAAAGCATTCTTTAGAAATGTTGGCCCATATTGATAGGATAGCATCTTGCAGTTGATGGAGATTTGTGGGATGCACATCCAGGGCACGAAGCTCCCGTTCCACCACATCCCAAAGATGCTCTATTGGGTTGAGATCTGGTGACTGTGGGGGCCATTTTGGTACAGTGAACTCATTGTCATGTTCAAGAAACCAGTTTGAAATGATTCGAGCTTTGTGACATGGTGCATTATCCTGCTGGAAGTAGCCATCAGAGGATGGGAACATGGTGGTCATGAAGGGATGGACATGGTCAGAAACAATGCTCAGGTAGCCCGTGGCATTTAAACGATGCCCAATTGGCACTAAGGGGCCTAAAGTGTGCCAAGAAAACATCTCCCACACCATTACACCACCACCACCAGCCTGCACAGTGGTAACGAGGCATGATGGATCCATGTTCTCATTCTGTTTACGCCAAATTCTGACTCTACCATTTGAATGTCTCAACAGAAATCGAGACTCATCAGACCAAGAAACATTTTTCCAGTCTTCAACTGTCCAATTTTGGTGAGCTCGTGCAAATTGTAGCCTCTTTTTCCTATTTGTAGTGGAGATGAGTGGTACCCGGTGGGGTCTTCGGCTGTTGTAGCCCATCCGCCTCAAGGTTGTGTGTGTTGTGGCTTCACAAATGCTTTGCTGCATACCTCGGTTGTAACGAGTCGCTATTTCAGTCAAAGTTGCTCTTCTATCAGCTTGAATCAGTCGGCCCATTCTCCTCTGACCTCTAGCATCAACAAGGCATTTACGCCCACAGGACTGGCATACTGGATGTTTTCCCCTTTTCACACCATTCTTTGTAAACCCTAGAAATGGTTGTGTGTGAAAATCCCAGTAACTGAGCAGATTGTAAAAATACTCAGACCGGCCCGTCTGGCACCAACAACCATGCCACGCTCAATATTGCTTAAATCACCTTTCTTTCCCATTCTGACATTCAGTTTGGAGTTCAGGAGATTGTATTGACCAGGACCACACCCCTAAATGCATTGAAGCAACTGCCATGTGATTGGTTGATTAGATAATTGCATTAATGAGGAATTGAACAGGTGTTCCTAATAATCCTTTAGGTGAGTGTAGTTTATAGTTTCAGCATTACAGGAAAAATGGTGGTAATGATAAAGAAATATTAAAAACTGAAAATTATACAGTGATTTTCTGTAACATTATTAATATAATTACTGTAACTGTCCAATTCAGCAAAAGTTAATAATGGTTTCTTCTTGTTTATTGTTTATTTATTTTTTCACTACTAATTGTTTGTTGCTTCATCCCATGCCGCCCTTTTGTAGGTTGCTGTGATGAGACCTGATGTTAGGAAGCATAGTCCATAGTCCAAATGTGTGCCTGCATGGGGCATCACTGGGGGCATGTTAGTCTGGTCACAGTACCCATCTTGAAAATAGTAAGTTGGATGCTTAGATACCGTAGTAGAGTGAGAAAATTACATTCTAGAGCGATTTGTTTTCAAGGTGTTGCTTCTGCCATTTGACTCTGACTCTGAGTCTTTAACTACAAGTTAATTTTGCCTTTTTGATTACGTAACATTCTCAGAATACAAACCCTTTAACTCTAGACTTCTCTCACTTTACCCTTTAAAAGTAATCCCTGCTACAATCACAGAACGAGTAATTGACTTTTTTGGTTTTGGAGCTATATGGATGAATCCACGGCAACTGAGCAAGGAGACCTCGCATGATGGAGAAACAATGCATTTCATAATGTGTTAAGCTATCAGCACCTGTGGGAATAAATGTCAGCTAAATAATGTAAAAAATAAAAGAAAATGAAGATCTATGAGAATATTATTTTGTCATACAGTACAACTACCAAAGGATAGCATTAAAAGATATTTCAATTATGACAGATTCCCCTCCAAAATGAAGACACAAAAAGCAACGGTAAGCCAGGTTTTTCTCATAAACCACTCCTTGTTAAATGATCTTTTTAATTTCATTCTTAAATAATTACTAATTCTTCAGACGAATGTGGTCATAAACATTACATTTATGGTCTTGTTTAATCAGCAAAGTGCTAAATCATCCATTATCCAGCTAAATCATATTTTATTTAAATAATCAAAGTGATGCATGATAATGCTGATAAATTATTGTAATGTGGCATAAAATTCTAAACAATGGATATTAGAAAGTGCTCTATAGTTCATTCCCCAAGGTGGAATTAAAAAGTTCAGACTGCATATGCACAAGGCAAAAAGAAAATTTCAGAAAATTGAAACAGAAATATTTTTCTACAAAGGAAATCACATTGACCATATCAAGGAAATTGGAAAAAATTATTACGATGACTAAGTTAAGTTTGTTAATAAACATTTTAGCAAAGCATTAAATTACTGAAATGTGTTTACTACTTATTGAATTTTTACGAAACAGTGCCATATACTGGGAATGGACGGTAGTGTCCATTTGCCCCAAATGTAGAGAAGCCACTGTAAATTTCAAATTTTTTAGAAGGTCATGTCAATGGAAGGAATCAGAAAGTTACACACCTATACCTGTTTGGCTAACCATGGAAACTAAATTCTATACAAACTCTTCACTATGTGCCTTTCTGTGTGTTCCTTCACTTACTACCTACTACTGATTCACCAGTAATGCAGTGGTGCAACATTTTCTTTAAATATGCTACCAATGTGAGAATTATTTTAAAGCCAAGCTACTATTAAAAATGGCTCTGGTGCATGATAATCTCTGTTCTAACCATCCTTAACGTATACAGTATTTAACTCATTGTCATTACTTGTGTTATAATCTGCTTGCATCATTTAAACAATTTGCCTCAAATACAATCTTCCAGAAGCACATTACTTTTACTATGCACATGTTAAAAACTGATGAATGAAACTCACCCAACATGTTGAATCATTCATGAATATCCATGTTGAAAACTATACTGTTTAGCACTGATAAAAAAGGAAGCTCATCCATATTCTACCAACTTGTCTTAAAGAATTCATACCTAGAAGACACTAAGGAAATGTTGCGAATGGGTGCTTTTAATTAGAAAATCAGATAATGAATTTAAATCAGCAATCAACAAGACACACACATCATCTGTTTTTACCAAGCATAGTGCAATTTTGTTAAAAATCATACATTGAAAATATCTAACTAGTCATAGATTATCCAAAATATTATCAAGTGTCTGCCTTGCTGGGACATAAGTTTTGGGAATGCCCAACATCCAGATGATACTGGGAAGTTTTGATTTGCATTTGTTCCAAATCATTCGACAACATTATTTCGAGTAATATCAGATAAGACAACACTCTTGTCAAGAAAAAAATGTATTAATACAGTATATACTACAATACACTGCTCACTAGCCATCTTATCTTACTCAGTGGAAAGAATCCTAATCTAACCTCCATTATTCAGTGGGAAAATCATGTCTTTTTAATTTAAATGTAGAAAAAATTACATTTTCTCAGTGAGGAAGCATTCAAAAACTTTTCAGAATTTGGCAAGAATTCCTTAATGTTCTCTAAGATAAATGAAATAGGCCTTTGTTAATCTTTTTGATGTCTGAGCATAATAATAATAATAACAATAAGAATAATAATACTGTTAAATATATGAAAGTGTGTTTTTTGGGAATTACTATAAAATAAATTCCCACACCCTGCTGTTTTTGTCTCTAATTTAAAATTGTTTTTTACACAAAACATAAAATAAAAAGTTTTGAACTATTAGTTTGGACAGAAGAAGTTCTACTCTTAAAAGAAAAAAGGATGTCCTTAGAGAAAGATCGAATGTATTTATTTACGTATCAATGCCATGTCAATGACACTGCCTTACTTTGACTTTAATAAACACATTAGGTAACTGCTTCCAGATCTTTCTGTTAAGTTAAATAAAGCAGGCAATAACTTAAAACAAATTTTCAAATGTATGCACATGGCTCTGACAAAGCAAATAAACTACTTCTTTTTTGATATCTTTACACAACTTTTAACACAACTCCCTCCCTTACCAGAGAACATGAATTAAGCATGTATTTAAGAAAAAGTTTTCCTTGGTTATTTATTTAATCACTGTATGTTTTATAAATAATCTATACAAAGTATGTGTTATAAACATAATTTAAAACACCGAATCAATAAAATTCCCTGCACACCTTTCAGTGTTCTTCACAAATGACTGTATGCAATATTTTTTACACTGATTACTACATTCACTGCAAAATATCCAAAATATGTGAATCAAGTGTTTTTCTAAATATTACAAAAATAAATTTTAAGGCTCTGTGTAAGTATAGTGTATATGTGAGTAGACTTGTGATGGACTGGCACCTTGCCCAAGCTTGGTTACTATCTTGAACTCAGTACTGCAGGGCAGGTTAGAAAACGGATGGATGGATAAACATGGTTCAATAAATTTACTATTCATTCAAAATAGGATACATCCCCTAAACTTGGGTTAAAAGGACTATGTAGGTAAAACAATAGAGAATAACGTATTCTAGATTGGTTTTTTTTATTCTACTACCAATAGCCTCAAAGTAGTTAGACTATTTTAAGTAAAAATAAAAGTGCAGAGTTCTGCATTTTCTGTTCAGCTTAATATAATTTTAAAGACAGATAGATAGATAGATAGATAGATAGATAGATAGATAGATAGATAGATAGATAGATAACTTTACTAATCCCAAGGGGAAATTCACATACTCCAGCAGCATAATTACTGATAAAAAACAATATTAAATTAAAAAGCAATAAAAATGCAGGTAAAACAGACAATTACATTGTATAATGTTAATGTTTAGCCCCCTGGGTGGAATTTAAGAGTCGCATAGTGTGGGGAAGGAACGATCTCCTCAGTCTGTCAGTGGAGCAGGACAGTGGCAGCAGTCTGTCGCTGAAGCTGCTCCTCTGTCTGGAGATAATACTGTTCAGTGGATGCAGTGGATTCTCCATGAATGACAGGAGCCTGCTCAGTGCCCGTCGTTCTGCTACGGATGTCAAACTGTCCAGCTCCATGCCTACAATAGAGCCTGCCTTCCTCACCAGTTTGTCTAGGCGTGAGGCGTCCTTCTTCTTTATGCTGCCTCCCCAGCACACCACCACGTAGAAGAGGGCACTCGTCGCAACCGTCTGATAGAACATCTGCAGCATCTTATTGCAGATGTTGAAGGACACCAGTCTTCTAAGGAAGTATAGTCGGCTCTGTCCTCTCTTGCACATAGCATCAGTATTGGCAGTCCAGTCCAATTCACCATCCAGCTGAACTCCCAGGTATTTATAGGTCTGCACCCTCTGCACACAGTCACCTCTGATGATCACGGGGTCCAGGAGGGGCCTGGGTCTCCTAAAATCCACAACCAGCTCCTTGGTTTTGCTGGTGTTCAGGTGTAAGTGATTTGAGTCGCACCATTTAACAAAGTCCCTTTTTAGGTTCCTATACTCCTCCTCCTGCCCACTCCTGATGCAGCCCACGATAGCAGTGTCATCAGCGAACTTTTGCACGTGGCAGGACTCTGAGTTGTATTGGAAGTCCGATGTATATAGACTGAACAGAACCAAAGAAAGTACAGTCCCCTGCAGCGCTCCTGTGTTGCTGACTACAATGTCAGACCTGCAGTTTCCGAGACGCACATACTGAGGTCTGTCTGTAAGATAGTCCACGCTACCAGGTATGAATCTACTCCTATCTCTGTCAGCTTGTCCCTTAGGAGCAGAGGTTGGATAGTGTTGAAGGCATTAGAGAAGTCCAGAAACATAATTCTTAAAACACTGCTGCCTCTGTCCAAGTGGGAGAGGGATTGGTGTAGGATATACAGTGGTGTGAAAAACTATTTGCCCCCTTCCTGATTTCTTATTCTTTTGCATGTTTGTCACACAAAATGTTTCTGATCATCAAACACATGTAACCATTAGTCAAATATAACACAAGTAAACACAAAATGCAGTTTTGAAATGATGGTTTTTATTATTTAGGGAGAAAAAAAAATCCAAACCTACATGGCCCTGTGTGAAAAAGTAATTGCCCCCTGAACCTAATAACTGGTTGGGCCACCCTTAGCAGCAATAACTGCAATCAAGCGTTTGCGATAACTTGCAATGAGTCTTTTACAGCGCTCTGGAGGAATTTTGGCCCACTCATCTTTGCAGAATTGTTGCAATTCAGCTTTATTTGAGGGTTTTCTAGCATGAACCGCCTTTTTAAGGTCATGCCATAGCATCTCAATTGGATTCAGGTCAGGACTTTGACTAGGCCACTCCAAAGTCTTCATTTTGTTTTTCTTCAGCCATTCAGAGGTGGATTTGCTGGTGTGTTTTGGGTCATTGTCCTGTTGCAGCACCCAAGATCGCTTCAGCTTGAGTTGACGAACAGATGGCCGGACATTCTCCTTCAGGATTTTTTGGTAGACAGTAGAATTCATGGTTCCATCTATCACAGCAAGCCTTCCAGGTCCTGAAGCAGCAAAACAACCCCAGACCATCACACTACCACCACCATATTTTACTGTTGGTATGATGTTCTTTTTCTGAAATGCTGTGTTCCTTTTACGCCAGATGTAACGGGACATTTGCCTTCCAAAAAGTTCAACTTTTGTCTCATCAGTCCACAAGGTATTTTCCCAAAAGTCTTGGCAATCATTGAGATGTTTCTTAGCAAAATTGAGACGAGCCCTAATGTTCTTTTTGCTTAACAGTGGTTTGCGTCTTGGAAATCTGCCATGCAGGCCATTTTTGCCCAGTCTCTTTCTTATGGTGGAGTCGTGAACACTGACCTTAATTGAGGCAAGTGAGGCCTGCAGTTCTTTAGACGTTGTCCTGGGGTCTTTTGTGACCTCTCGGATGAGTCGTCTCTGCGCTCTTGGGGTAATTTTGGTCGGCCGGCCACTCCTGGGAAGGTTCACCACTGTTCCATGTTTTTGCCATTTGTGGATAATGGCTCTCACTGTGGTTCGCTGGAGTCCCAAAGCTTTAGAAATGGCTTTATAACCTTTACCAGACTGATAGATCTCAATTACTTCTGTTCTCATTTGTTCCTGAATTTCTTTGGATCTTGGCATGATGTCTAGCTTTTGAGGTGCTTTTGGTCTACTTCTCTGTGTCCGGCAGCTCCTATTTAAGTGATTTCTTGATTGAAACAGGTGTGGCAGTAATCAGACCTGGGGGTGGCTACGGAAATTGAACTCAGGTGTGATACACCACAGTTAGGTTATTTTTTAACAAGGGGGCAATTACTTTTTTACACAGGGCCATGTAGGTTTGGATTTTTTTTCTCCCTAAATAATAAAAACCATCATTTAAAAACTGCATTTTGTGTTTACTTGTGTTATATTTGACTAATGGTTACATGTGTTTGATGATCAGAAACATTTTGTGTGACAAACATGCAAAAGAATAAGAAATCAGGAAGGGGGCAAATAGTTTTTCACACCACTGTAGATGATGGTATCCTCCGCTCCCACCTTCTCCTGGTATGCAAACTGCAGAGGGTCGAGGGCGTGGTGGACCTGTGGCCTCAGGTGGTGAAGCAGCAACCACTCCATGGTCTTCATCACATATGATGTCAGGGCGACAGGCCGGAAGTCATTCAGCTCACTAGGACATGATACCTTTGGGACTGGGGTGATGCAAGATGTTTTCCACAGCCTCTGGACTCTCCCCTGTTCCAGGCTCAGGCAGAAGATGCGCTGTAGAGGACTCCCCAGCTCTAGTGCACAGGCCTTCAGCAGTCGTGGCAATACTCCATCTGGACCCACTGCTTTGCTGGCACGAAGTCTCCTCATCTCTCTGCTCACCTGGGCTGCTGTAATTGTGGGTGGAGATGTTTCTCCTATGCTGGTATCAGCAGAAGGATGGGTGGAGGGTGCAGTACTCCAAGGTGAGAATGGGTTAGGGTGGTCAAACCTGTTGAAGAAGTTGTTCATTTGGTTTGCTCTCTCCATGTCTCTCTCGATGGTGGCACCCCGCCTCGAGCTGCAGCCAGTGATGATCTTCATCCCATCCCACACTTCCTTCATGCTGTTATTCTGCAGCTTCTGCTCCAGCTTTCTCCTGTACTGCTCCTTTGCCGCCCTGAACTGGACTCAGAGTTCCATCTGCACGCGCTTGAGCTCATACTGATCACCACCTTTAAAAGCCCTTTTCTTCTGGTTCAAAAGGCCCTTGATGTCACCTGTAATCCATGGCTTGTTGTTAGCATAGCAGCGTACTGTTCTTACTGGAACTACAATGTCCATAGAGAAGTTGATGTAGTCAGTAGTGCAGTCAACAACCTCCTCAATGTTCTCACTATGTGACCCCTGCAGGATATCCCAGTCTATAGTTCCAAAGCAGTCTCTCAGAGCCTGCTCTGCCTCAGGGGACCACTTCCTGAATGAGCGTGTGGTTGTAGGTAGCTCCCTCACTCTTGGTTTGTAGTGAGGTTGAAGCAGAACCAGGTTATGATCTGCTTTCCCAAGCGCAGGCAGCGGGGTGGCGCTGTATGCGTCTTTAACGTTTGCATACAGTAGGTCAATAGTCCTATTTCCCCAGGTGTTAAAATCCACATACTGGGAAAAGGCAGGAAATGTTTTGTCCAGCGTCACATGGTTAAAGTCTCCAGGTATTAGCAGAAGCGCTTCAGGGTGCTGTGTTTGTAATTTAGCAACTGCAGAATGGATTATGTCACCCACTATCTCCATGTCCGCCCAAGGAGGGATGTAAACAATAACAACAATTATTATTATCCAAACTCTCTGGAAAAGTAATAGGGAAGCAGACTTATGGCCAACAGTTCGATGTCCCTGCAGCAAGTGGAGATTTTGACGTTTACATGTCCAGAGTTACACCACCTTGTATTAATCTGCTTTTCATGATAACTAAAACAAAAACAGTTAACAAGCTTGTCAAACACTTCCTTTGTACATATAGAACAGATATAACACTACGTTACGTATCTTAGTCCATGACTTCTGACGAAAATCCATCCAGCAATTGATTCTCTCTATATATTTTACAGTATTTTATTTTTCCATGGGGGAAATTTGGCTTTTTACAGATGCACAATCAATCAGTCAATAAAATAAATTATACTATGACCAGGACGGCATGGTGGCATAGCATTGCTGACTTGCAGTAAGTTGGCCTGGGTTTGTGTCCTGGGTCCACCCTGACTGGAAATTGCATGTTCTCCACATGTCTGTGTGGGTTTCCTCTGGGTGCTCTGGTTTCATCCAACTGTCCAAAGACATGCAAAATGGTGAGTAGTGATGCTAAACTGGCCCTGGTGTGAGTGTGTTTGTATTCGCCCTGTAATGGACTGGCACCCTGCCCAGGAATTGTTCCTGCCTGGTGCTGTGCTACCTGGGATATGCTCCAAACTCCCAAGACCAAGGTCTGGATTAACCAGGTAAGAAAATGACAAGGCATATTATGATCAACAACAAACCCGTCTCAGATACACACCAGAATTATTAAAAAGAACTTCTTGTCAGTCAGAGTTAGGCACTATACAGATGAATTACTGTTGGTATAGTACCTTCCCTCCCTGCTGTATGAATGAATATGCATTCAGATCTTGGTTTACACCTTGCTTCATCAGTTGTTGTTATGAAAGTGAATATTATACTTTAAAATTATCAGCGAATGATTTGCCTAATATTTTATCATCATGCTAAGGGTCTGATTGAGTCAATTGCAAAGTTAGTGTTTATGTTTTGCTCTCTAATGATGCCTTATGCAATGACTAATTTGGCACATACAGTGCCTAAGGCTTTGTCTGATGCTGGGTATGAATGAAACTGTATTCTACTCCATGTGTAAGTGAACCCGTACATTTCACACATAGTGCACAACTACATATATATACATATATTTATATACAGTATATATATTGTGGACACCAGAGGGTGTACAACTGTCCAAACCTGGACACAACAGACATAGAGCCCAAAGTCCAGCACACAACACACCTTTATTGAGCATGGGAAACATTTTTCCCTCATTTCCCACCTTATACAACACAGTACAATAAGCACCAACACAAAGTCTCTTTCTTCTTTTCTCTCTCTTCTGTCTCTTGTTCACCTCCACTCCTCCTCCCACAAGCATTGTCCACCACCTCCCAACTTTGGCTCCCTGAATGGAGTGAGGTGGCCCCCTTTATAGCGCACCCAGAACTGCTCTAGGTGTTCCACAATCTGCTTCCGGCCACATTTGTGGGTGTGGCGGCAGCCCTGCAAAGAAGGGCTCAGCCATGTGCCCTCTGGCAGTGGGTACAGGCCCCAGTAAGGTTGAGCTTCCATGCTGTAAACCCGTGGCACTGTAGCAAGCCAGGTGGGCTGCCCTCTGTTGTCCCAGGGGATGTAATGCCCCATGCAAGCTCCTTCCCATACTGTACAGTATATCATTACTGACCTTCTTAACTCAATTCAGGGTCATGGAGGGACTCGAGCCTTAACCTGGCTGCATCTGATGCAAGGTAGCAAACAACCGTGAATGAACTTCCAGGATGAAAACCAGAATACACTGAGGGAAAAAAAAATGCCTCCTTGAAAACATACAAATATCACAAAAAGAGCAAATGAGATTGGGTTTGAATTCACTTTCATGGAGCTTTTGAGAAAGAATTTCTAACCATGACAACACCCATTAGGTACACAGATATAACCCACAACGTTTTATTTTAAAGTTTACTAAGTAAATCCTTGAATTGCTTTATACAACTGAGGCGTGAAGCTTTTCGAAGTTTGCACGTTCTCTAAATGCCTTTGTGTTGTTCTCTGGGCTCTCAGGCTTTCTCCCACATCCTCAAAGACTTGCTGGGTAAGTGAACTGAGATTCCATAGTGATCCCTGTGGGTCTGTGTCTGAATCGGTCCTTCCATGGGCGGGCAAAGTATCCACTGCTGTTTCCTGACACACGACCTGTGCTTTCTGCTTCGGTTCTGGAACACGCGACTCTAGAGCCAGATTAAGCGGGTCTGAGGATGTTATATTATTACATCGAGTAACACTGAAGTGAAATAACTGAATTTTACAGCTCACTTGGACTGTTGGCGGCTCCACGGGGAACCAAAAATCCACTTACGTCACCGGTATCGTGTTCGTCTCTGGCTCTTTTCTCCTCCTTCTTTCCATATGCGACTCTTCCTCATTACAAGGGGGAGAGAGACAAATAAAGCCGCATCCTCTTGTTGACCTAGGGAAGATGCTCCGAATTCTACAACAGAGGAGTGAAGCTGTACAAATACCGTTATTCCCATAACTTTACGGAAGTTCTCATTTTGTGCCCGAAGCGTTCGTTTTCTTAACTTCCAAATACATGTTTATCTTTATTCCGAGGAAGTTCACTACCTCATGTGCCCACACAGACGTGTCTCAGCCTGGAATGAGCTTGTTTGCGTAAAGCCAGCTGAAGCGCACGGCGGTGTCCGCGGCCAACAGTTCTTTCCCAAATTCTTCTAACGGCTTACTGTGCACGTTAAGCTTTTTAAAAGTATAACGTACTACTTAAAGCGACGGATTTAAGCGGCTTTATCTGAAAAGCACTCTTGCACTGGTAACTCCTGCTCAGCGTCCAAATGCAGGTTTTAATCGTCGGGGCGCTTCTGCTCTCCTTCAGTCAGTTAAGCCGAGCCGAACCGGCGCCCAAGTGCCCTGAGCGGTGCGACGTGAGCCGGTGCCCAAGTCCCAGCTGCCCCAGTGGCTACGTGCCCGACCGCTGCAACTGCTGTCTGGTATGTGCCCAGGGCGAAGGCGAACCGTGCGGGCGCAAAGACGATTTACCGTGCGGAGACGGCTTGGAGTGCAAACACCCCGGTGGTAAGCGCTTTGGAAAGGGCGTCTGCCAGTGCAAACACAGCCACAAAGTGTGTGGGAACGACGGCAAGACCTACGGGAACATCTGCCAGCTGAAAGCGGTGAGCAGGAAGGCTTTGCAGCAGGGACTGCCGGCGGTTATTCAGGTCCAGAAAGGAGCTTGCGAATCAGGTATGAGCAAAAATGGGGGCGTTCGTCCAGGGCCGGCGGATGGTGTACAGTTCAAGGTTAATAAATGTGGGGGGCATGTCGGGTACAATAAAGCGCTTGTTTGTACTTTGCTATTACTATGATTGGCTGAATGAATGCTTTAATACTCCTTTACATTAACAAGACAGGCATAGATGTAGACACTATAAAAGGCACTATTTGACAGATGTAAAAGGCGGTATATGCTAGAGATAGTTACATGTAGAGGGCATTATAGGATGAATGCTACTATATGACAAAATATATAGGTAGATGTAAAATGATCAATATGGTTGAAAGATGGATAGATGTAAAGAACCATGTTTTAAGTTAGATAGTCACAACGTATTCACTAAAAGTATCATATCTATTATCCAATACATAATTGTAATTTTGTCACTAGTTCGTAAAATATATTAGTTACTTCCTTGGATCCTGGGCAAAGAGAGAGAAATTGAAACTACCTGTGATGTCTACGTAAAACAACCACATCTACTTACTGCTAATAAAAATGCTTTCAGCCTTTAACAATGAGTGAAAATGTCCTTTGACATTTACAGTAACATAAAAAGTCATAGGTTTGAAATATGAATTTTGAGTGAAAATGCTGGAACAGAAATATGTTGGTGATGATTGAAGTGACCGTCCTCTATCAATGTAAAGTGCTTTGATTAACTAGAGAAGCTCTATATAAATGTAATTAATATTATTATTATTATTATGATTTTTTCCACAATGAAGCAAATCAGGAAGGACTAATGAAAGCTGACTGGGTTGATGTAGTCCTAGGCCAAAATAGGATCAATAATATAAAGTGTGTTGTTCATTTATTAATAGGGTTTGTTAATGTGTGAAGAGCATGTCATGTGTTTGGTATTACTTTGTTAGCAAAATCTAGACAAAGAAATCTGCGGTACACTGTTCACTGTTAAGTAAACATTGCTCACCAAGCACATTCTGAAAACTAGCCTAGTATTTGTACTAAAAACACTTGTTAATCCTCCACCCTCCATATAGTCATTTTTGGATCTGTTAACAATGTTGTAAATGCAAAGAAGAAGTGTTCTACTCGATAAAATAAATAACTTAACCAAGTCAAGTGCCAATCATAACTTTCCATCTCTCATGGCACTGTGATTCAAAATGTTCAATAAATGAATTGTTAGATGTGTAATAGACATTCTATACTTTGAAGATACCATTCCTTTTACTTGTACAGGGATCACCGTTATCTTATTTCCAAAATAATGAGTGAAACAGTGGTCATTGAAATAAATGTACTGTTCTTTAGATGATATACTAAACTCCGAAAGGATGTGGATAAAAGGTCAAAGTAAACTATCACAGATAGTTAAAGACTCCTGCAGCAACTAAAACATTAGGTCTAAAGGAGATTCATGGATAGATTGGGAAATATCATATTCAGTAATAAATTATGGTGGCAGTTTTGCAATATTATCAATAAAATAAATAAATAAAATGAAATGTAGCACATTCAGTTAATACCAGAAAGCTAAAGTGACCCAAAAATACTACTGCCTCACAAGTCTACAGTCTCAGGCTAAGTTCCAGGCCTGTCTGGTGTTTCTACATTCTTCCTGTTTCTGAATTAGATTTTTTCCTGGATACCCCTTTTTTTCTTCCAACATCTTGAAAACATGCAGGATAGGTTAATAATAGCAGCTCTGAGCTGGCCAGTGTAAATGAGAGAGGAGTGTGTGTGTGTAGGCTGAACTTTATTGACTGATTTATTGATTGCCTGTAATTTTTGTCCTGGGAATATGTACTGTATCCTTGTTTTTTATGTTTCTGCTGCTGTATGCATCTGAAGTTCACCTGACATTAATGAAGGTTAATCTAATCTAAATGCGCTGACGCTCTCGCTAATGCTGGTATCCACCTTACACCCAATGTTAGTGCTGGCTGCTTGTGATCTTGGACTGTGCAAGGAGATTAGAAAATGGATGGATGAACAGATAAAGTAACATCCTTTAAAAATAAAAGTGAATAATTTGAAAATAACACATGTGCTTGTCAAGCCTATGTATGTTATATTCTAGTTATATTTTCTCTTTGTATTGTGTACAGTAGCCTATTTTCTAATAAGAAAAAAGGCTATATGCCAGATTTTATGGCTTTTGGCCAAACATTGATAAAGGTGCAGTGCATGATATGTTTATTGTTTATACATCTTTCTCCTATGTACTGTGTTGAAGCATTCATACAATTCACAATAAACTTTGCATTTTGTGGGCTTTTACAGAGAGACATAACCAGTGCAGGATAAAATGTAATGTTTGCTTTTTTCAGATGAAATAGTTCAGAGTATTTAATACAGTTGAAGAAATATATTTTTGAAATGTATTTCTCTTTTGAGCCAATATTAAGTGCATGAATTTCAGTGATGCATAGTATAAACAAACTAACTTCAAAAAATCTGGCTAAGCCTCCCCCAACTGAAAAGAATAAAGACCTGCTGTTAGAATGCTGACTAAACACAGTTGAAAAGTATGAAATAGGAGGATGCAGATGTCTGCCAAGTAGTTTTGTGTTGTGCATCAAGGGAGTCAATCTTAGTCATATAATGGAATTGACATCTAATGAATTGTAGCATGCATCAATGACAGATTTAAGAACTCTCCCCAGCCTCATTTTTCACTCATGCTTGAAGTCGTATTAGAAGCAACCTGTATTAACTGAAAGCATAGCGCTTCTTTTAAATGCTCTTATATGATCATGTGCTATGAAATATTGTAGTTATAGATCTGCAATGAATATATTATTAAAATATCTTTGACAAAAAGGGTTAAAGGAAAGTCTAATTTTACCTTATTTTCATGTTTTTTGTAATTTGCCTTCAGGAGGCTAGGGTCTTGGATATTTTTCACACAAGGACATACTGTATAATCATTTATTGTATGATCTGTAGAGTGTGAATAATGAAAATACATGCCGAAAAAGGGGAACAAGAGTTAAATATGATTTGCTTCCAAGGACTAGCACTGTTTTTCAGATTAGCAATAATTACTGTAAAAGTTACAAAAGCTAATGTGCCACAATTTTTTTGCCTGCCCAATGGCTAAAGTATAATAATGAGCAGGATCATGTGTCAGTCCTGCTTTGGGCAGTTTTCAGAGAATCATATTGATGTTTGCATTAGTATTGTACAGGGTGACACAGAAAAACGGGAACTTTTGAAAAACCCAATAAAAATAGAAGAAATTCAACAAAAAAATTGTATTGACAGCAATTAAACCACTACAACTTGCCTTTTAACAGACAGTAATCCAAATTATTAATGTCTGAAAATTACATCCTGTAGATGGCGTCCTCCTGTACGTATGCATTCTTCCAATCTGCTGTTGAGGTTCCCCATTGATCGCTGCAACATCTCAGCTGGGATACCACGAATTACGTCTTGAATTCATTGTTTCAATTCATTCAGTGTCCTTTGCCGAGCCGTGTAGACCCGACTCTTAAGGTAGCCCCACAAGAAAAAATCACAAAGGGACAAATCCGGTGATCTTGAGGGCCAGGGAATGTCACTGAATCTTGAGATGACACAGTTACTGAACAATTCTCGCACAGCTGCCATTGATTGCCTTGCAATTGATTACTAAAGTACTAAATGGCGAGATTGTTTACAGCTCAAGGTCCCTGTTCCGCAGTGCTGCCAACTGTACATGGCTGCCACTACGCATTTCAGAAGTTCCCGTTTTTCTGTGTCACCCTATATAAAGTGAACGTGGAAGCAGCAGTAGGTTGAAATAACCACCATCCTTCCATTTTAATGTAGTTATAAACCTCTAAATGGCATAATCTCACATAAGACATAATTTATAACAAAACACAAATAGGCTGACCCTGTGTCTTTAAGTGTGTCTTCTGCATTTTACTGGTGTGCTAATAAGGGTAGGTTCCTCCTTTGTGCCCGAACTGAGTTGAGTAGGTCTGAAAACAAATTGATTGAAGAACATGTGTGCACTTTAATGTGGTTCTCAAATGAGAGAAATATAGCCTAATAGTACCTCCTTGAAATGTGCAACAAATCTCTAAGAACTGTTCATAGAAAGACATGTGGTATGTTCAGACTACACAGAGTGGACATCCCACTCCACATTTAATCCCAAAACCCATCCACTCTGAAGAACAATATTGTGTACATTCCTACCCAGAGTAATCTTCATCATTGTAAAAATGGATTTTATGGTCCACGTGCAAGATACTGAAATAAAAAAGCAGTGCTTATTGAAGATGCTTCAATTCTTTCATTCCCATTTTAAATTATCACAGCCAAGGCATTTGGAGAATTAAACTGGGGAGTTTCATATTTGAGATCTTCCAATTAAGAACATACTAAATAATTAAATAATATAAATACAATATCTGAAATGTTACCTTTGTTGAGTATTCATATACTTGGGTCAGTGCTTTATTGATTCACTTCCACCATCTATAACAGCCAGTCATCATTTTGGATTTTTCTCTATTAATTCTGTACATCACAATGGAGCAACATTGTCAAATTTCTCCTTGCAATATTTCTCAAGTTATGTTCAAAAAAGATAATGGGTCAACAATA
Organism: Polypterus bichir lapradei; assembly: GCA_026402145.1. Classification (NCBI taxonomy): domain Eukaryota; kingdom Metazoa; phylum Chordata; class Cladistia; order Polypteriformes; family Polypteridae; genus Polypterus; species Polypterus bichir. The sequence goes on along the minus strand of JANRMT010062808.1, from coordinate 23,033,799 downwards.
TGAACTATTGCCAAAGAGTGATGGAACTGCAATGTTATAGTTCTGCTAAACTGTTTTATGGATCTGCAGTTTTGTTGTGGAACTGTGCTTTGGATTGTTGCTCTGTAGAAATACAGATTTCTTACTTAGTTATGGTTTTCATGCATTAAGGTGCAAGCATATTATTTTATTTTTTTATTTATTTAGTACATTGTACTGCATTCAAGTTGCTCTGAAATTTGAACAGATTTGCTAGCCCTGCTGTTGTAAAGCATCCTCATCACATAAAACTATCATGTCCATACTTTACAGTGTGTTGTTATATTCCTGCTGGCATGCTGTGTCTAATTTTGTGTGGTATTCGCACAGAATATTTCACTTCAGTCTCATCTGACCACAAGAACTTTGCCCACATATCTGCAGTATCCTCTAGGCACATTTTGCAGATACTTTGTGAACAAAGATATATATTTCTTTCAGCGAGGACTTCTTCCTTTTCACTCTATCGTAAAAGGAAGCTCTTGTTCAAAGTCTTGAATTTGCAGATCCCAGGTGACAGCCAGGAACATTAAAATTGTACAAGGGGCACTGGTGAAATGTAATAAACTGTAATTTCTTTTGGGAAGTGCATTGTTTTTTCTTACACTTACTTGGGAAATCCTCCTTGAAATTTAATATTGTAAATTTAAAGAAAAATGAAAAAATTAAATAAATTTAAGGTGAGTTCCAGCTTTGTTTCTGTTGCTGACTGAGTATAGTCTGGCAACCCGTGACCCTGTCTGAGATGAAATGGGTATGGAAAACAAAAACCCAAGGAATCACATTAGCATTTCTTTGGTTAATTAACAGATGTGCATTATAAATCAAGAGGAGACGTACAGCATTCAGCAAATTACACATGAATCATGGTGTACAGTAGAGCAGAGATAACGTATTAGTGTCACTTAATAACAGGGTTTTCATTTGAAGGTGTCTCAGTGTAGCCTCTGAAAACTTAAATAAATGGATCAGGTAGTAGTAGCAATAGTAACAGTACTAGTACTAGTTGTAGTAGTAGTAGTAGTAATAGTAGTAGTATTGTCATGTGTGCAGAGTAGTTCATATAATAAGAAGCCCCAACCTTAGGGAAAACAAAAAAAGAAAAAACATAAAAGATTAATTGAACAAGTGGAAGGGATCAACATCAACACATATGAGTAAAATAAAAATATACAAACCAATGAAAAATGACGACAGGAGAAGTCAAAAGCTAATGACATGCATAAATACATAAAAAGAAGATTTTTTTTAATCCAATTTAGGATCTCAGGCAGAGTTTGTCCCAGCAGCACTGGCTACACATTGAGAACTAACCTCATGCAGTGCATTAGTACGTTAAGGAATGAGAACATTTTATAGATTAAAAGAAAACATTTAAGTGGCTAAATGAAAAGTTCAGATACAGTGGCATTCACATTTACTGAGAGGGCAGAAAATGTTACTCTTGCTTTCTGCTAATGCAGTTTGTCCAGGAAAAATCCATCTATCAGTCCCCATGAAAGAAAGACATGTCTGTGAGGTTTTCATGGGATACAATATAAACATTGTGAAGTAACATGCAAATTATTCCAAAGGTTTTATTAGAAATACCTAAACTACTCTGTTAATATTTCTAACTTTTTGTTGGGTGGCATTTTATGTCTAGCATATTTTAAATAAGCTAATTTACACCCAGCCAGTCTATGAATTTTCATTATCATTAAAGATAATGTATTTAAAATGTGACGCTTCTCTATTAATTTAACACATATCTGTTGGTATTTATGTGTTTAAGAATGAAAAGGCAGTGGTACTCGGTCCTAATCAAGAGCATACAAGGTGACAACAAATCTTTAAAGTAAATGTTCAAATTAATCATCAATGTGGTGGTATTATGCCAAGCTGCATAGACCAGGCCATTCTCTCCTACATCTCCAGCTCCAGCTGAGAAATTCCAAGACACTTACATGCCATTCAAGGTATATAATTCCTACAGTGTGTTCTGAGTATAAGTAAACCCTGCCTGGAATTGGGGTACTGGCATCTACCCCTGGAACTAGGCTTTGGGGTGATATCAGATAGACCCCAGGTAGGCACAGCTTGAAGAAGGTTCATTGAGTTGCCCTTTAATGGGTTTACCAGCTGGGAAATGAAGTGAAGACGTTGGATGCAATGGCAGCTGGGTCACAGGAATTGACTAAACATTAATGCATTTTTACTTTTTAAGTATTTTATAATAATATAACATTCTCAGACATAGAACATTCTAGTGCTGTTGTTTCCTTTTTGTAACTTGGAGATCAAAACTGCACACAGTACTCCAGATGAGGTCTTAGCAGCGAATTATAAAGCTTGAGCATAACCTCCTTGGACTTGTACTCAAAACATTGTGCTATATAACCTAACATTTTGTTTTCCTCCGTAATGGCTTCTGAACACTGTCTGGCAATTGATAGTGTCAAGTCCACTACGACTCCTAGTTGATTTTCAGACCTCCCATTGTGTATTCAAACCTAACATTTTTAATTCCTATGTGTAATACCTTACATTTACTGACATTAAATCTGCCCAAGCCTGTATGCTGTCCAAGTCCTTCTACAACAACAACAACAAAAACAACAAAAAATAAATGTTGTTGTTGTTGTTGTTATCAGCCAATTCAAATAAGGTTCCTCGCGCTATCACCCTCTACCCTCTGAAATATACAGTATTTCTCTCAGCTTAGAAAATAATATAGTACCAATAAAAAACTCTCACAATTTTCAATAAAAAACAAAGTACATTTTTATGTAAAAAGAAAACAAATTCAGTGGCATTTGGATTTCCTAGGTTACATTGCAAATCACTGTAGTAAAATATCCAGCAAACATGAATTCCTTGAACTTGCGTCTTCTAAAACCCCTTCCAACAATTTAATGCACAAGGGAAGAATCATCTTGTGGTGGAATACCAGCTCATTCTGGGGCTTACTCACTTTTACATCTGCGCTAAATAATATTAGGCTAATTTAGAGATGCGAGTTAGCCTGTCATACTCATCATTGTAATGTGATGGGAGTTCATAATGCCAGTGAAAAAGACCTATGCAAACATCACAGAAACTGTAGTTAGTCTAGGATTTAAACCCCTATGAAGATGTGTAGTTTATATCAGAATTCTACATTGGCTTTACTTCAAATGTAATGACAATAAAAAATGGAACAAATAACAATCAGTTTTTCAATGATTAAAAGCTCAAGTAAAGTGAAAAACAAGCAAACACACTTTCTTGCACCAATCCATCAATTTATGGAAGCAGCTTATTTTAAATACCATATATTATGTATTTTATGCCTTTAAATTTCAGTCAATTCATTATTATTTCAAAATGTATTCATTTATACACACTTATAATGCAATACTGTATATACAAACATCTTTACTGTGTTAGGGTGAAACATTTAATTATCCTTTAGTAGAGCGGGTGTTAAGTATGTTTTATTTTTCAGGAGGGTAGAATTACAGGATGTAAATCTCTTGTGCATGTTTTATTATTTTGGCACACTTTCTTTGCCCACATCATATTTGAAGAGTTTGTTTTCAGACAAGCAGCACCAATACATCTATCTATCTATCTATCTATCTATCTATCTATCTATCTATCTATCTAAATCCAAAGTCAATCTGTCTGTTTGTATGTTAGTCCGCTTTTCACAAGAGAACTACTTAACGGAATTTGATTGGGTTTTTTTCTGTAGTTTGCTTGTCCTGTTTAACTACTACGTGGGCGGAGCTGCGGGGGACAGCTAGTATATATAAATAAAATCTTAGTGGTGTTCAGGTGTTGTGTGGCTTCTACATTGTTTCATTTCTTACTGAGGAGGTAGGTAGAAGAAGAAAAGTTAAAGATGCACAGTAAAGCAATACCTATCTCCATATCTCTTTGAGTAAGGAACAGTAGTTGGTTGATCCCAAAATCCATCCCTGTTTCAGCTTCTTTAATACTTTTTCAGATGTTTTTCACAACTTTTCTGGTTTACTGTAATTCTGCGTTAAGTGATTTTTTACATTAAAATTTGTAAAATGTGTTCAAAGAGCAGCTTACCGAGTGCTGGTTTCAAACCAAAAGCCAAGGTCACTGAACACACCAGTTGGCTCATCATTACTTCCTTCCCGTCAGATGCAGAATCATCTATAAAATTTTGTCATTAAATTAAAAAGTGGTCAACAGTAACATTCCTACAATATAGTGTCTGTTCACACTGCCTAATCCATACAAATTCAACAAACAACTAAAGTCTTCTGTCCCCAGACTTTGCAACACACTCCTTTATTAAGGTTTTGTAGTTTCTGTTATAAGGAAATTTCCTTATAAGTCTATTGCAAGGTTTGATAGACATTTAAGTCAACTCTAATCACCCATCTGTTCGCTGTTGAATTCCTGGAATCTTCATTTGGCATTTGTTCTCAGAAATGGAAATAAAATGCCTTTTAAGAGGAAGGTTTTTTTCAGTTAATAAACTAAAAGGCAATTATAATATTCTAATATGTTTGCACTGTAGCTTTTATAGGAGGTATTATTGTGGAAAAATAATTACAGAGGAGAATTTATTAAAGTGTGCATTTGTCACTGTGCTCTTTTTTCTGTTGTACATTTATTACCATGACCTTTCATCATTGTGCTATTGCCCTGCACACGTATGTTGTGCCACCATTTACACATTTCTGTCTTAAATAGACTTTGGTTACTTCTTTTCAAAAGAACTGTTACATATTTCTAAGCCGTTGTTGAATTAAGGTGTTGCTGAACTTGATTTCTTTGAAAAATGCCTGTTCCTAAATTGATGCAGGTGGCTACCAGTATTTTTGTTCTTGGATTTTCTCTGGACTGATTTTAAAGCAAATTGTTGGGCTGTTATGGTATTAGTATAGGTTTAATTGAGTAATATGTAATTGTGATGTTCAGCATTCCAAAAATAAAACCAAAATTTATTTAACGTTTTCTTTACTTCATGCTCTTTACCATCAGAGATTTTGCCCCACTCCATGTAGGTATATACACATGGTTAATAAAAATTAGTTACTGATTTGTTCATTTTATTATAATCCTGACCATATTAAATTCCTTATATAACCTTGTAGTAGCTCACAGTCCATGAACAATACCTTTAAATTTTGTTATTTTTCATTACATGGAGTAAATTGAGTCAGTCAAACCCTTCTGAAAGTCTTTAGTTTGTCATTTTTAGACAAGTAATAGAAAGTAATAAAGTAATGCCTGCTGTCTTTTAACTATTTAGAAAGAAAGTGATTCACCTTATATACTAATATAGATTATTGGTGTCCATTAATGTTACTGGATGAGTTCCTCTTTATTTTGTATATATAAATGTGAAAATGTGTTTACTAACATATATATTTTTTTCTGCTAGTATAGGTCCTCAACACCCAAACAGCCCAAGGTATAAGTTTAACTTTATTGCAGATGTGGTGGAAAAGATTGCTCCAGCAGTCGTGCATATTGAACTCTTTTTAAGGTAATTTACTCCTGACAAAAATTTTGAGCATGTACAAGAAAGGAGAAACTACTTTGTTTCTTTTGTGTTTTCTAGCTGTATCTATCCATAGTCCAATACAGGGAGTCCTTAAAACCAGTGAAGAAAATTATACTGATAGATTTACTGTATCTGTAATTGAATTATGTTAGTAATGTATAATAGGAAAACAAGAAAGTGAAGAAGAAACCTATTGTATATTGATAGCAACATGCACAAGAGAAATAAACCAGGACACTGTGCCAGTATATTACAAGGAGTTTTTAATAATAGGCACACAGACACACAAACTCACATTGATGTAGTTTTAGTAAGGCAACTAACCAGACTATATGTCTGTAACATTTTGGGTCAAACCATGCACCTGTGAGAAAATCTATATAAATGAAAGGAGATCATACAAACTACACACAGAAAGAACCTCTGCCCTAAATACAACTGGAGTCGAAGCTCTGTGAGATACTAGTGCTACCTCAACCTCTGCTGACCATTGATGAGGAATATTAAAATTCTTACAGATTCCAATGAGTTATGTATTTTAGCTGTATTTGCACAAAATGTCATCATGTCCATCTGTCTGTCTGTCCATCTGTCCACATGCAATACCTCAGCACCCAGTTTATCGATTTGTAAAAAGATTTGCATACTTTTTCTTAAAGGAAAAGTTGTTGTGAAAATTCAGTTTTAATTGACATATCATGAATAGAACATGCTGTATAAATAAAATAATTTTGATAAGTATTCACTGATTTTCAAAATTGTCTTAAAAGTGCCAGTAGAGGACAGGAGATAATGTGGAATACTGGATTATCACTATACAGTATGTGGTTCATATTAAGTGAAAAACACACATTAAGTGAATTTTCAAACCCATTTATCATAGAAACTGAGGACCATTCTGTGCAACCTGCATTACTGATTAATTTACTGTTTCAAATTTAGCACAAGAAAATGTACTTCTGCATTTTCGTTGTAAAGGCAAAATAGAACTCCAATATACTGTACATTACAACGCATGTGTGAATTATGCAGCATGAGTTGTGTGAGATTTTTTTTAAAACATGAAATTAACCACTACAAGCTACATGGAGTTTAAAATGTGTGAAAAATATTTTTGGTTGGAGTATTGCTTTAACTTGTCTAGAAATGAATGGAAGAATATGCTTCTTAATTGTGTCTTCATAAGTCATTATGTTACACTAAAAAAACATTAAGAACAGGAATACAGACTAATTTTCCACTACATTCAAAGCTCCCCAGATGCATCACAATATTGCACCTTATGTTCATTTTTGTTTTTCCCTGTAACAGGCAACATATTCTGTGGTAAATTCTAGATTATATGTCTTAGTAGTGAGAAGCGGTACTATAAGTATAATTTCTGCCTAACAGGTCTGCTGCCTGCTCCATTTTCTAGCTAGAGTTTTCTTTTGCCATTTGTATTTATTCTGAGTTTCTTCTGAAGCCCCCTATTTTATTTTCAATCTTTTTAAGGTTTTGCCAGAGCTTCAGTCCAAGCTTTTGTTTCTTTTAGCATTGTTTGTTTATTTTGTTGTTTTCTGTGTATTATTTTGCTATTGTTTTGTTCATGAAAACTTTTTTGTTAACTTATTTCTTTAAGTTGTGGTTTGCATTAAGTATTTATTTATTTTAATTTATTTATTTGTTTTAATATCAAAATTATTGCATTTGATTTATTAACTTAAAATTCTGATATCTTGTTGCTATCTATAACAAATTTATGATATCAGTAATATAAATTCTGATATAGATGGATGGATAGCAAAAAAGTCTTTCCTTACATAACGCTTAGCATGCCTCAGGTGCGCTCTGAGACATTAGCTCCTCCTCATGTTGTTTTGCTCCCCTTTTGCCCTTGTAGTCTGGATAAGAGTTGCTGGTCTTTTGACCTTTTTGTTTGATTTTCTGACATTGGGCTCTGTTCAGAATTTTGATTTCTGTAATTTGTTTTTGGATTTATATCTACTTATTTGAGTGATACCTTTTATCAAGTCCAAAGCCTTAGCCACTACACCACACTTCCTGCTTTAATTAATCATTTTGAATTAATCATTCTTTTTTAGCTTTACGGGTTTGGCTCCTTTTTAAAAATATGCAATCAAACACAAAAAAAAAATAGCCCTATAGCTCGGGAACCAAGAGATTGTTATAGAACATGTTATAAATTGTCACAGTGAGAAAAGGCTGAACTCGGTCACTTCACTCAGTACGAGTGGATGGATACATGTTCAAATATACAGTACAGGGGAAAAGTTTGGACACACCTCCACATTCAATGTGTTTTCTTTATTTTCATGACCATTTACAGCACTCCATCACTCTCCTTCTTGGTCAAATAGCCCTTACACAGCCTGGAGGTGTGTTTGGGGTCATTGTCCTGTTGAAAAATAAATGATCGTCCAACTAACCTGACTTCTGCACAACACAACTGCTGGTCCCAACCCCATTGATAAAGCAAGAAATTCCACTAAATAACCCTGATAAGGCACACCTGTGAAGTGAAAACCATTTCAGGTGACTACCTGTTGAAGCTCATCGAGAGAATGCCAAGAGTGTGCAAAGCAGTAATCAGAGCAAAGGGTGGCTATTTTGAAGAAACTAGAACATAAAACATGTTTTCAGTTATTTCACCTTTTTTTGTTAAGTACATAACTCCACATGTGTTCATTCATAGTTTTGATGCCTTCAGTCATGAAAATAAAGAAAACACATTGAATGAGGAGGTGTGTCCAAACTTTTGGCCTGTACTGTAGATGTTTTCTTACCCTTGTTCAGAAAACGTCGGAGTGCAAGAGTGAACCGCAAGTTAACATCAAGTTTCTGTTGAAACTGAAGAAATGTGCTACTGAAACTTTTTCAATTTATTGACTGAGGCTTACAGTGAAGAGTGCATGTCTCATGCATGCATTTCTGAATGGCACAAGTCAGTGCTCAAAGGAACACATTTTTTTGTCAGTATGAGATGTGAAAGCAGAAACAACAGAGATCCTCATCTTTCTTTCAGAAAGTGATCGGTGGAATTTCTTTGAGCATTGGCAGCATTGTATATAGCTGTGTGTCAACTCAGAAGGGAACTATTTTGATGGTGATCATAGTTAATTTTCTTAATTTGTTAAAAAAATGAGTTATAGGCACAGTCTCATTATTTTTGTGTTGGATGTCGTATGTTTAGATTTTGTGCTACTTTTTGAACTCTGGGACGTTTTCTTTGCTTATTAGGAGACCAGATAACATTTTTTAACTTTGTATTTTGATCTTTGTTTAATTTAGGGTGATTTGGGGTAGCTGCGGTGGGCTGGTGCCCTGCCTGGGGTTTGTTTCCTGCCTTGTGCCCTGTGTTGGCTGGGATTGGCTCCAGCAGACCCCTGTAACCCTGTAGTTAGGATATAGCGAGTTGGATAATGGATGGATGCATGGATTTGGGGTAGTTCCTGCCTGATGCCTTCTGTTGATGATATAGACTGTCTGATGAAAAATGATGGTTAAGAAATAGACAGAAGGAAAGGTTAGATTTATCCTTCTATTTGTTTGCACATAGTAGACATCCTTTTGTCCAGCAACTTATGCTAAGAGGCCATAAACTTGAATACTGTAAACTACAGTTAATGTTTTCATTCAAAATAAATTAATTGTGCTTATAGGTCTATCCTGAGATGTTAATAAATGCCTATATGCCTTACCAGAAGAGCAAATAATTATACTTGACTGGTTAACTGAAAATATGTTTATTTGTATATTTATTTTTGTGGTTGTTTGTGTTTGTTTCAGGCATCCCCTGTTTAATCGCAATGTCCCACTATCGAGTGGATCAGGATTTATTATGTCGGACACAGGTCTGATTGTAACAAATGCTCATGTTGTAACAAGCACGTCAGCTGTGTCAGGTCGCCAGCAGTTAAAAGTTCAGCTGCACAATGGTGACACTTATGAAGCCACTATCAAGGACATTGACAAGAAGTCAGATATAGCAACAATAAAAGTGAACCCTCAGGTGAGAAATATAAGGGAAGTTTGTCCTTTTAAATTTCAGTTCATTCATGTTGGCATAATGTTTCAGTGTATACTGCAGGATTTTGCTGTCAAGATCTTAGACAAAATTATAATAAGTAGTGGCTAAACAGTGTCAGAAAAGCTTTGGAAACACATAGCCTCATTGTATATAATACATTTTGAAGTTTAAATTTAAAATTTGATCACATAAATAACAACTTTTTCAGTAGCTCTTATTAGGGTATATTGGAGGTTATAAAGTTAAGCCCCTCTATGTGCCTGTTCTCCAGAAATGTTTTTGGACATCTTTAGGTTTCATTCATGTCTTTTTCATCTTCTTACTTAGTTTCCTCCTTTCTACCCCTAGTACAATGCTTGCTGAGTTATTTTCAGCCTGCCGCACAACTTACTTAAAACATCTCATCCTTTTTCCTGACCATACACCTGTCATTTGTTTCTAATGTGCACTTTGATTATCCAAACTCCATCTGATCGTTCTTATTTTATTCTTTTTAAAGGCTGATTCATGTTCAGTTTTTGTTGGTTATATATCATGTTTTTATATACCATACTTCTCATTGTATATCACGTGGCTGGGAGTGGTAATTACAGGGTTTCCAGACAGCCAAAAAAAGTTTGGGGCACCAACCAGGTTGTCCCTTTTATTATCCGTGAACAATGAAAATGAAACCAGAAACAAAAAAAATAATGCTGTACGGCATGTGTCCCATAAATGGGCTTCAACAAGCAAGATGTAAGCCAGTTGTTCCCAGTGGTGCTCCAGCCGCCGGTTTGCTCTAGCCGGTCAAAGACACCTCCTTCCAGGATGCCTTGGGGTGTGGCAGGCTTTTTCATTGCTACAGGGGAAGAAGAAGATGAAGTCAGCAGTAGCAACCCATCTCTTCTTGGTCAGTTACAACATACCTCGACTAAGTCTGTGAAGAGGTCCTCCAACGCACATGTGTGACAACCTTCTATAAATTTACCTTAATTGCTAAGGAGGTCCTTCAGATTCCATAAATTCTTCCAGAGATTTTTAACTTTTGCTACCACCATCATGTCTGCACAATCACCAGCATTCAGTAGACCAGGTAAATAGCAGACTTTTTCAATTTTTCTTACTATGAACACCTTTAAAGCAGCTTTTACAAGGACAAGTCACATAGTCTTTCACCCACCTCTCGTGGATCCAGTCTTTTGACTTCAACCATTTGTACTTGAAAACTTTTCATATTTGTATGTTATTTTTCAAAGTTGTTTTGCTTTTCCCCTTTAGTACAATATATTTCCTTCAAGAGGCTCCTATGTACTTCTCTGGTCACTACCCTCTATATACCATTCTGATTACCTTTAATTGTCCATCATACATCAACATGTTAATGTACAAATATTAATTCTGTATTTCTTGAAATGCCCTGTCAGATGCATTATTTCGCATATTCCAACATGTATTGCAGCATCTTCCTGTTTCTCTCATAAATAATGTTATATGTGTATGTTGGTACTTTTCAAACCACTCCACATTTCATTAACATTCACCTGATGCTTGTTTTTTTGACAAGTGTTCACTCGGCCACCTGCCTTGTCTGATTTAATGATATTATGAAAAGACTTGCACTTGGTTTGTCACACTTTCCTTTGTATGTAGGAATTAACACATATCTTTTCAATTTGATTGACTTCTTTATTCCTTTGTGTTTGTTAACCATTTATGTTCAGGAAGTTTAGCTACCTCCAGCATTTATAATCTCCTCAATCAGGTTGCCCTGTTTTACTTCTCCTTATCTTCCTTAGTACCTGAATCCACATCTAGGTATTCATTCTCATCATTTGACCACTACAACTTCTGCTTCTTCTTAGCGAACTTGATTGCATTATTATCCAATGTTTCCATCTGCTTTCTTTCAAACAGTACATATCCCAGAGCTGCTTGTCATTTTTTGCCATCTGTTTCACACTTCTGTACACATTCCTCTTCCTTCATTATTTCTTGTCTCAGCTGGAAACTGATGTATGTTAACTTGTTTCTGCATCTTTCTCTGTAGCTTATCTTGTCTCTCTCTCTCATCTTTTAGTGGCCTTTGCTACCAAAGCATTTTTCCTCATGTGTTGATGATTTTCTTGCCCAGTCCCCTTTACATCTTATACTCTCCTCATTCAACTTTGTGATTTTCATGAGTACTTTCTCTTAACTTTTCCACCTGTTTCTAACATAAAAATCATCAACTGCCAACCACTATAAGAATGCACTGATTTGGTTGTCTGTATTAGCACCTATCTATTTGTTTATGTTGCCACTTATTAAATCCAAACCCTAATGAGGTACCAGAGTCATCACCAAGAATAGTATTTCACAAAACACTATATGGTCAATATTTGGAGCCTAAGATGAGACTAATTTAATTTCTTTTAAATCAACAATCAATTTTTTCCAAGTTTGGTATATTTCAATTTTAAGCTATTAATTTACAGTAAAGGCATACAATCATTTGGGAAATTTGGTTCTTAAATAGGAAAGACACATTTTTTCCCACTTTTTAATAGCAAAAAATATTCCTTCATGTGGGAATTCAAATCCCAAGAATCAACCTGGTAGTTAGAAGACGGATTGGCCATACTTGAATATCAATAGGATCACCATGCATAGAATTATTGAGATTTGAGTTCCTCTTTGTGCTTAGTACTAGATCTGTTAAGAAATTAAACTTGAAAATTTCCAAACAAAGTCCCAAAAACATCCAAAAATGTCCACTAGAGGGGATATCACTGTCAAACCCCAGCTAAAGGCATGCAAAGGATCTTTGTAAAATAGGAGTTATTTTTCATAAAAATTCTCTGAACAAAAATAAGCTTCATGGAAGACAAAAGTGAAAAAGGAGTTCTCTGAAACAAAAGGCAATCCAAGTAAACAAAGACCTAGAAAGTCAAAAACAGAGCAAACACTCAAGCATCCGATAATCACAATAAGCACAGAAAATTAAAAACCAAGAAACTCAGAACTCCCAAGCACATCTTCCTCAATGAACCTCAAAGGACTGTGGTTTGACCCTCATCTTTATAGGGATAAGGGTGGTGATGGGCAGCTAGCTTCACCTCTTGGGGAACCACCCACAAAACACAAGGAATGTAATTGAGGCGTGTATATATAGATACAATCAAATGGCAAGAAAATTTCAAATAGAAACAGAATTAAAATTAATACAAACAAAAGATTAAAAAAAGTAAGTTATAAAACAAGGATTTCAACCGCAGCCAAGCAAGTAACCCTGGATGAAGTATAACAAGACCAGTGATGTCACTGGTTTGCTCATCTGTAATTATTTATGTGAAGATGACTGCATGATTTCATGCCATGATTTTTTTGAAAGTTCCCAGATGAAAGTGTGCCATTAATAACTGACTGATGTCCTTTACAACCTTTTTTAAACTGCAAGAACAGACTTGGTATTTTTTAAAATTTATAAAAAATGATTCACATATGAACAAACTTTCCTGTGGCAAATTATGTATACCATAATTGAAAAAAATAGCTTCTACTTAAAAAATACCAAACTTACCTTTTTAGACTCCAGCAAACTCACTTACCCTCTTCACTTTGTTTAGTTGCTTTTCAGCATCAAAAAACATCTCCATGATTTCTATGCCGCCAAAAATTTGTACTTTTTACAAGTACAACTAAGTGTTCGTATTCTGTTCCCTTCCCAGTTTCATGCTTTTATTCAGAATCTCTCTCATTTCATTTAGGTTTATAGTTACACTCCTAATATTACAAGTAGCATATAGTCTCTCCTTTATCACCTTTCATCTGCCATCTGACTGCACACCACCCCCCAACTTTTATGACATGCAGAGTGTGAACCTATTGAAAAACTGAGACCACAGGGTAGGATTGCCAAAAATGTAAACTAATTGGAATGCTGTATAAATGAAGTAAACAAAACAAAATGAATAAAAGCAGAGTAGCATATATGGTATATCTGAGACCAGAAAATATTGAAAAATGTACAAACTCCTTTTGAGGGCTTTTGCAACCCTGGTCTATTACAATTTCAAAGCTATGTAAAATAACTTGTTTGTAATTTTTGGGATCTTAATTAAGTGCAGTAGTATTTAATACACTTCTCTTCTCACCTGGTATGTCTGTGTTTTTCAGAAAAAGCTACCTTTCTTGTTACTAGGCCACTCAGCTGACCTCAGGCCTGGAGAATTTGTTGTTGCTATAGGGAGCCCCTTTGCTTTGCAAAACACAGTTACAACTGGGATAGTCAGCACAGCACAGAGGGATGGAAAAGAGCTGGGCCTTAGGGACTCTGATATGGATTACATTCAGACTGATGCGATAATCAATGTAAGTGAAATAACATCCTTACGCTGATTTTTATGTTCTTTAAATGACTCATGCATATCTTGCTAACAAAAATTGTATGTGTTTTCATAACGAAATGAGGAGTCATATTTTACAGATCTGGGTTGAAGTTTTCTTTTATATAGCTCTTGCTCCAATGCATTTGCACAGGCAAACAACATAAAGGAGTGACGGGAAATGGAAAGCATATCCTTTCACTCAGGGTGGAGTGCAACAGCAACACTGACTGAAAATAATTAAGTCAATGCTATGGAAGATTATTATTTAATATGTGACTTTAATTGGAGAACCGAAAGCTGTCAGCAATTCCCATGTGAAATGTACTTTATGCATTGAAAGTTTCTTGCATGTACTTTTCACAAACTTGGTGCGATATCCTTGCAAAACACACTCCTAATATGCACTCACAAAAATACATTATTATAGTTTTAACAAAATCATGCACATTTTTTTATCTTTAGCTGGTAAATGTAACACACATACAAGATGTAAATAGAAATTAAATTTATGGAGCATCATGATTATTGGAAGTCCTTCCATATTTGATTAAAGCCAGAAATATAAATAAATGCATTACAGACTTCTGAAGTATGCAGCAGTAATAACATTTTCAACTATTTTAATTGTTTGTTATTCCTGTCTTCTTATTCATAAACAGTACGGAAACTCAGGCGGACCACTTGTTAATTTGGTAAGTGCACTATTATTATCTTAAATCTAAAAAACAATAGGTTGTGTAATTTGGAGTGTAATTTTCCCTGTTTTTGTACAACCAGATTTTATGCATTCAGATTTTAGGAAAGTTGAATGCAATGGCATGCAAAACTAAGGAAAGAAACCATCATGCACACAATGAAAAACATTTATTTTGCATCTAGTTCTCATACAGATACTATGACAACTAGCATTGAGCAAATTAAGTTTAAGTATTATGAAAGAAGTACAGACAATTTAACCAAGTCACAAAAGTATATGATATGCAGTATGGAGGCAGATAAATCAATGCAGTTATCCACAAAATTAAAGCAGGTTTGCTCGAACATTATTTCTTCTCAACGCCCAGACATTTTCCTTTAGATTCTCTATTTACAATACATACTGTAATCTGCCTCAGTTGCCTGAGTCCTGTCAGACTTACAGGCAAATGTTTGTTTTCAAAATCAGCAAAATGTTAATTGTTTGTGGATGAATGCAAATCAATAATAAAATGTGTGTTTTTTTGGTTTTAACTTGTGTCCATATTTTCTACAGCATAATCAAACCTTCTAAGGTTTATATTATGCATCATTCCCAATATAAATGATGTGGTACAACTCTTAAAAACTCATTTTCATTAAGTTTTTCCATGTACCAAGATAGACACTAATATAGTCTGCAGTTCTCCTCATGAGAAACCTGCGGTATTTAAAATATGACCAAGCAGTGATGTTTCAAGTAGTGCTGGGCAGCGATTAAAATTTTTAATCATGATTAATCACATGATTGTCTGCGATTAACCACAATTAATCGCAGACAATCACAACAATCACATTATTGTGTGCAAAATTCAATAATGAACTCAAAAGTAGCATATTGTGTGTATTTGGTTTGCAAATACTGTAAACAAATAAAGTGCTTTTTAACAGCAGTATTCCCTTTACATAGTAGCAGTTAAAATATTTCTTGTAAATCTCAACTTAAACATTAATGTAATCAAATCAAATATAAAACCAAAGCTATTTGCCTCTGCCAGGGCATTAACATTTTATCTAGTTTGTTATAGAAAACAAGTTACCCTCAGAGTCCAGAGCCATGATCACAACCTTATAACAGACACCTTCCGAGCAACATGTTTTCTTTTTTATCTGAATAGATACCAGCAGAAACATTTTCTTTTATCAGGGTGCACCATAAAAAGTCTATATTCAGTAGCAAGTCTTTGAGGGCTAATATTTTTTCCAAAAAAGTCAATTTTCTGAAAAGCACACAAAGCAATGCTTTCACACATAAATTAACATAAAAAGTTTGTTGGCACCTGTTTACAGTTTGTGGCAGCTTGACATCCGGCAGGAATGTACGGTGGGCTGGCTGCCTGGCTGTCTTTGTGAGACAGGTGTGTGGGGGTAGCAATTGCCATGAAACGCAACATGGTTTTCTACATCCTGTCATCGTGTCTGTCCTTCCAGGCGAACATTGCCATAGGTGAATCAGCTACACGAACGTGTTCAACACCATGATCAGCTGGAGACTAATCAACTGATGCCGGTACCTCACTTTAGTGTTTGGTCTACATCTCTAGATCACTTGGATCAAAATTGGAGTCCGACAAATCAAAGTCCGATTCAGCGCTAATACGAAAAAAGTCATCCACAGATTATTTTGCTTCATTCACTTTGGTATCTCTCTACATGCCATTTTAGAAGCTGTTTGTTCTTCGCTACTCATGCACGCGCAGGGAATTGAGGTCAAATCAACAAATCTAACTTTCCTTCTAGCAAAAGCGAAAAGCACTGCAACAAGAAGATCACTGATCTCTATCAATCGCTAGTGAGACTGAGGCTTACAAAATAATAATAACAAAAACAGCATTAACATGCAATAAAATAATTGGTGTGTTAATTAATTAATGCGTTAGCGCGATAATGACGTATTAACTTGCCCAGCCCTAGTTTCCAATTTAGACTATGGGTGTTTGTAAGGACAATGTTCTTCCAAAATTCTTTAATTCAACATATTTATTTAAATTCCCTGGGAAGACACAAGAAGATAAGAGATGGGAGTTTGTGATTAACTTGCAGAATAAAAAGGGAAGAGTAATGTGTTCTAGATCACAAAGTAGGTGACAAAAGAAACAGAAAATGTAGTATATGTGAATAGCTGGAAAAAGGACAAAGGGAATATTGTGTTTTATAGTAATGTGGGTTAAGGCTAGAAGAAGTAAAGTACATGAAGAAGTTGCTGACTGAGTAGAACCAATGGAAGAATGATGTTTGTTGTGAGAGAGCTGAAAGACCAAGCTGTAAGTTTTCAAAAGAAATTAAAATTGGTAAAACAGCAAGACCACCTGGAGTGTGGTTCAAAATGTTGAAGAAGTGGAGTTAAATTGTTGACAGATAATGACTGTGTTTGAAGAGAGGATTCCTGAAAACCGGAAAGGTAATGTGCTCATTCCACTATAAAAAGGAAAAGGTGACCCATTGGTGTGTGGATTATATTGACTAATCAGGGTTTTGGAGAAAGGATTGAAAGTCGAGAGAGTGCTCAAAAAAGTACAGTGATTGGGTGAAAGTGAGTGAAATTCAGTTTGGTTTCATGCCTAGGAGGGGAATAACAGATGTAATATTTGTTCTCAGGCAAACAAAGGAAAAGCATCAGTTGACGAAAAATATGCTACAAATGTATTTGTAGATCTGGTGAAGACATTTGACAGGGTGCCATGAGAAGTGGTGATATGGGCAATGAGAACATTAGGTGTTAATGAGTGGTTCAGCAGTAATATCAATATTAGGGTTAGGGTATTCACAGAGAAGATGGAGACAGAAATGGAAATATTGTTTGAAAAGTCTCAAGTTAAATGCAGGAAAAGGGCAGGAAGCAGTAAAGTAGCATGTGCATAGCCATATGGAATGCATGGTAAGTGTTGGTAGAAACTCAATCCATAGCACAATTTGTCAGAAGTGGGTACGTAAAAGATGTAGTGTTGAGAAGGATAACCTGCAGGCAGAAAGTGCAGCCTGTTTGTAGAAAGTGTGTGAGAGGGACACAGAATGCTGTATTAAGTGTAAATTTAGATGTTGACAAGGGAATTGTTTTGGAGAATGTAGGGATCTTCAGTTTCTTATATCACATGTTGCGTGCAGATGGGGATTCAAACACAGCAGTCACAGTGAAGGTGGGAAATGAATGAAGGACATTCTTGGATTTGTTCCAAATTCTGAATTTTAAATGAGATTTTCTCTGGCATTGAAGAGCAAAGTCTATGAAATTATTGTGAGGAGTAGAGTGATGTAAGGGAGTAATAAGTAACTAATGAAAGTGAAACATGAGGCAAAGTTGGAAGAACTGAGAATGAGAATTATCACACAGATGTACAGTGGGTCACAATGCGAGAGAAAGATGAATACAAAGATATGAGAACAACTTGGTATGGAGGAGATTAGTGTTGTGCTGGGGAAACAAACTAAGCTGGGCATATGGAGCAAAATGTATTAGGGAGCTAGGCTAGGCTCTGTTTTCAGGCCTTACTAGTGCATTATAAAGCTTTTGCTTAACTTATTTTGATTTGTTCTCTACACATCATTCAGTTTAACCCAACATTTTGTTTGCTTTTTTAATAGCTTCTAAACGTTGTCTGGAAGCTTATATGATGACAAGCCCACTTCTAACATCTTTTATAAGCAGTACTTTCAAATTTCATATTTCTCATTGTGTATTCAAAACTAATACTTTTTACTTCCTACAGGTAATGCTTTATATTTACTTTACTTTTATCTGCCACAAAT
Organism: Polypterus bichir lapradei; assembly: GCA_026402145.1. Taxonomy (NCBI): domain Eukaryota; kingdom Metazoa; phylum Chordata; class Cladistia; order Polypteriformes; family Polypteridae; genus Polypterus; species Polypterus bichir. Next base: position 23,015,411 of record JANRMT010062808.1, on the reverse strand, counting down.
CTGCCCAAGCCTGTGTGCTATCCATGTCTGTTTGTAATGATTTTGACAGACTCTTGACTATCTGTCAATCCACCTACCTTGGTATAACCTGCAAACCTAACCAGTTTTGTTGCTTATATTCCTATCCAAATCATTTATATATATTAAAAACAACAGCATCCCCAGTACTGATCCCAGAGGGACACAACTAAATATATGCTTTCTGTTCTACTACTAAGCTAAGCTATGCCTATAGCATGTACTGATAAGATGCACACAAACCCTTCACTCACAACATTCCCTTGCTCCCCGGCAGTTAAAACAATACAGCAAAAAATCCTTTGAAAGGAAAAAAAATGCTGTAAAGAGTACTGTATGGCAGCTTAGTTTCAACCAAAGCAAATGCTGTATTTTAAACAAGTTTCACACACAAGCAGTACACAGCACAAAACTCTTCGTAGAATCTGCCAGTGTGATGTACATACTCTGTATGGCAGCAAAGCTCCAATTAGTCATTTCTAGTTCTCTGGACTAAAACATGCCCTATTGTAATATGCAAAAAAATTAGATTTCATTCATAATAAATAAAGACTTCTACAGGGAGATAAAATATGAACCTTCAAAAATTCATTGATGAAGTTGACCCAGCAGAAATCTTTCAATAAATAGTTTTTTCAATAATTAGTTGAAATCTAGAAAAAGTGCATTCAATATTCATGCCGTTGATGCAAATAACCTTTACTATATGTCTACTGTATGATAATGGAATAGTTCAGCTCTCATTTAACTCAAGATCATTAATGGAGTGAATAGCCTGCTTTCATTTATAACTTAAGTGCCTACTGTTCTTATGTTTTATACAGGATGGAGAAGTTATTGGTATCAATACATTAAAAGTTACTGCTGGAATTTCCTTTGCAATTCCCTCTGACAGGATTTCAAGATTCATTAATGAGTTTCAAGACAAACACAACAAAGGTACATCTTAAAATCAAATGTAAATTCTTGGTGGTTGTGTCTTTTTTAATAAATGTCAGTATATTAAACTTGTGATTTATATCTTAGAAACTTTATTAACTTACAGGTGAACAACTGAGAGCTCTGTATTCCAAGTATACGATTAATTAACTGAAAGTGTACATTTTATGGCCATATAAACTAATGAAGGTTAATGCATTCAGATAGTCCTTGTATTGCTTGGTTGTGAGTTGAAAGTGCATAAGCACAGACACTGAATTTGTTTGGAAGATTTGTTTTGTCTAAACTAGACAGCCCAGTTAGAGGTTAGAACTGCTAGAATCCTGCTGGGGTAATGTGGTAATAATGCTCAGTGTAAATCGAGTTATTTTAAGTTGATGATTGTGGGTTGTCATTTCCCTTGAACTGCCCATTCTGATGTAACACTACACTGAAAAATCAGTTCAGTACAATGTACAACTATCTTGTTGCACATGTCCGGGCACAGTTTGTATTGAGACATATAAATTAATACAATGAATATAGTAAAAAGCTACTAATAGGTGGTCATCATCTTGTAATATATTAGATTAAAGGATATTGCCAGAGCAGTAAGAACTTTTTATCATACTGTGCTTAATCTAAACTTGAAATTTAAAAACTATACCTTTCTTTGAAGTAATCTATCTACCTACTCTGATGTTCTGACATTCAGAGATTTACTTATTAAGTTAACCAAGAAGTTAAGAGTAGATTTTCCTGGTAAAATCAGGTGTAAATGTATGTGATTGTGACCTGAAATGGGTAGTGGTGCCATCCATGTGACCCCTGCCTTTTGCATGATGAAGCCAAAATACCCTTTACACACCACACTGAACTTGTAATGGAATAAGAAATTAACCTGTAATGGATTTTTAGAAACTTTTTTTTTCAAAATTGACCCTATGTAAAAAAAGAACCACTGTGTTACACAGAAAAATGCCTTTTGGTCTACTGCACCTTTTAAAGAAAAGATGTGTTTTACTCAGTTTGCCTGTTAAATAATTTAATAAACACACTTTTATAAGGCTTCAGATCACTCACCCCACATTTATAGCATTATTATTAGCTTTTAAAGAGAGCAGAATCTATTTTTTTGGAAGTCTGCCTTAATAAAAAGAGTGTTTTGACTAGTACGTTTAGTTATTTGCATAGAATTTGCAGCAGAGAGGCCTTTAGAATAGGATATGCTTCAGGCTGTGTTTTTAAAGCAGAGTCATTGAAGTCCAAGCAACAGCAGTGAAAGAAAAACAGTGGCTGTAGTTAACATTGGAAGTCTCAGGAAAAAGTCTTTCAAGGTGTCAGAATATTTAGGGTAGGATTTTAACAACAATATTGAGAAAGATTTTCTGGCTGTAAGTTGGGGCTCGACATGTTTGGCTAGCAATATGCATTTTCTGTATTATAGCCAATACACGTCTAAGGGTATATCTTAAAGATGTGAATATGAAATGACATTAAGAACATGGATATTTTTAAATCATTGTTAACCATTTGTAGAGCAGGTGGAAGATATTAAAATATATTATTCCCTGTAGAATAAAGTACATTCCACATTTTCATTTGCTATATGACTCACCATTAGAAATGATGTTGTGTTCACTATATTATGTTATATTGTATGATGTCATTTTTCCAAGCAATGGCTAGTTTGACTGAAGGAGGATTTAATTTGGAGTAGCTTAAGCTTGGAGGGAGTGGTGAACACATTTAATATTTTGTGAAAAATTGTGTAAACTATAATCATCTTCATTTGTGCATTAATTTGCCCTAAAATATGGTTTTGTAAGATATGTATATGTAATCTCTAAAAATAGCTAAAATTAATCTAATTAAAACAAATAACCAAAGAAATATAATTGTTCATATTTAAGATGCTGATCTAACATAACTCCTTCCTTGTTGGAAATAAGCATTTAGATTTATTAAATGGTGACCAAGTTGTTGATTAAATCCACATCTTGGCTTGGGGCATCAATTGGGAAATTCCTTTTTCAGGAATGCTTCAGCACTTTGTCATTTATAAGCAGTTATCATGTGCTGTGACTCATATTAATGTACACTTAATGTACTTATGCGCTAACAAGTTAAATTCCTATATAATAAAAGTGATTCTGATTCTAACTTCAGCTCATAGGTGAACTAGTCAAGCCTCTAGCATACATAAAATGTGCTGATTCTAAAGTCATATATTGCAGAGGCGGCAGCTAATTCCAAAGAATTACACAGGGAAGGGGATGTGCAACTGAAATAGTGGAGGTATTTTTTTTTATGGAGAAAGTATTGGTTCTGCCATAATTTATTGTTGTGGTGTGATAACTGCTGACTACTGACTGACTGCTGTGAGCTGTGCTCATTGCTGGCACCAGTCAACTAATTAACAAGTTAATGCAAATTTATTTTTCCGCACTGATTTTCACTTCATTACATACACACATGTATAATGCATTTGCTTATACAGAGCTTGTCCCACATTCATTGAGGCAAGATGTAACATGAGGCATGAATAACACACATCTTGCAGTAGTAAGCTAGCACATAGAACTTATGCACTGTATGCAGTATCTTATTTAAATGGAGTAGGTATTTGACATATATACTTACCCAAACAGTAAAACTCACACATCAAGGAATACATATTTCTTTTTACTTATTTTTGCCTCACAGACAATATTTGAGTTTGACTCAATAGCGACAACTGGAGACCACAACCGATGTATGTAGTATCTGATTGATATGCAGTATGCCGGACATACAGTACTTACTTATCTACCCAGTAAAACTGTCACATAAAGGAATAGATACTCTTCCATTCTAAAGTAGAAGATTCTGATGCAGTGATTGTATGCCATCATTCTGCAATATTTCATTGTTAGGTAGCTGCTTTGCTGAAATACATTATTTTATTCTCATAAGGAAAAAGTTTTTTGTTCATGATAAAATGTTCCACTTTCCTTTTACCTGTCCAGAGAATTGTCTTTTGAATCATTAAGGAGATGTGTGGGAGTCCCATAGACATAACTCTTGTCCAGCATTTACATTATGGTAGACTAATGATAGCTAGTGTAGATGAGGCCTGCATATCCTTACCCATTACTTTAGTGTTTTGTGGTCTCATAAATAAGTTTTATATGTCATGTGAGACAGAACAGAAATGGTGTTAAATTTCCTCTATTTATGTGAATCAGTGGAGGACAAAGAAATGTTCAGTCTTATTCTGAATGTTCCTCCGATCATATCATTATTTTCTTTGCAAAATCTGCATTCTGGAAAGTTGTTTTGAAATCAAAAGGTATATTAATTTAAAAAAGATTCCAATTTATACCTGATCATTGTCTCACTCATAATTAGAATTGGATTTCAGACATGTTTTTCACAAATATTCAGTAGTGTTTATTCACAAAGTGAGCTGTAATTAACATAATATGATGAATTGTAATGCTAGTTGGCATAATGGTAAGCACTTCTTCCTCATTCCCTCCCTCCGTTAGACCTGGTCAGTGTATGTTTTTCATTATCTACAGCCCAAAGATACGCAGGTCAAGTTAACTGGCAACTGTAAACTGGTCTGGTTTAAATGTTTATGTCCTTTGCAATAGATGGGCACCATTTCTGTGGCTTGTTCTTACATTATAGTCAATGTTGTTAAGGTCGGCTCCAGCCTTTATGTGAATTTAACAAAGCAGGTACAGCTAGCTAATGAATAAACAAGTTCTCAGGTAGTGTATTTCAGAGTAGTCCTTTGGCATCTTTAGATTTTAAAAATAATGTTTTTGGTATGTTAGATGAATAGGAAATTGTGGTGTGATAGTGGATTATTCTAGTCAAAACATTTATTTTATCAACTTCTTATCTGACAAAATATGCCATTAATAGAGCTGACAATCCTAGGGGTTTACATACCTTTCAAATAAATATGAAAAGTTAATTTTTTGTGTTATTTCTTGATTCAAATTTTCTGTATCTGTTATTGTGATTTTGTTGAAGATCACATCTCATTTTTTAATAATTTAATTAAAAAATGTTGATATTACAATCTGTTTCACAGCACTGTGTCGAATAAACTTGAATCATTCCTTCTTGGTATGTGCTTTTAAACAGCATTACTTGAAAGATGAAACTGAAATACAATTTATTTTGCTTTAGGGTTTTTTTGGCACAGAAAGCGCAAGAATTTCCTGCATGTTAATGACACGTGAAATGTTTATATTTGAAGCTTACACATCTGTGTTTTATCTACATTTTAGTACAACAAACTCATTTCAATAGATATTTGGTCTCTCATACAGGTGAGACTGCTAAAAATATAGAAACTTTAGGTATTAATTTCAAATTTAAATATTATCTTATGAAAGTACCCCCTGTAAAAAGAACTGTGCACATTTATGCTGAACTGATGTAATGAAATGTGTTAAATTTTAAAACTTTAGAAATTAGTTACATTATTATTAAAAAAAAATCTGCAGATATTATTTATATAATTTGCTTGTATTCATTCAGTAATTTTTAAGTTGAGGGAATACATATCCATCCATCCATTATCCAGCACTCTATATCCTAACTAGAGGGTCATGGGGGTCTGCTGGAGCCAATCCCAGCCAACACAGGGCGCAAGGCAGGAAACAAACCCCAGGCAGGACGCCAGCCCACTGCAGGGCACACCCATACACCAAGCACACACTAGGAACAATTTAGAATCGCCAGTGCACCTAACCTGCATGTCTTTGGACTGTGGGAGGAAACTGGAGCACCCGGAGGAAACCCACACAGACACGGGGAGAACATGCAAACTCCACGCAGGGAGGACCCGGGAAGCGAACCCAGGTCTCCTAACTGCAAGGCAGGTGATACATACTTCTCCACAATTTCAAAAGATTGTTATTTGTTTGACCGGCACTACAGTGTCTCAGTATGAGTGGACTGATGTCCTGACCCGGGCTGTTTTTTAAAATGACCTCCCATAACTCTGTACTGGATTAAGGAAATAGATGAGTAGAGGATTTTCATTTGGGATGCACCATGTAGATCACTTCAAGGTATGTATTAATGCAATTACAATATATGAATTACTTTGTAATGTAATAAGATTGTAAACCGTCCGTATGTGAATCAATTCCCATCCATCATTAATTCCTGCCTCATGGCAGAACCTGTTGGGATAGTCTGATGCTGCTTGTGGATTAAGTAAGCATGGGAATGTTATTTGACATGCTTGTAATCTATCATCTTTGTAGGTTGTCGTGACAAGAGGAATGTACATAATGATGCTATTTAGAGGTTTGTTTGAATTTGAAATTGTAGAGGTATAAATATTGAAATATAAACTATGGATTAATGTGTCCAAACTCTGGTATTTTTTGCTCAGGCTTTTGTATTCTACTGCTGTGTCAAGATCTCTGTGTGGTCTAAGTTTGAATAATTTATAAGAAAAATACTTGGAAATGTTATTTACAGAAATTGGAAAGAAACTGACATAGATAGGAAAAAGGTTTATAAATCTCCTGAGATTATTCATGTGATTTTTCATCTCATTTTTCAAGATTGTGACAAGCAGTTTTCTTAAATGATTGCCATTAAAGTGCGGTAATGAATATTTATCATGTCATGGAGCTTAAAACAATTTATTATACACTATTACATATGGCACAATAAATTTGAAATGCAGTTTTTTTTAAAGAGCAGCCCTGATACTTTAAGTTTAATATGTGTCAACGGCACTGACATACAATTTCAAGGTCAGTACAATGACAACACATGTTCAAAAAAATATTTTTCATCCATCCATTGAGTCATTTCCTGAAACCACTGCTTTCAATTCAGTGTTGCGTGGGAGCCCAGAGTGTATATATATATATATTGTTACTTTGATTTAATTAAAACAATTTTGTTAATAAAGTAAAATAAAACTCTTACAAATTATTGCTGTAGTTCCATCAATCCAAGTCTGGGAAAAAGAAAAAAGGCATATTACACACACCACTCCCCACACATTTATTGACTCCCCTTTGCACAGGTTATGGTTAGCAACTAGACATTCTGGGAAGCCCCATCTATAAGTTTGTACAGCTCCTTGCATAAGAGTCCGCCACGTGCAGCAATTTAAATTGGTTAGCAGTGCTACTGAGTGTGGAGCTGTCATGTGCTATAAATAAACACTTGAATTTGCTTCACTTTGCTGCCTTTCATTCCTGTTTTCTTTTTTTTTTTTTTTTTGGAGACAAGTTTCATTAATGCGATTTTTAAATTAAGAGTTAACAACAGAGCAGGTAAATTGTTTACACTGTAAATGAACTGCGAAAGTAGTGTTTAAAATATCCTTTCCAGTGAGTCAGTGAGTATATATGCATGTCCAAATCATGAAACAGTACTGATGCTTCCCAACTTTGTATTAGAATTTATTGTGTTGATGACAAATTGATAAAAGTGGATTTTTTTTTTTATTTTAAAGTCTTTTGATATAATGCATGCGTTACAAATCAGTAAGATGTATACTACCTTTTTAGGGGGAAATCAAACTTACTTTGATTTCTAAAAGGTTAGCAATAGTGCAGCATTTTCATGTAATTGAGAACAAAATCAATAAATAACTGTAAAAGAATGTGTCCTTCTTCCTTGTAATGTAAATTCATTTCTTTGTAACTTTAAGTAAAGTAGGACTTCTTTTCCCATATTATGGTAGGTAGTTTAAGACTCTTCACATTGCGTAAGATAAAGCACAGTCCAAGTTGTGTAGTGTAATTTACACAATAGATAATTTCTTAAGCAGTAATATCTATTGGGTGTTACTCAAAATAGAGCCATTAGAGGATTAGGGATTGTTGTTGTTTTTATAATCTCATTTTATAAGATACCTGTGTCCCATTTTTGCATTTTCTGTTCATTTTTATTTTTTTTTTTACATTTCTGAAATTTTTTTATAATTGTAAATTGATGTCACTTCAGCATTCTCTTATTTTTTTTATCTTGTGGGCGCCACCATCTTCTGTTGTTTTGTATGGTCATTACTATCATCGTTTATGCCAAAAATATCATTCCTCGTCAAATGACTGGACGTTGCCATGGTGAATTATGTCATTGCTTTTTCACTACTAGATTAGAGTTTCAGAAAATGAAAAACATTTTTCTAATAACTTACTTAATATTTATGTAATCTTAAGACATAAATCAATATGAAGTAATATGCTTTGCTCAATGTAGACACTTTTGTTTCACTTTTGCTCCATTTACTGTGTGGTTGTCTGATTGAATGACAGCTTGTGAAACAGTTGTTCCCATTTACTTCAATTTAAGAACAAAAAAGAAACACACAAGGGTGTGAAGCAATGAAAATCATGCCTCTCTTTGACACTTTACAATGAGTAAAATCAGGTCATGAAGAAGTTATGTCTCATTGGTTGCTTGGTCAAGGAGTAATGCCTCCTTCCAGCTGGTCACACTTTAATGGACCTGAGATCAGAAGGAGCAGATTCATTGTGAAGGAAAAGGAACACAACAGAGTTAGTGGTAGCACCCCCTCTCGGCCCGTGGTGGTATTACATAACTGGAAAGAACCTCTGACGTGCATGTGTGACAACTGCAGTTGTAAGCTGCTAAGAGAAATGTTTTGCTGCATAATTACTAAATAAAGTTTTAACAAAGTACGTGTCTGAGAGAAAAAAAAGCATGCCAAAACTGTGAAAAAATAACCTTCACGAAAAAATCCTTTCACGCAAACAATCCCTATTGGTAGCAAATATGCTGGCTTTGTAGAGTTAATCCTCCAGATACATCTCTTGCATTTTTTTTCTTTCACATTAATTCTAACCTTTCCTTTTGTCACACTAGTTATTTGTCCTGCCTACAACCCCAATGCTAGTGTGTCACTTATAAGGCCAGTCAACAGGATTATATTACTTCAAAATGGAACAACAGAGTATAACTTTAATTGGTGGAAATTGTTAGTATTATTCCCCAACACAGATGACGTGACCTAACAGCTTCCTACTATTTGTCAACAAAGGATTTTATAAAGATGTGTAGATTTATTGTCAAAGTGGTCAGTAACACATCTTGACTCCTCAAACTTTTATTCAGAGTATTAGTCTAAGGAAACTTATGTACAGTAAGTAGTTTTCCATATGTGGTAACAATGTATATCTTAGGATGGCACCATTCTTCATCCATGATCATTCATTGATTTGCTTTTGCAGCACATGCTCAAAAATAATTGCTTCTACCGCATATTCATACATGTAGACTCCTAAAGTCTTTAGTCACAGTACAAAAAAGGGGTGAGCCAATACTGCATCTGAGTAAAACTTTTTGGATGTATTTGAACATTTTTCTCAACTATGACATGATTTCCAGCTGAATCAGAATGTTTTTGTAAATCGTAGTATATAATTTTTTCATTTTATGCTTAGTGTGAACTGTGAGGCACCTTTCACATACAGTACCCTGAATAAGAAGCTCAACAGTAAACAAAAAGGGAGGGGTCAACATAAGGAAAATGCAAAAGTCTAAAAGAAGACAAAATACTATGTTTTGTACACCTACACTATATGGATGTTAATCCTGGTATATTTTGTGGATCATCTCTTTGCCCATCTCCTAAGAACCATATCAAAACCACTTCCTTCTCATCTCCTATTTATCTGGAGGGGTTCCAGGCCACAGACCGCCCAACCCCCACTTGGCATTCTACCTAACATACATGATCTCAATCAGTTCTCATGGATGGACTAATGAATACAATGCCAAACAGAGTGTACTAATCAAATTGAACTGAATTAATTTTTGTCTAAATTAAAGAGTATATATTGGTGAAATATTAGTTTATTAGTTAATTCAAATTGCAAACACTTGGCACTAAGTAGACAACTTAATTTGACATAATAACCTTAAATTACTGTAAACTCTAATTACTTCCTTGGACATTACTAAGTTTATGACACATATGTTTTACTCTATTAAATTCTATTAAATTAAGTAAGTAAATCTCTTGCTGATAACTGACACCAGTGCTCAAACCAGATACTTTAAGAGTGAGTAAGCTTCAGTTACTACAAACTGCTAAATAAGACAACTGTCAAAATAACTTTTCAAACAGGATAAATGGCTAACAACATGCATTTTAAATTAAATCAAATTAAGGCAGCTATTTAATGACTAAAATATTCCAGGAATCATTTCATGAGTAATATAAAGTTTGAATACATTTTAATTTTAATTAAATCATCTTATGGCTGTTGGTTAATGGCATTCATTTTTGATGCTGCCTGGATTCAACATGATGCCAGAAACATTGCATAGGGATTTTTTTTTTACGCTGACTTGATAGCATCACCCCCACTTTTGGCTAAAAAATTAATTCTGTGAATGTAATTTTGCATCTCTTGCCAAAACTTGCTCTATTGGATTGAGATGTGTGGACTGGTCTGGCTGTTGAGGTAAAATAATGTCACTGTCATGTTTAAGGAGTAAGTTTGAGACAATACATACATTTTATGGAGCATTTTCCTGCAGGAAGTATCTATTTGAAAAAGCATAGACTATGACCATAAAGAGATGCGTATGGTCAGGAACAGTGTTTAGTTACTCTGTGGCATTCAAATAATGCTTATTTGTTATTAAGAGGCATAACAGACAGTAAACCAAGATTACATTACAACTCTCAATTAATGCTTTTACGTCAGATTCTGACTCTGCAACTTTCATGACTCATCACATTTCAGAAATCTAGGCTACATTTTCTAACCTTAAGTCTTCCAGTTTCAAAGATTACTTGACTTATCTTTAGGTTTTTAACTCATAGGACTGGAACAGGGAATGGTGTTCAGCTGCTGTAGCCCACCTGTTCCTGGATCTAATATTGAGCGATGCTGTTATGCATGAGGGGTTTTTAAACATGAAGAGTTCAATTCTGAACATGATTTATATATATACACGAGTATATTGATGTTTGAATGTCAATATTTTTTTGTCATTTTATTAACTTATTATGCTGCTCATTTCAGTTTTTTTTCTGTTTTTTTTCTTGTTTTTTGTTTTTTTATTGTGGGAACTACCATTTGTAAATTTGTAATGGCTGTGGCCATACTGTTGTTAACAATGGCGGTCCATTTTGCTACCTTATGACTACCAGAAGTGCAACGTGATGTCACAGTGCGAACTGTAATTAGGATGGTAGCATGCTTTTCCTGGCATTTAAGCTTCAGGATTTTGCACTGCATTTAGTTTTCTAAAAATCGCATTATGGAGTTAGGACCTTTTTCTTGACTTTAATTTTTGACTTTAGACCTCAGCCATTCCAGACCTCCCTACTCTCTCTTCTCATGGTCTTCTTGTTACTGTAGCAGAACAGATGCCCTTCTGCAAACCATTGTTGTAAAAAAAAAGTTACATGAGTATTTTTTAATGCTCTGTTAGTTTGGATGAGTCTATTTATATATTCTATTCTCATTAATAATGTATATTCTCACAGGGACTACAATATAAGTTGATTGTTTGTCCATATTTGTAAAAGGACAATGTGCATGAAAGAAAGACAACTGCATTTAAGTAGCTAAAACAATAATGCCTGCTAGTAACAATCATATAATGTTCAAAAATGCTTAAATCAAGTGTCTTGCCCTTCCTGATGTTTGGTTGAACAATATTTAAACCTGTTCATCTTGTCTTCGTGGTTTATATAAGGAGTCCTAGTCTTGTTCTTAACCATTTAAATTTGCTTTAATAAGCACATGCACTTAATAAAGTGGTCACTAAGCGTAAATTACAATTTTAAATCAACATTCAAGAAATTTATGTCAGCTGAATTATAAAATGGATATTTCTGCCTTAAACTGTTTATTTACAGTGTAGTTTATTTAGTGTAGTTGTATAAATGCAATATATTCCTTTTTTATTGTAAGTTGAGCCCAGAGAAGTGAAGAGTGTTGTGGTACTGAAGGTCAATAGGGACAATATAATTGTACAAAAGCTAGTGGACCAGTCACCTCATAGGGTAGACAGGAGCTACTAGACTTTATGTAGGCTCTGAAATTAAAGGTGCTTGATTTTTTAGACCTTGTTTCTGTTCTGCTCAAAGGATAAGAAGAGAAGGAATAAATAGCCCAAATGGGCTGGTAACCAAAGACACTAAGTCTTTCGGCAAAGCTAAAACAACAGCTGAAAGATACATTTGAAGTGGAATGCTAAAGTTTTCAATAACCAAAATTCAAGAAGAAACACCCACAAAGTTATTTCTTTTTATCTTCAATAACTGTCATGCCAGTATTTAAAGCATTGAATCTGTAATATTAGACAGTGTTCAAAACCACACTCCCGACAAATGGTAGTGGTGCTCTGAGAATGGGACACATACGATGGCAGCACTAATAAACAAAACAAAGTGTCACAGTACTGTGAAAATAACTATGAAATAAAATATACTTTACACAGCCACTATATATATATATATATATACTGTGGTATATGGCCGGCCACTCATCCTGGCCAATACCCCCAGGCTGCCAGATGGAGCCCTCCCTGCAGCATGGAGGTGCCCCGAATGCCAGTAGGGAATCATGAATAATGGAGTGTTTATTCACAGCCCTACTGGATACCATGGGGGCTGCCAGAGGACGCTGCAGGGAGGATCAAGGACTATTTTCCCTACACCCCGGAAGTACGTCCCAGTCACGTGAATGAAATGACGTACTTCCGGGTTGAAGAAAAAAGGACTTTTTCACCTGACCCAGAAGTGCTGGATAATCACATGGACTGAGGGATTAGAAGCACTTCCCGGTCAAGGACTATAAAGGACTGGGCGCACTACCAGGAGTACCTCCCCGGGGACACGAGAGGGCGGCTCCCTGGGTTTACATCAGGGCCACAGATTTGGAGCTTGGCAGCTCAACCTGCTGGGGGTCCGTTGTCATCACCAGGGGCCACCTGGACAGCTCCAGAGTCTGGACATACAGCACTTCCGCCACACCCGGAGGTGCTGCTGGATGAGGAGCAGGCAGAAGAAAGGATTAAGTGGAGTTGGATGTTGGAGCACAGTATTGTGTGTATTGAAAATTAAATAAAAGTACGTGTTCTGGACATTCTGGGTCTGTGTGTCTGTCTGTAGCCAGGCTATCTTTTACTATATATAATATACTAGCAAAATATCCGCGCTTCGCAGCGGCGAAGTACTGCCTTACAATTTTTATTAAGAAGAAAATGAAACCTTTTTAAACTGAGGGAAAATATACCAATAATTATTTGTTAAGGATCTCTTTGTATACCACGTTGTCAGTTCGGCCCTCTGGTATATGACCAAGCTGTGCGCTGAGCTTACTCTTGAGCATGCAATGTACAGTTGGCCATGTGAACAGTAATCTTGCCTCAAATCTCACAGCTTGGATTGCTGCTGTCATAATCTGTTTGAGTTTCATGGTTTGTTTCAATTACGACAGCATTTGCAGGACTTGTGTTGAAGTGACATTCGGCATCTATCAAGCGTTGTAAGCATACAACCGGTTTCATTGATAACTTCACATCTAGCTTTTGAGAGTTTAAACATTCATAAACATCAAAGTGTCCACTACTGAAATCGTCACCTGTGAATCTAAGATGTTTAGGAGGCATTGGCGGTTGTCGAAAGGTGTAAAATATATGGCCATTTCGGTACACTTGAAAGCGACAACCGAACAATTCAGCGGCAGCCATCAACTCACATGTAGAACCTTAAGGTGAAGGGCTTAAGCATTTCACTCTTCTAGTGCTCCTGTGTAGTATAATTATCTCCTGTACCTTCATCAGTCCACACCTTGAACCTGTCCCAGTCATTCAATACATAAGACACAATGTTCCTCCGGATATCAAGAGTGAGCCTGATATGGCCATGCAATATGTAACAAAGAGAATGGAAAAGGTAGGTGCCATCTCCGGGCATGGAAACCACTCGGTAAGTGACAGTTCTTTGATCAGTGGTGATCACCTTGATAAAATGTTAATGGGGGTACGGTTGGAATGATAAAGGAAATGGGTACCTGAACAATGTAAAGTAAGTCTAAAATACCTACACAATAACTATAATCGTAATAAACGAACAATAAAACAGCGGAGAAGCCATGGATTAAATAAAAAGGCTGTAGTTATCAGCAGGGAGACGTGAATCCCGTGGCGAAGCAAGGAAGAGAATGTAGAGACCAGAGGGACGGGCGGCCTTATATAGGCAGGCAGACAACAACGTGGGAGGCGTTGGGATGGGGGACCCAACACCGCCTGACACGGTGATTGAGCTGCAGGCTATGGACGTATATATGTATGTAAGTATGATTCAGTTAGCGTTGGGAACCCGGGTGCCAAATTTCTTGAAGATGGGCCCATAAATAACAAACACCGTTGGAAAGTTCAATATGGCGGCCGACAATGGCGTCATACCACCGAAATAAGTACGTACATCGGTTTCGGTTAGCGCAGGGAAGCCGCCTACCAAATTTCATGAAGATGGGGCCATAAATAAGAAAGTTCAACATGGCGGACGTTGTCGACCGTTATGACCGTTACGTGTAGAATTTCGAAATGAAACCTGCTTAACTTTTGTAAGTAAGCTGTAAGGATTAAGCCTGCCAAATTTCAGCCTTCTACCTACCCGGGAAGTTGAAGAATTAGTGATGAGTCAGTGAGTGAGTGAGTCAGTGAGTGAGTGAGTCAGTCAGTCAGTCAGTGAGGGCTTTGACTTTTATTAGTATACTAGCAAAATACCCGCGCTTCGCAGCGGAGAAGTAGTGTGTTAAAGAAGCAATGAAAAAGAAAAGGAAACATTTTGAAAATAACGTAACATGATTGTCAATGTAATTGTTTTGTCACTGTTGTGAGTGATGAGTGTTGCTGTCATATATATATATATATA
>JANRMT010062808.1:22935669-22999537 GCA_026402145.1 Polypterus bichir lapradei | reverse complement strand
ATATGTTTGTTTGTGTACTACATGTTAAAGCTTCAGCATAGGTATTAAACTTTAACCTATGACACTGCTAGTTCAGCTGCAACTCACTGTTTGATTTTCAGTAAGTAATTTAGCTTGCAAAAGGCCTCTTCTACATACTGTTACTGTAATAACAATAACATTTTCCAATAAACCAAGGTATTTTATAGCATCTCTGCTTTAATTCACCGGCTGTAGATATTTTATAAATATGTTCAGTGATCAAGCATCTTTGTTGTATGCACATTTGTTAGTGATGTCATATATTTTGATCCTGGGTTTAGCAAATTATGCAAATTAACAACTTGTAAAGTTGACTTGATGGTGGAATTTCTTCCATTGAATAAAGAATAGTATTATTATCATCAAATCACTCCACAACTCTCATCTCTCTTCCTTCTGGTATAAGTAATTAAATTAGCCATTATGTGCTTAAGAAGTGGATGATCAAATGTGTGGTGCTCTATGAGGAAACATTCTGAAATGCAGATTGACACTCTGCTGAACCTGCAGATTACAAAAATATAGTTCTCTCAACAAGAAAATATTCCTCAAATCTGCATAAATATACAGTAAATCACATTTTGTGCTGACATTGTGAACTAGTTACATTTGTGAGATGGGTTCCTCCATGTAAAAGAAATGCACAGTAGCTTTAAAAACCTATTAATATTCATTTTTTTCTGAGCATGAATCAACAAAGCTAATTCTTAATAGAATTATTTTAGTCAGATGTGGATATTTAGCGAATAGTTATTGTGATATTTCTCTTTTATGTGATCACATTACCATTAGATCACTCACTAAGTTCACATCTGGTGAGCAGCACAAAGCCAATTTCGCAGATTCTCCTGGGACAGATTGGGATTTGAGCCCCATGACTCACTAGTGGCTGTTGTCGGTTGACTTGCTTGTGACCCTGTACTTTAGTTTGAATGTTGTGGTTTTTTGCTGATTTTAATTACATTTTTAAGCCTGTGCCCAAAAGATCAACATGACATAAGGCTGACATAGTTTTCTGCTGTGCCAGTAAATTCATGAAGCATATGTGTAACTCCAGTCAATCAGAAAAACAAGTCCATCGTATCTCCTTTCACGATCTTGGTCCTTTTGATATTAACCCTTTCTCCCTTTCTTTTTGTTATAAAAATCTTTCCAGAAATCCAAACTTCATTTGGTGTCTAATTGATCACTTTTGTTGATACTCTAATCTTTGTGCTAAAAATAAAAATTTATAAAGAAATATAGCAACACACTCACCATTCCAGCTTTAACTCCGTTGCCTCTTTTCAATGCACACCTTAATATTGTAGTAAATGCTGCCTTTAATAAGCATTTTGCATTTTCAGAAAACCTAAAAATAAATATCATGAGTCATTATATTCTCAGATGATCTTTAACTTGTAATACATGGATGTCAAGTTTTCAGTGTTGAAATTGTAATTTTATGAAATATGTGAATGGAAATTGAGTATTAAGAAAACACAACTTAGTGTGTCATCTACTGTACATGTGAGTCTGAAGCTAGAAATGATTTCTGAATCAGAAATATTAATCCCAGGGTACATATAAATGGTACTATGTTTATGTATTTAATCATCAATTTTAGCTGTGCAGCAGCACCTCATTACATTTGTTGGTAAGCTAGAAGAGCTGAACAGATCATATGCATTGTTTGCTTCCTAATTATTGCTTATGAAGGCCCTGCTGTGTGCTTTTTAGTAATTTAGCAATTGGTTTAATAACATTAAGATAATAATTAGATTAGGAGTATTATTGTGATTTAGAAATAAGTTTAGCTGTTCAAAATTTTTACAGTAAAAAAATAACTGAGTTTATGTGCAAGAGGCTTAATCCACACTAACTGCATGAAATATTTGTTGCTTATTTTTAGACATTTAGGGATTTAGGTTGAAGTATCTACACATTTTGTAACAAAAATAAACATATACTGTATATATATGTACATTTGCAGACGTTAAAGCTGTGAAGAAACGTTTCATCGGCATACGAATGATTACTATTACCCCTGTGTAAGTAGCCATCTCTTTTGCAAAATATTATTATTCTCTTTAAGACTTCAGTGGTTTCTCATCAGTATGTAAAAGTTTATTAGATTTAATTATCCCTGTACAGTATTTACTCTGTGAAGATTTATAAATTCCTGTCCTTGATCAGTGACATTTACTGTATACATACTATAAAAACGAGCCTGGTCTGTTGATTCCTACTATGTTACAGTTGGATTTTGAGTTCTACATGTGTGTCAAAAACATTCCAAATCAAAAACTGAATCTATTCTATTTTGCAGCTAGATAGCCTCAAAGTAAGATCCCTCCCCAAGATATCCTTGTTTATCTTAAAAATGGATTTCTCATTATGTTCAGCTCAGACTGACTTGTTTGGAGTCCTATAGTAGGCCAGTATTTGAATTCTCAACAGTAGAGTTCCAAAGATTGCTTCTGTGAAAATTGGCACTAATTTTTAGGAAATGGAGACATAGTCACAAATAATTTAGTGTAGTTTAATTGACTGTTACCTGATCCATACAGCATGACTTGTTCTTCCAAAGCAAACTATGGTTGTGTTAAAAGGGTAGAACACAGTATACTGTACCACATCCATTATATAGGCCAATAGATGTGTTTAGAGAATTTCATATTAAATTAACTGTATTTGATTAAATATTCTAAAAACTGAAAATGTTTTCATTCTTAGTCAGAAGAGAGTATGGCACCATCTAGTAAATGGAAGATGATTTGGAGTAAATTGTATATTATGTTTAAAGGTGCCTTTTTACTCAGTAAATAGCTTTATATAAAACCAGGTGCAGAAAAGTGCACCATATAATTTTTTATTGGATAGTTTTAAAAAAAGCAACAGAAATGTATGAATCAAGCTCTGCTGAGTAGCCTTTTCCTTTTGAAACATGTTGTTAGATTCACACGCATATTTATAATAGTAGCACCTCATTTTTAATTTCAGAACTTATTTTAGCAAACATCTGAACTCATGTTATTATCTTAGGAGGTTCACCTAATATTATGCATGTGTATATGCATAGAAAAGTGCAAGAAGTGAAGATTCAGGTAGAGAAGTTTTTTTAATCAAGTTTTCTT
This sequence comes from Polypterus bichir lapradei, assembly GCA_026402145.1. NCBI lineage: Eukaryota > Metazoa > Chordata > Cladistia > Polypteriformes > Polypteridae > Polypterus > Polypterus bichir. Next base: position 22,996,400 of record JANRMT010062808.1, on the reverse strand, counting down.
CAAAATAATTCAAAAGAATAATATTGCTTTAATCATATAAATATTGTATTGCACTCAATGACAGTCAACTCATATTTGATGGAATATTTTAAGAATGAAGTACCCCATCATGTAAAGCTGTTGAATTTGCAGTTATCGGTGAGTTTATTCTTTCTGTACACATATTATTCTCTTTTTACAGATAGATTAACCATTGACGGTTGTAATTGTAAGATGTAATAGCTGTAAAGATTATGCACACATATACATGAATATACAGTATATGTCAGTTCTTGTTCCTGATTAGGAGATGTTTAGCTTTCTTACTTGATGTTTCCATTTTAACTTTCAAAACTTAACTTCTTTACACATTGTCCATACTTATATTATATATAGAGCTAAGCATGGACTTTCAATTCTGGATTTAGTATTTCACTGACACAATTGACCTTCTGTGGTCATTGCACCTAAGTATTTGAAGCTTGTTTCAACCTCTGACTTTCCTATATTATATTAAGATAAGCATCAATTCTTTTGAGGCATGAATTATGTTAGTTTATTTCACATTCATCTTTAATTATTCACCCATTCCAAACTGTAGTATTCTCTTATTTAATCAACTTTCAAAAAGCATGTTGATGCCTTTTAAAAAAAATATCTCAATACTTCTAGTCCATGTACGTTAAAAGTCCATCCTCCATAGTGAAAACAGTGTCTGTCCAATATATTATGGAAGTAGCATATTCATAATAAGAACCATTTGGTCTTGTGAGAAATTTGAACAGAAACACAAATTAAATAGTGAATCAACTGAACATGTATACAGAATACAAAGCATCTGAGCATGGTGAGACTCCTTTAGCATGGAAGCCTTGTCTTAGTACCCAAACTCACAAAGTTAGCCCAGTTTCTGTCTTACTTTTGCCAATAAAGTGTTCAGAAACACTATTTGATAAGTATTTGATAAAAACCACGGGTAGCCTACAACGTGACCCTGATAAAACTTAAGTGCTTTGGAATGTAAAAGACTCTGTATAAAAAGTATCATTATTATCATTATTATTATTATTATTATTATTAAGCATGTCCTTGTTATTATTAGCACAAATTACACTAGATGTGCAGAGTCTGTATTTTAAGGATATTTTAATTATTTAAGCTTAATTAATAAAGCTTTTTAACTGCTAAACTAAAAACATTTCTTATCAGTTATGAACTGTTCTTAAATGCTGGAAATTCCTGGATGCCATATAGAAACTGACGTAGTTTAATGGAATGCTAGTCACTGGCAGTCTAGGATATGCTAAATTATTGAAAGTTCTTTAGTTATTTAATATACTTTTTATTACATAGAATTTATAACATTGGATGTCTTACAGAAGGAAACTTGCCATACAGACTGAGGTCATTTTTATCAAAGGGAGTGCTAGTTAAGCTATGTCCTATTTACATGCACTTGGATTGACATGTGTTTGTGCTGTGAAGTCTTTAAGCATTGGAGTGACATTTAATCCTACTCCAAATGATACAATAAATGCCTTAATATACTGTTTATCCAAGAGCCTTCTATTCTATTCAGACGATTTACAAAGTATTATTTTCGTCCAATAAACATCTTAGTTCTTTGCAATCACTTTTTTTACAACTTGCCTGAAGATGGGGCCTGAGTTGCCATGAAAGCTTGCATATTGTAATCTTTTTAGTTAACCAATAAAAGGTGTCATTTTGCTTGGCTTCTCATAACATCCATAATAGCTAACATGGTACAACACCCTAGTACTAAAGATATTTTATAAGAATTATTTTTCACCAACCCACTTTAGTCACCAACCATCATACCTATTTTCAGCAGTTTTTCCAGATCAACTAGTATATTTTTGGCTGCTCTTAGGGTGTTTTCAAATACCCACTAGGCGTTTCACCTTTGCTGTACTTCTTTCTGCCTTGCCATCAATAATCTGCTTCCATACTTTAAACTGACTCAGGGCCTGTATTTTCAGGATTGCCTAGCCATGTGGTACTCTTATAGACTCTTTCTTTGTTAGCTATATGACCACTGTCTTTGCATATTAAACAAATTTAACAAAACCATACTCGACCACCAGATTTCCAAACAAATGTTTTTTGCTGTAAACACAGGCATACTTAACCCATGAGTAGAAAAATAACACATAAATAACGTTTTATGTCATGTCTGGATGTGTAACTAGCATGGGGTGGTTTGTCTGCTTCTCCATTTTCATTATGCCCCTGTTTTTCCATTGTCTTCCAATTTTCTTGGATACTCCTCCTTTATCCATGGAACTATTGCTTCTTACACTAATCCTGCTCTTTTATATAACATTTTATTTGCACATTGGGTCATTTCTGGAAACTCCAAAATGATGGTAACTAAGTAGTGCTGCCTCCCTGTGTGTCTAGTCCAGCTTGCTTTCCTGAGCTTCAGCTACGTTAGCTTAATGGCAACTAAAGACTTGCTGTATGCCACTAAGCATATCTAAAAGGCCTGAGATATTTGTTCTCTGGTTGTCGGTGTCCCACATCTTAAAAGAAGAGGAAAGGGCAGTCAAATAAAAATAGACAGGAACATATAGTATGTGCCATAATAAAGGAGATCCTTGTGTGGAAGGATACTGTACACCCCACATAACAATGAAATATACCACCTGTTGGCTTTCAATACATTCAGGCAGTTTCTAAGGATACACATTCATTGGCATTGAAACACCTCTCTTCTGTGCTCTTCCCTCGCTTTTCTTCTAAGTGGATTAAAACCTGCCTATGAATAGCAGCTCAGCCTGCTGGGTAGGGTAAACTACCACATTCTGATCCTTTTCTAAACAGTCTGCCACTCTCTTTCACTCTCCCCATGTAAACCATTTATGTCATGTCACAACTGTTCTACTAATCTATTTGTAATTGTATTATTACTTATTTTACACACCTTAACATGTTAGATAAATATTAGTAGACTAAAATAATTCACTGCAATTCACCAGTGTAAATTCAACAGCTTATGTAATTGGCAGAAAAAAAATTCCATAACCAGAAGATTTGAAAATAACAAAGTGGAACATTGAAAGAAGTGAATGAAGAAAGGAGAAAAATCAGTTAGCAATTAAAACACAAGGAAAACAGAATGGAAACATCATGCAAGGAGGATTTCAAATGCAAACTTCTCAGGGATAAATTGACCACGGCTCATACTATTGCACAGACATGCCAGCATTCAGAATGATTGCCACTGCAAAAAAGTTAAAGTTAACATTTGTTTTTACTCTGTTGAAAGCCTTGTGTTATCTATGATATCTTCCTGAAATATCATATCTGTTTTTTTAGTCTACTGGAAGAACTAAAGCAGCAGAATGCTGATTTTCCAGATGTTAGCAGTGGGATCTACGTGCATGAAGTTGTTCCAAACTCTCCAGCTCAAAAGTATGTGTCGAGAATGATCAAATATTTACATTAATTAATATTGATTTCTCTCTGGATATCCTTTATGAGATTCCAAATAAGTGTAGAGACTTGTTCAGCTTTAACATCACGCACCTTGAAAACTATGCATTGATGCTAGCTTGTCATACAGCGTTTATGCATGAATGGTGCAGTGGGCCTCTAGCAGCTGTGCTTGAATTCCACAGCAAGAATCAAAATCTCATCCATCCATCTTTTTTTGTGAACCTGCTTTTTTCATTACTGCATTGTGAGAAGCTAGGGTCTATCTTAACCAGTATGTCAGGGAAAAGACTTAAATTAGAGGTCAGCTCATTACAGGGCACACTCGTGCACCTACCCACACTCATTCAGACTTTGCCAATTTTAAATTGCCAGTTAACCTTACATGAACAAATGCAGTATCCACATGGACACTGGGAGACCAAGCAGACTCACAGTGTCAGACAGTGGCCTGGCCAAGAATAGAGTGGAATGCTGTACTATCAGCTGTAACCATGGTATCGGTGTGCTAATCGTCTCATCCAAATCAAAATAAGTCATTTTTATTTTGGAAAGTTTACAGATGAATGCATGCAGACAAAGTATCTGTCTCTGGGACGCTTGGTTGCTTACGATGGAATTTCAAGTTACAGCCTAGTGGTTTGCCTTTTTAAGTCATTGGGTTTTGCTCCCTGTCATTAGAAACAGCCCTAAGATTAAAATAAGCTGCTGCTGACAGAAAGAAATAAATCCAAAAAAAGGAAAGAAAATCATTCATTTAACAGGCACAGCTATAGTTCTTGAGGTACACTGCCCTATCCATTCTCACTATTAATATATAACATTTTTTTCTCAAAAAATGGCTAATTTAGTTAAGGATTATGGGAGACCAAAGCTTAACCCAACAGCATGTATTGAATCATAGATATTGGACACCTTTGGGATTAAGTGTGCATGTATTTGTTTCTCATTATAGTATAGTTACAGATGTGGATTTCATACTTAAGATATTGTAGAATGCCTAAGTCGGGCAGGGCAGCCAGTTGGCCTAAATCTTAAGAACAATGGCTTTGCCTAATAAGAACTATCCCAGAACACCCAAGAGGTTTTTCTCCAAGAATACTGAATGGATTTTTTTGCTTTATTCTTTTCCACAGTTAACTGGCCATATTTAAATAATAATGCTTCTCAGGAATTTGTATTGTTATTGCTGTTTATATCAATCATTGAGATTTAATTTGTTTTACTGTATAATTATTTGTAAATGTTGTATCAATTTGTAACTGTTATCATATTATATTGTAGCATTATCGTATTATAGTTGTAAATAACAGTAAGCACTCTGTGTCTGTTGTCAGTAAAGAGCCATAGATAAGATCAGATTGAATTGACCTGAAGTGGCAATTATTCAAATGCACATGTCTTTGGAATATGAAGGAAAACCAGAGTAACCAGAGAAACACTGAAGCAAACACAGGGAGAACTTGCATAGTCCTTACAGACCACAGATAGTTCCAAGATTCTCACCCATGATGTTGGATCTATGAGATTGCAGTGCTAGGTATCACACCCTCCCCAATAAAAATCAGATGTTTAAGTAAAAAAAATATGTATTTTATGGAATGACTTCATGTAATGAGCCCTATCCCAAGGCGTTCTGCAGTGCAGGAGCATAGTATAGTTGTTTACAAATGGAGCACAGGCAGTGCTTCCAGTTGTACATGTCAGGGTTTCAGTCTGCACCACTCATTAAGTTTTGATTGAAAGTCTTTTTTGCTGCGCCACATGGAAACTAGAAATTAGTCTTGATGTTATACTCATAAATACTGCAAACAGTAAGTGATAGCACAATATACACTACTCAGTTACCTCAGGAAACTACAGAAACAGACAATGTTATATCTTTACACTTTACACAATAAATACCTTTTACTCAGGAACGGATCCCAAGTCTATGTTCCCCTCAGCTCACCCTCCCCAACCCCAGCTGCAGGCACTTCAAATGAAATGAGTGTGCCATTCAACTAAATGCCGATTTTTATTTGTTTTTGTCTTTATTTGTATTTATATGACATCAAATATAATCTTATAACTTCATTTTACTAGCTGAGTTGATAAATAGATAAATAAATAAATAAATATTTATATAAATAGATAAATCAAACAGCAATAATTTACAAAAACACAAAGGCCTATACACACAGTGAATTCAATAATAAAACAAAAATACAGTAAATCCTGAGTTAACGGACGCTACACTAAAATGAAAAAAATAAGTCACTAGTTTACTCCAACTGAGATTGTCCTCCCTTAAGTCAAATGAACAATGTGGGGCTAGATTTTGTTGATGCTTACAAATTGTGCTGTTAACTTTCTTGAGGGCCCTAGAGCCGTAGGCCCATATGGGTTTGCATGTACTGTGTGCTTTCGATTACCCATCACGGCAAATGATTCTTGTTTGAAATGATCTGTATTATTTTCCAGTTTGTGCTAACTGGGAAAGTTTGCTGTTTGAGTCAGTATGCTCTTTCATTATATTGTTTGTCCGTTACCTGAACCAAGATGTGTCTATAGCAATTCCTGTATGCAGTGTGGATTAAGTCCTGTCATCTTCAGTGCTGTGCAAACATATTTTTGCAGTTTATTTTGTAATTTATATGAAATTAAAACCATTACATACGAAGCAAAAATACTTTTATTTAATTGTCCAGTAAAACAAAACCACCACTAATTGGGATGCATTAAACATTTTGTGCTGACTGAAGAAAAAAAATTTGACTGAATGAATGGTTTTCATTCTAAGTGAAATGATGTTTGCCTGCAGATACAGAATGGGAAAATGTTTGGTTCTCTGGAATTTAAATGATGCCATCCTAATGTGCCAGTAGGGATATTTCCCGATATCTACAGTCGTTGTAGGCTTTATTTTTTTTTTAGTTCAGCGCCAGACTCCAGTAATCATAATTCTAAAGCTTTTATAAGAACTGAGGTTAACAGCTAATGATTCAATTACGCACAGCATGCTCCTTCTTCCTGTGCTTATGGTAGACACTACTAGAATGGAATTCTCAGGATAAATGTTGTTTTCCAGATTATCACAATACCATATTAAAATCTATGTAACATGTCAAACACTTTAATGTAGTTTGAATGTAATAGTAAAATCATTTTAAAAGAATATTTGTTGTTTGTACAAGTTCATAGTAATAGTCTGTTGTTCTGAATTGCAAATATGTAAAGGTCTGACTTTTTTGTTTTTCAAAAAGTTAGTTATTTGTTACCTCATGAAACATTACTGTTTGAAGATTTCATATGTTAATGAATATAATGGAAAGTGCAACGCAGTTAAACCATTTTGGAAACTGTTCTTCAATAAACATATTAATTCTCTGCAATCTTCAGTCAGAAATAAAGTAGAAGACTATGGTTTTCTCATCAAAGTCATTACTTTAGAAAGAAAGACAGAATAAGACAAATTTTTGTTAGACTTCCAAAAGGACTTTAAAATACATCAGCAGTTCAATTAATTTGGACTTGTCATGTATGCTAGTTGTTGGTTTTTTTTGCCCTTTATCCGCAATACTTTTGCTGGTCTTTTTCATTCCTTTGACATGTTTATTGTATGCCTTATTCCTTTTGCTCATTTAATTTCAGTAGTGTTACTGATTAGGGATTAGTTAAACTAGGGACGTTCATATGCCAGCTGCGCACATCAAGTGAAAGAAATAAGGTCTTGTGAGCATGACAAAAATACCCTTAAATGATTATCTTTTCTGTTTTTCATGTGGTTGTTTCTTTAAAACTGTTACTACTAAATTTTAAACTACAAGGGGAACAATCACCATTATAGTCACCCAAAGAGGGTAAGGTGATGGAATCAATTAAAAATGAATCTTATTTAAATACAAGAACAAAGAGAGACTAAAAAATAAAAAGCTAGAAAAACGAAACAGGCACCTAAAACTTCTTGATACAAAAGAATGAGAACTGAACAAACCAAAAGTAAAAGGAAACAAGTCTGAACACATCTAAATAATACTACAGGGCAAAATACAGACAAGGTTCAATAATAAAGGAAAGATTAAAATACAGCGAAAAGAACATACAAAAGAAAGTTATATATTCAGAATCCAAAATGGTAAGTAGATGTGGCAGTGTGGTTCTGTTCCATCTGCCCACTTCTGCTTTGGGAGCCTCTTCAACCTAAAACATCGATAGTCATGACTGGATGAGCCAGCAGATGAGGACAAACACACAAAAAGCAAGGGGATGGTGAAAAAGTGCTCTAGTGCTTTTATTTAAAATTCCAACAAAAAAAGTACTCAATAAGTGCAGTGCCAAAAAGTTCAACAAATAATCCAATAAAATAGAGATGCTAGTGGAGGTTAAAATCAGTCAAACAATCCATTAAAACGAAGTTAAAAACAATTGCAGGCAACATGAACCCTGTTGCCATCCGTTAACTGACATCTCCTCAGCTTATCCAAAACGGACCTTGCAGCTAAGGAGATGCCTACCTGACAAACACAGCCTTCCATCATCCTGCAGTCAACAGGTCACGGTCCCTACCGTTTCCAAGGCTCAACAGCAGGGCCCCCAATCCGGATCCAGGCTTGTTTCCTTCCTGTCCATGGATACAAAAAGAGTCCCCATCCAAACTTCTGTCGCCCACTCCCACTGCCTTCTCAGACTTATGCGGTGAGCAACACATCTCCAGGTCACTCCAGCTCTCTGAATCACTCAGCTGGATGATCTACCACCGCAACTCAGAGTGCCTGCCATACTGTATGCTTTCTCCATGGCTCTCCACCTTATGGCTGTCTGTCTCCTTTCACACTTGAGCTCACTCACTCTCTCTCTTTTGCTCGCTCCGGCATTGGCTCTTGCTTGCCTCCTGCCTGTTTCACACTCCTTCTTTTAACCTCCAATCTCCCTTTCGTTCTTCTCCTTGTTTTTTATTTTCTTTCTTATCCTGTGTTCCCCTTTTATATGCTGGGGAGTGGTTGCAGGTGTGATCATTTAATTGCAGCCCCAGGCTGATAATGAGACAATCGGACCACTTCCACATGTCAGCAAGGCAGCGCCATGGACCACACGCCACAGAAGACTAAGTGAAATACCAAAACTCTAAAAATGGAGCAAACTAAACTAGAATTGCTTAAGAGTAAGCCGGCTCGGAATTTGTGACAAAATTATTGTGAATAATGTGACCAGGAGTTTAAAAGAGTTAAACAGAGGGAGAAGAAGTTCAGAGTCAAGGACAGGCTGAGAACAAAACTAGTAAAGCTAACAAGGTCGGCAAACTAAGGAGCTTTTTGAGACAAAGAAAGAATTATAGTTGAAACTCTGATAAGAATTCAGCAGCCAGACTAACCAAGAAAAAATCACTGACCAAGTGAAGTCCAAAGAACACAGCAATGATTTGCTTTGAAAGACCAAAACTAGGATAATCAGGGGCTACGCTGTCATCTTTACATATGCTGGCAATGATGATATTACATGTCATAAAGTCAGGGTCACATGATCAAAAATGGTGAATAAAGCCACCACAAAGATGGCTGCTGAAATTAAATATCACCTCTCAAAATGGGGGCAGCATGACAGCCCTGTTGCTAAAATAAAAATAAGCAAACACAAAATAAACAATCTGAAAATAACAAGTTTCACACCTTAATTCTTTGCATTTATATAGCGCTTTTCTCACTACTCAAACCTTGGAAACTTGGGGCTGGTCTCCCGAGTCCAAGTTTGTCCAGCTTCAGATCATGACAACAAAATGTTGATGTATACCACAAACTGTAGAAAGCTGTAGTATTTTATTATACTGTTTATTGGTACTTCTGTCTACTTGCATCTCATTAAATCAGTCATACACACAGTGCTCTCCAACCTCTATGTGTGGAAATGTTGCTACAATGTTTGGATACGCCAAGTACTGCTTAATGCCTTCTTATCAATGGCTGTTTATTTCAATGGAGCAATCTTAACAAAGGTTTTCCTGAACACATCCTCATTGGCTTTCCGCACATTTTTGTGCAGTCAACCCGTGTGTAACGTCATTCCTAGCTCCTCTGAGATAAATAGAACACAGCATTAGAAACCTGAAAGGATGAACAAAATGGAGTATGGGGCCTAGGTCAAACTACATTCTGACAGCATTAGAGCTTGGCATGGCTTTTAACACCGTGTGCTCATTTCTTTCTCTACCTCACAATGCTGATCGTTATGACAAGTCAGATTTGTACTGGTCAGTTTTTATTTTTACTTGCATCCTGGTAAGCTTTTGCAAAAATATTGCTCCCTTGTTTGCTCAATTTTGTTATGATTAAGATATAGCTAAAATTTAAATTGATACGTGTTATTTGGTGCGCACTCAGATTGTAATCATTATAACATTGGTTTAAAAGACAGTAAAGCTGAAAGTGTGATCAAACAGCATGTCAACAAATTCCCAGCCCTGGGTGGAACAGTGGAAGATTATGATACAAATATTTTAATCTTGTTTACTGACACATCTTCTTCCTAATTAGAGGGAATGAGATATAATGTGTGGCCTTTGAAAGGCTAGAAATACCTAAAATAGAGCTGTCAGTGGAAAAATATTTTTTCATGTTTCCTTTTAGCTGCCTGGGGAAGGCAGATGTTTTTATTTAGAAATGAATGAAAGGTTTATATGCATGAGTGCCTGTGTTTCCTCCTGTCCTTGCCGGCCTCCACCCTGGAATGAGAGTCCATTACATGGAAATATTCATATGTTCTTTTTTGTACCAATGGTGTGCCTTTTTTCTTTAATGATGAATATTCCTTGACTCAAATTGACATTAATGAATTGTTTATTCTAAGATGTTGACACCTCTAAAACAAATCTGTCAGGTCTCCTAATCTGCCTATTTCCTTTTAGGATTTTTATGGAGTAAAATAGATTCTTATTTTGGGGCACACACAGAGAAATAAAAACTATCAACTAAGCAATGCCACCACATATAACAACATATACTGTATTTGCTCTTCTGGTTAGATGCAAATCTGCATTTTGTCATCATGGTATTTATACTATGGTCAATAACAATAAAGGTAAATCTGATCTAACCTGATCTAATATTTTTGTGATTTGTTTGTGTAACTATTAAGACAAATTGAAAAAAATGAAAATAAATAAATAAAACCTAGTATTCTGTGCATTGTTGTGTGTGAAGTTCCACATACATCATTTTAATTAAAGTTACTGAGGTAAATAAGTGCAGTGCAGTTTCACATATAGATCATCTGAAGTTAAATATTTAATTTAACAGCATATTTCCAAAACCTAGTCCACACGGCTGATTTACAAATCAATAAATAAATGTTAGATTCACTCCCTCCCCCTTTAAATACAGTGATAATATGGTCAGGTCCAGAGTCCTGTGTTTGTATCCTGTGTATGGTCTCTGTGTGGAGCTTTCATGTTCTTTCTAGGATTTATGTGAGTTTTTCCTCATACATCCAAACGATGTACTTATTAAACTAACAGATGACACTAAAGTGGTCCTGTTGTGAATGCAAGAGTGATGAGCCCTGCAATGGACTACCACTCCATCCAGCGCTGGTCCTTGTCTTGGATACGCTTTCACCTGTGACCCTGAATTCGATTAAGTGGACCTGAAACTGTTATTTTGTTATTACATATGGACAAAAGACATAGAGATTTTTTGTCTAATTTAAATTAATTCAAAGGACAGATTATTTAGTATCATTTCAAAAATAACCAAACAGAGACTGAGTAAAATACTAATCGGTAAATAATCATCACCCATTTTGATACGATCATGCATCCCAGAGGTTTTCAAGATAAGAAACCACATTGTTTATGGTGCCCAGTACTGTTTGGCTTTAAATGGTTTACACCAACAATGTTTCATACTTTTAAACCACATGCTACAAAAATCTTTTATTTAAATATTTATATTCTACTTTGTTATCTTGCGTTGTCTTGTGTTGTATGCTTCATAAACAAGACTTGCAATGATGCTATGAAAAGCACTGCATTCAGTGTGCTCATTTAAAACTAATTTCAAAAGTAGAAAATAAATATTAGAAGATTGACAGATCCTGATGGCATGCATTGTGTCTTTCTAGAGCTTGTCAGTCTATGATCATGATGACCAGCACCTCAATGCAGTAGATATATGTATGGTTACATTTTTGGTAGTAACTGGCCGACATACAGTGCAACACCAGCCCACAGTCAGTATCATTTAGCAGACATGGATATTGATGGAGTGAAAACTGCATGAGTCTGGACTCAGCTCTAGAAGAATTAAACAAAGCAGTGCAATGAGCTTTTCAGGCAGGATGAATTCTGAAGGTAATTTTAGGGTACATAAAGTAAGTCAAAAAGAACAGAAACTACCAGCTAGTCCAGAAGCAAGTCCTTTGTGGGTTTTCAAGGTTAACACAGGAGTCGGCTTCTTTTTTCCAAATGCGTCTTAGTAGTGGTGTTGGTATTAATATTGTCATGTTATAGAATTCAGTGAGTCTTATTTAATTACAAACTAACATGCTGGGGTGGTGAAGAATCCATTTGTGCTGCCTTTTAACTGCCAACCCTAGAATCTGGGATTTATCCTTACTAGGCTTTACACCTTACTCTTAGGTGTTGCTTGCTATATATGCTTCATGATACAGTGAAAGATTCTATGGAAAAAAAAACTTTACTTTGAGAGAAAATATACAAAAATCCAAGATAAACTTTAAAACAAAAATAAAAACAATTCAAATGTTTAATATGAAACCTTTCCAGCATGCTTGTCTAAACATCATTCTTCGTTTGAAACTCCTTCCTGAGATCTAAAAGGGGCGAAGCAAACTTGCAAGAATTTTAACAGGCATCGGTTGTAAATTACACCTTAAACAGATTCCAGAAATTAACAAAATTTTACAAAATGGTAGAATATAAGCAATGTGATATGACTATGCATCGACCTATCATGTGCATTTGGGGGAGGAGGGAAAAACTGTAGGCTACAACAGGCAGGTAATATTCCAGCAATGATAATCAAAATAATAATCCTCAAACTGGTGTAAAATAGGAGACACAGACACGGCAAAGTCAAATTAAACAGGACTGCAACTGTAGACTTTAAATTGGCTGCTAATTACGGATTTCATTCAAAACATTGTATAAGCATCTCTCAAATGGGCGGCTTACATTAAAACTAGCATTAAAACTTTGCAAATCCTGTCATCTCGTTTTTCAGCACCATCAATTACTTGATGATTGTACCGTCACATTCGCTCCTTCTTCTGCCATGAGAAAAGTTCTTAATAGCTACAAAAACTGACATTGTGCATTCATTTATAACATTACCCTGTTGTTGCTAATGTATGTAAATAATGCAAAGAGGAATCAAGGGTAAATGTAAGAAATAATAATTATACTTCAGTCAGTTTAGTTCAGGGGACTAAGTATAGTTTACAGGGTGACCATTTATGGGTCTGCAAAGTAAAAAAAAAAAAACAAATTATAATGCTACTATAATTATTATTGTTAGCCACCTTGACATCTGATGGAATAAATACTGAGCTACCCTTCAAAACTATTATGTGTATTACCTTATTTGTTTGATGTGGTTTGTTTTTACTTGTGACACAGATTCGATACTTTTTTACAGAAATGTGAAACAGAAAAAGCAGTTACTACATGTCTTCCAAAATATCACACCACAAACAATTTTCTGAGAGACATATTCAGCAATGATAATTCCATTGAAAGCATCTTTGAGCACTGTCCATCGTGTGCTGACCAGTTTACAGACATCCTGGGCTGTTAAAACAAACAAAAAAAAGCCTTTATGTAGCTACAATTTATGTTTATAAGGTCGCCTTTGTATCACGCATTATTCTTTATTAATATTGCAGATGTATCTTGAAAATGACCACCATTACCATGGGTTGGCATGCACTTTGATATTCTCAGATGCTTGCAATGGTGCTGCGATCTGCATTATATCAAATCTGAAACTTTTTCTCACCATTTGTAAAGGGAGTATATAACTAAGGCACTGAATGTGTGTGTAATTCTTAAGGTTCATACCTAACTTTTTTGTATTGCTATTTCCTACCATTAAAAAAGAGGTTACAGGACAAAGCTGCCCTGACTAAAGTGCTGCCTGAGGCGACTGCCTTGTCACCTCACCCCATGCACTGGCCCTGCTTACGTGTTTGACTAACCTGTAACATGCCACCTCTCCAGCCCCATAACAAACAAGAACTTGGCAAAGCAGCAAAACTAAAACAATGACAATTTACATGTTCAATATTCGAGCAAGAACAGTAGAAATTTAGAGTAGCGGACTTCATTTTTCATTTTTACCTAGAGAAAGCGGTAGAATGTCATATAAAATATATCAGCTGAACTTAAGGAAACTGTTACCATTGTGACCTTATTGACTCAGCTGTGTCGATCGCCGTCACTGCTAAGCTTCAGTCAGGTTTCTCCCTGTTCTTAATCTTGTATTGTTTCCTTTTTTAATGCTAAGTTATTGTAATAATTAGTATTTTATACTGCAGTGGGCTGGCGCCCTGCCCGGGGTTTGTTTCCTGCCTTGCGCCCTGTGTTGGCTGGGATTGGCTCCAGCAGACCCACATGACCCTGTAGTTTGGATACAGCAGGTTAGATAATGGATGGATGGATGGATAGTATTTTATATTACATGCCTTTTATCTGTTGTGTTTTTAATGACTAACCTTTTTTTTTTTTTAATATATATACACCCCTACAGAGGTGGAATTCAAAGTGGAGATATTGTTGTGAAACTGAATGGCCGGTCAATATCAACAACCACAGAGCTACAGGATGCTGTGATGAATGAATCACCACTGCTACTTGAAATTCGAAGAGGCAATGACGATTTGCTTTTCAACATTGAACCAGACATCATCATGCAGTGAACATGAACCATGGCTGCACTGAACTCTGGGACTGATGGATGCAGCAAATAGTTGAGGCCTATGGAGTGAATTTCGTGGCTTTTTTTCAGCCATCCACACTTATACTTGATGTACTGCTCCCCAGTTACTGCAACAATGGCGATCCAAATATCACAGTGCCTATAATGAACCAATAGTAGTGAACCTAGATACCAGTATACTGTATGTTACTTACAAACACATGTTTTTTTGTTTTCTTTTTCAATTTAATCATTTAGTAATTTCATGAATACTTTTTTTTTTGCAACACTATATCCAGCATTTGCAACTGAAGTGGCGGCATAGTTGGACACTTTACAGAAGATGCCCAAATGTATAAATCCACAATGACACATTAAGGTAACTGTACATTGAAAAATATAAACGACGTTGGTTCAAGAAACCTGAATTTTATATAATGTATGAACACAGAGTCATGTCTACAACTTATGAGAAGGCTGCAGGCCAGATGTATGTCACTGAAATGATAATTCCAGAATAATTCTTATAGAATTGACATCGACGTAGCGCAAAAAGGAGATCAGTATACACCATTCTGGAGTGGTTACAGTTTCTTCAGCTGTTTTCATTACACAGCTGGCACAGCAAGCTTTTGTTTACAGTATCATTAAAGCACTAATAACCCCTTCACTGCGGGTTTGTTTGTTTATTCCTTTCAAATAAAGGTTTACATCTTCAGAAACAATGCTTGTTTTTCCTTACAAAGCTACAGTATCATTATAAACCCCAAAAGAATGTCTGTTAGGTTAACTGGGAATTTCAAATTGGTGCAGCGGGAATGAAGATGAGTTTGTGTATGAGATGGTAGTGTCGGGCGAACATATCTACAAGGACAGTTTTTGAGGTGAAACTAGGAGAAAAGATCTCAGTCAAGGCCAAAAAAGGGATCATAACTGAACGATCTATCACACTATGACCAACATCGAAATGAAGAGACAAAATCGTAGTAAAACATGGGCACAAGTCAGAGTCAAAGAAGATTCGTCGAAAAAGGTTTGTTTTAGTAAAAGACCAATCATCAAAAAGGTACAGTATTTGCAAACTTGGAATAGGAAGTGTCCCAAATGGTGAACTTTTAAACTGTTGCCTTTATGGTTCATGACCTCTGAGGACACTCCCTAACAACACAGTGATGGCCCAAAACGGTGGTGAAAATGACACAAAATGATTCATAGAAACAAAAAGAGGCTTTCCTTAAAAAAAAAAAAAAAGCAAACAAATGAGACACTTGAATTGTTGAGCCCACAATGAGTGCAAAATTCTTTAAGTCGATGAAAAAAATGAGTAAGAAAAATTCAATTGTGAGCCAGTTCATAACGGGAAGGTTCTTACTTTATGTCCAATACTGCTTGTTCCAAAAATTGGGTTCAGTAAACGGAGGCCTGGTTGTGACGATGATACATTTTTTGTATACAGGGAATTCAGCTATCTTGTGCATGGCTAATGAGCAATCACTATAAGTGTGCTGACTTCATTATCCATGCAGTCATAAAGATATATGTATTTACTGGAATAAAGTAAAGAATTTCAGTCAAATAAAACTTTTGAAAATTTGGACAAAACTCTACAAAGTCTTTGTACTTCTCATGGAGATCCTTCTGCAATGGACAGTCTTCATTCAACAGATCTGAGGGAGCCTTGCCTTATGAATTGCTTGACTTGACAGTGACAATGCCAAGGACTGCAAGAACTGAGCTTAAAAAGACTGAGATTGTTTAAATAACCCCAATACATCCTGTAACATCATATACCTTTTATGGATGGGAAACCTACTGAAACAGTAAATGATAGTGAAATAGTTTTGTTATTAACTAGAAAATACTTAGAAATTAAAAGAGTTAAATATTCTAAGAAAAAATATGTATTTCTCATTGCCACCATCTTATAAAGTGTTTGCTATGTAGAAAGGTGTAAATACTACATCAAAATAAAAACACAAAAAATTGCCCTTAAACTTCTCCATGCACTATAACCAGGCTGTATCACCTACCATTAGGCTGTTAACCGAAGAGCTTTAACTTGCTGTTTGACCCCAGGTAAGACACTTAACATCCCCAAACTCCAATATTACAAAAAAAATTCTGTGACCACAGTAGTAGAACTGGAAAACAGACCAAGGTGATTACATCTTTGAGTGTACAAATTACTCGCATAACAGCTATTCATTTGGTTAATAGTGTAGTAGGTATGATCTCCTTGAAAGTAGGCTCTGATACAGGAGTTCAGTTCATTTACTTGTTGATTTTCCCACGAATATATAAAGTGTGCCTCTCCCTATATATGTTTTTAGAAAACTATTCTGAAGCAGTGCACAATGAGCTTTGATACCACAATTGTAACTTAAAATAACTTTTTTTGTGATGAACATTTCATCCATTTTTTAATTATCAATTTTTGTAAGTAATGATTATATCTGTTAGCCTTGCCTAAGTTAAAAGTTCTGACCTGGACAGGAAAGATAAACAAGTGGAACGCTAAAAGCAAAGATTGGTTCTATTTTAACACCAATCCACAAATTTAAACCCAAGAATCATAGTAAGACAAATCAAAGCAAAAGTCAAGAACTGAGAAACTGTAATAGCACAACTAATGCAGAAACCAAAATGCTTTTTTCATTGATATCTGCAGTCTCAGATAAGTGATACATCTGATGTGCCAGTTCTGCATCACATTGATGATGTCAGCCATGTAATTTCTGCATACTGTTGCAACTGTCATCGTGTTGTGACGATGGCAACACAAAAAGGTGACAAAAATGCCACAAAATAAATTTCTAATAACATAATTTATATGACAAAATACATGCAAAAATAAGATTCAGTACCAGCAGTCATTATTAATTAAAAAGGCTTAAAAAAGTGCACAAAAATATGCCAAACTATACAAACATAACACTCTTATGGTGCCACATGACTGCGCTCACACCCTGATCTGACTACCATTTGGGGTTGTTTTCTAAAGTGTTTTCCTCCCTGTTCATTTGGACTTCAACTCTTCTACATTTTATCCGCCATTTTGTAAGCATGAAAATTTTACTTGCAGAATCAGTTAAAACATTAAAAAAATACCTGAAAGAAAAAGTGCATCTCAGAATAACTAAAATTGTCAGTACAATCCACCTTAATAAAAGGATAAGGTGTCCGTGTGTGTGTGTGTGTTTCTGTCCGGTTACCATGTCTGTCTCATTCCAAAAGATGGTGCATTTTTAGTAATAAAATGCATTGCAGTTGTCATTTCGATAGACGGCAAATCACAAACATTAGCACTGCCTTTGCAAATACCATACCAACTGGTATATAACAGAAACACATGCACTGCAATGACTACTGCAAATGTTAACGCTGATGTCTATGATGATTATTTAGATTTAGTTGGGTAGCATAGCTAGTATGTATTATAAATCAACAGTATAATTTAAATATTACAAAGAAAATTCTCTGGATTTAAGTGTCAGGTGCCTTTGGATTTCAGGCTTCTGGAAATGAGAAACAGATGAACTAATATGCATCAACAACTTCTACTTCTGAGAATTTGAAACGGACCACTGACTACTCAGATGGTGCACAAATTCCAGGAATCTGAAGTAGTCTGCTGACTCCACCACTGCTGGTCAGGATTGAATGACCTTCTCCTTTATATGTAGACGCTCAATGCCATGTTATTACAGGAGGTAAGCAAACTGGATGAAGAAAGAATCTCCAATATAGACAGAACTTCTTTAGTCATTTTTTATAGCTGAATATGATCATTCATTATGAGGCCTTGTTTGATCTGTTTTCTTTCGTCATTATTTAAACTGACACATAACTTAAGCCTTTTCTATTGCAGCCAGTTTTGAGTCTCCAACAGTGGCAGCTGGTGAAAAACATTTGGACGGGGCAGAGTTTTTGAGGGGACAAAGTGTAGCAGCACATGTCTATTATATAGTGCCTTTCACATCTATTTATTATATAGTGGCTTTCATATCTATCCATCCATCCATCTATCTGGTCATTCCACATGCTCTCATGTTCTTAATCATAGTGTCAATGCAAATCTTGGCCTGTCCAGTACCAGACCCATAGGACAAATCCAGGCTAAAATGTATTACACCCTTTCTATCATACTACTCAACCTGATGCCACCTGTCCCATTTTACTGTGCTCAAAAACTTTACTCTGTGACATCGACAGTCCCCTTATTCTTCCCATAACTTGCCCTATAGATGTGGAAAGGAACAGGTGCACCTGCCACCCAGATTTTATACTAGACCTATTTCTAAATTGCCCAATCTTCTGGCAACTTGCCCAGTTCCCTGTTCTGCCAAAACCCACACCATAATGTCTGCACCTTCCACCTCTGTAATCTTCCAATAACATGGATTTCCGTCTGTCCTATAACACATCCATAGTATACGTCCAATCTAAATCTCATTCTGCATCTGCTAACACAATAACCATTCCTTGGCCATTCCCACTGTATTCCATAAATCCACATATAACAATCACTAGTCCTCTGATTTTGCTCAAGTCTTGCATCCAAGTTTATCATTTACCACATCCATAAAGTCATTCCCACCCTAATTTTATTCTATATTTGCTGCCAGTCTGCCCAGTCCTAAGCAAGTTTGCCTGGCTTACCTCAGGTCAGGTCAGGTTGGGAAGCGCGTTGCCAAACCCACCACATGACAAAACAGCTTGGGATCTCAGATGACAAATCCCTAAATGCCCCCAGGTAGTCACGCAGCCCAGTCCCAACCACTGGAAATGACCATCTATCTGCCACAGCCAAGTGTTACATGGGCATACCCTTGGCCTGGTCCAGCAGCTTGGTTCCCTTAATAATGAGGATCCTGTGAGTCGGATCATCCTCTGGGAATTGTGTCACATGGCTACTGTATGATGTCGTAACTAACACTCCCTCACAATGCTGGTAATGTGCCTCATTTGGGACTCTGTGAGCAACCTTTCATTCGACACAAAGTCAAACCTATGGTACCCAAGGATTCTCCAAAGATACACAGTACCGAAGAAGTCCAGTCTTTGTCTCAGGTCACTGGCCCATGTCTCACAACCATATAGCAAAACAGGAAGCAGTAGGACTCTAAAGACTTGGACATTTGTTCTTTTGCACAGATATCAAGAGCACCACACACTCCTTTCCAGCGACCTTATGACCACCCATGCTCTCCCAATCTGTCTACTGACTTCATAGGATGAGTCACTGGAGACTTGGATGTCGCTGATGTAGTAAGTAAACTTCTTGACAAGGTTGACACCCTCTCTGCAAACAGACACACTGCTCATGGCTATGACCAAGAGGTCATTAAAGGCCTGGATCTTGATTTTTATCCAGGAAATTTGCAAACCCAGACACTCAGACGCCTCACTCAGTCTCTCAAGAGTCCCGATCAGAGCCTCCATTGTCTCCACTAAGAGCACAGCATTGTCAGCAAAGTCAAAATCAGTGAATCTTTCTTCATCAAAAATGCCTTAAAAGCCTCTGGACTCTCATGACCTTGCCTAGGACCCAGTCCTTGAAAGCATTGAATAGGGTACGAGCAAGAACACACCCCTGACAAGCCTCAGAATCAACTGGGAAGATTGCAGAATTTCTGCCTCCACACTGCACAGCACTTACACTGCCAATGTACAGACCAGTCATGACACCCAGCAGCTTCGGGGGGATCACGCGAAGTCTCAGGATTTCCCATAGGGTAGCTTGATAGACTGAGCCCAAGGCTGCAAAGAAACTCTGCCAATATTCGTGTTTGCGCTCAATGAGAACCCTCAGTGCCAGGATGTGGCCGATGGTAGACTTCTTAGGCATAAAACCACACTGATCTGTTCACTGGTAGGTGAGCAAGTGATCACGAATCCTACTGAACATGATCTTACCTGGCACTGAGAGCAGCGTTATCCCTCTCCAAGTACCGCGATCCAGATGATCACCCTTCCTTTTCCAAATTGGGACGACGAGTCTTGTTTTCCATTCAGTTGTGATGGCACACATTTCTCAAATTGAAGCAAAGACTACTTGCAATGCCAAGAAGATAGCCTTACCACCAGCCTGGAGAAGTTCACCCCAGATATCACATATCCCTGCAGCCTTCCCTACCCTCAGCTGGCTCACCACCTGTGCAATCTCATTGAGATTGGTGGTTCATGTCTAATTGGAGGATCAGCCTCAAGAACCGTGGACCCAGAGTTGTGCAGCATCTTAGCCAGAGGTTCAGCTTTAAACAACTGCTCAAAGTAGCCAGCCCAGTGGGTCACAACTGCAGCATCATCCATAAGGACCATCCCATCACCTGTCCTGACTGAGGCTTTCTAAGGAACAGATTCAGATTTGTGTAGTGCTTCAATTCCTCTATAAGCAAGAAGTAAGTTGTTAGACTAAAGATGGTGTGTCACTTGTTCACACATTTCTCTAACAAACGCCTCCTTATCTGCCCTCAGAGCTCTCACAGCCATCCTTCTCAGTTCCTGGTACAGACTGGACTTGCCATCAAGCTGTGTGCTGTGACTCCTCTCGATGATATCCAGTTGGCCCTGCGAGATGAATTTCCTCCTTTTGGGAACACCAGCACTACAAATACAACCCTTTGTAACCTTTGGGGTCTTGTCATGGTAGATCTCCTACATCATAATACAGTTGCATCCAAGTCTGCAAGTTTCTTGCACAAACTTTTCAAACTCATTGGAAACTCCCTGATCTTGGAGTCTGGCCAAGTGCAGCTTCATTCTCTGAGTAGGTGGTAGCCTACTGGACCTAAACTGGATCTTCTGAGTAGCAACAACAAGTTTGTGGTAAGAATTTCACAAATTGGGCACATCTGTAGACCCTGCAGTTCTGTAGGAGCCAGCATCTGCACACAAGGATGTGACTGATCTCCTTTACCATAACACCAGTATTAGAGTACCAAGTCCAATGATGCAGCTCAGGGCACTGGAACCAGGATCCAGCCACTCACAGCACCTGAAATTTTGCAAAGTCGAGGAACATGGAGCTACATTCACCATAGTCACCAGACCCATGGGGACTGACATAATCCTCGTAACCAGCCCTATAAGTGCCAGTGGTCACATTGAACTCACCCATGATGACCACAGAAGTGTCACCGCACAGGCACCCATCAACCACCGAGTGAAGTTGCCAAGAATTGAGTGACATTGGAAACCATTGCAAGGAGCTGATCTGCCACAGCAACAGCTGGCTTACCTTACCTGGGCACAAATTTACATTGTAAGATCCACAGACCCCTACAGTTGTGCTTGAAAGTTTGTGAACCCTTTAGAATTTTCTATATTTCTGCATAAATATGACCTAAAACATCATCAGATTTTTCACTCAAGTCCTAAAAATAAATAAAGAGAAACCAGTTAAACAAATGAGACAAAAATATTATACTTGGTCATTTATTTATTAAGGAAAATGATCGAATATGATCAAAGGTATGTGAACCTCTTGGATTAGCAGTTAGTTTGAAGGTGAAATTCGAGTCAGGTGTTTTCAATCAATGGGATGACAATCAGGTGTGAGTGGGCACCCTGTGTTATTTAAAGAACAGGGATCTATCAAAGTCTGCTCTTCACAACACGTTTGTGGAAGTGTATCATGGCACGAACAAGGGAGATTTCTGAGGACCTCAGAAAAAGAATTGGTGATGCTCATCAGGCTGGAAAAGGTTACAAAACAATCTCTAGAGAGTTTGGACTCCACCAATCCACAGTCAGACAGATTGTGTACAAATGGAGCAAATTTAAGACCATTGTTACCCTCCCCAGGAGTGGTCAACCAACAAAGATCACTCCATGAGCTAGGCGTGTAATAGTCAGCGAGGTCACAAAGGACCCCAGGGTAACATCTAAGCAACTGAAGGCCTCTCTCACATTGGCTAATGTTCATGAGTCCACCATCAGGAGAACATTGAACAACAATGGTGTGCATGGAAGGGTTGCAAGGAGAAAGCCACTGCTCTCCAAAAAAAACATTGCTGCTTGTTTGCAGTTTGCTAAAGATCACGTGGACAAACCAGAAGGCTATTGGAAGAAAGTTTTGTGGACGGATGAGACCAAAATAGAACTTTTTGGTTTAAATGAAAAGCGTTATGTTTGGAGAAAGGAAAACACTGCATTCCAGCATAAGAACCTGATCCCATCTGTGAAACATGGTGGTGGTAGTATCATGGTTTGGGCCTGTTTTGCTGCATCTGGGCCAGGATGGCTTGCCTTCATTGATGGAATAATGAATTCTGAATTATATCAGAGAATTCTAAAGGAAAATGTCAAGACATCTGTCCATGAACTGAATCTCAAGAGAAGGTGGGTCATGCAGCAAGACAATGACCCTAAGCACACAAGTCGTTCTACCAAAGAATGGTTAAAGAAGAATAAAGTTAGTGTTTTGGAATGGCCAAATCAAAGTCCTGACCTTAATCCAATCGAAATGTTGTGGAACGACCTGAAGCGAGCAGTTAATGTGAGGAAACCCACCAACATCCCAGAGATGAAGCTGTTCTGTACGGAGGAATGGGCTAAAATTCCTCCAAGCTGGTGTGCAGGAATGATCAAAAGTTACTGGAAATGTTTAGTTGCAGTTATTGCTGCAAAGGGGGGGTCACACTAGATACTGAATGCAAAGGTTCATATACTTTTGCCACTCACAAATATGTAATATTCGATCATTTTCCTTAATAAATAAATGACCAAGTATAATATTTTTGTCTCATTTGTTTAACTGGTTTCTCTTTATCTACTTTTAGGACTTGAGTGAAAATCTGATGATGTTTTAGGTAATAATTATGCATAAATATAGAAAATTCTAAAGGTTTCACAAACTTTCAAGCACAACTGTTCATCTTAAAACACAACTCACCCCCTCCACCACCAACCTGTCTTGTACTACACCCACAGGACAAGTCCAATCTAAATCTTATTCTGCCTTTAATACGCTACACTATTATTTCCATGGTGCACCATAGTGCCATGGCACATTGCTTGTAAAACACTGCTCTAGATGCCTGCAGCTACTTCCATGCTGCTTTTTCAGAAAGATGATAAATAATAATAATAATACATTTTATTTCAAGAAGCCTTTCTAAACACCCAAGGACACCGTAAAGATAATAAAATCATTAAACCAAACAAAAACATGCATGTACAAATATACATATGTTTATACAGTATCTATCAAACTGAAAATACAGCAATAAGAATACAGCCTAAGGTCATATAGTATAAGCTAATCTAAATAGAAAAGTCTTAAGACATCATTTGAAAATAGGTAGGGGATCTGTGCCCCGAATGTTTTGTAGTAGTGAGTTCCAGAGACGAGGAGCACTACGACTAAATGCCCTGGAACCCATGGTGGTCAGGCATGCAGTGGGGGAGGTGATGAGAAAACCAGAGGTAGGGGACCTAAGAGTGCGGTTAGGTGTATAAACATGTATGAGGTCAGAGGGGTATAATGGAGTAAGGTTATGAAGTGCTTTGAAGGTAAGTTGAAGAATTTTAAAATGAATGTGAAATTTTACAGGAAGCCAATGAAGCTGTTTAAGATATGGAGTAATGTGTTACATGGAAGAGGTCTGAGCTATAATACGGGCAGCTGAATTCTAAAGAAGCTGGAGTTCATGGAGAAGCTTATGTGGGAGACCAAAGAGAACAGAATTACAATAATCAATGAGGGAAGTGACCAATGCATTAGTAAGGATGGCGGTGCTTTTTAGTGTGAGGGAGGGTCACAGGCATGCAATGCTATGGAGATGAAAAAAAGATGACCGTGTAACATTATTGATATGGGTACTATCAAAGATAACCCCCAAACCCTTAACCTGAGGGGAAGGGATTGACTGAGGCACCATTAATATTAAGCAAAAAAGTATTAAGATTTTGATAAAGCAGACTTGAAGCCAATGAGGAGAACCTGTGTTATGGCTATTGAATTGGAGGAAATTAGAAGGAAAGGTCTTGTACCCCCTGTCATTGTCCACAACGCTTCGGTACCAACACTTTCAAATAGCAAACAGGGAGAGCAAACAAAGGCATTACTTACACCACATCCAGTTAGCCAATTCCATTTGTCATAACAAGAGAGGAAAAAGTCAATGTGTATACTCGTCCTCGATCACTTGCCTGCTGTTGAATACTTAAGTCCGTTTCAAGCTCCTTTATCTTCTAAGTGAATAATTTATGACGGGGTATTTCATTAATGATAACAACTGAACTTTCTTTAATTTCTGAAGTGCACTTGAAGTCGTGCTTGCTCATCTGTAGTTACATTAATGATGAGTGTGAACTGTGAATCATTGATGTTAACTTGAAATAATGCTTCAGCAATTGTCCAATCACATTAGATTAAAAACGTAAACCAATACTTATTTGCTGCCATTAAATGTGGGAGTGCCTAGGGAGCAGAGAGCTGCGTCTCTGGAAAAATCTGAAAACAACCAATTAAAGGGCAGACTCAGGTCACCTGCTTGCTAAAAGATCAAGGACTTACATAGACTCTCACTTGGCTGGCACCCTTCATTCAGGAAATGTAGGTATTCATGCAGAAATTAAAACCAATTTTAATGGATGTTGACATGCGCTGACAGTAGGCACATTAGTTTGCATTACCAAATTAATTTAAGTATAGTTTGTAAAATATTTAGACGGAAGACAGCACCCCAGCTCCCCACATTACAAATGTCGCTGGTCACCATCCAACCTAACATTACACAAGGAAATCCAGCATGGAATTGGGGACAATGTAGAAAATCCATAACAAAAAAACGATGAAACAAATATTTGAGTCGGGCCATGTAGAGCTGTGCAGCAACCACCTCAAACACTTAGCAATAATGCTCCCCTATTATAAGATACTAGCAGAATACCCGTGCTTCGCAGCGGAGAAGTAGTGTGTTAAAGAAGTTATGAAAAAGAAAAGGAAATATTTTAAAAATAACGTAACATGATTGTTAATGTAATTGTTTTGTCATTGATATGAGTGTTGTTGTCATATCTCTCTCTCTCTCTCTATATATACAGTATATATATATATATATATATATATATATATATATATATATATATATACTAGCAGAATACCCGCGCTTCGCAGCGGAGAAGTAGTGTATAAAAGAAGTTATGAAAAAGAAAAGGAAAAATTTTAAAAATAACGTAACATGATTTTTAATGTAATTGTTTTGTCATTGACATGAGTGTTGTTGTCATATTTATATATATCTATATATCTATATCTATCTATATATATATATAGCAAAATACCCACGCTTGGCAGCGGAGAAGTAAAAAGAAAAGGAAACATTTTAATAATAACGTAACATGATTGACAACGTAATTGTTTTGTCATTGTCATGAGTGCTGCTGGCATATATATATATATATATATATATATATATATATATATACATACATGTGTACATATATACACACACACATATACTATGGGGTGCGAAACAGGCAAATACATTGATTTTCTGAATATATAAAGTCGGCGTCAGAATATATAAAGTCAAAACCTGAATATATAAAGTCATTCCCGAATATATAAAATCACTGTCGGAATATATAAAGTCAAAACTTGAATACATAAAGTCAGCGTCGGTATATATAAAGTCAAAACTTTTTTCTAAATATATAAAGTCAAAACTTGAATAAATAAAGTCACCGCTGGAATATATAAAGTCAAAACTTGAATATATAAAGTCATCGCTGGAATATATAAATTCAAAACTTGAATATATAAAGTCAGCGTCAGAATATATAAAGTCAGCGCTGGAATATATAAAGTGAAAACCTGAATATATAAAGTCAGCGTCGGAATTTATAAAGTCATTCCTGATTATATAAAGTCAACATCTGAGTATATAAACTCATTCCTGAATATATAAACTCAAAATCAAAATATATTGATTGAAACGACTCTGAACTGAAGTAAGTAAGTAAAACGTATTCAGAAAAATAAATTAAAAAAACACTGTTCGGTTAATGTTTTGAAAATGATGCATTTGCCCTGCCCAGGATTGGTTCCTGCCTTGCACCCAGTGTTGGCTGGGATTGGCTCCAGCAGACCCCCGTGACCCTGTGGTCAGATTCAACGGGTTGAGAAATGGATGGAAATTGCAGCACTGACTTTGTATATTCCGACGATGACTTTATATATTGAAGTTTTGACTTTATATATTCCAGCGCTTACTTTATATTGTGAGCTGGAGGGCTTCACTATTACGTGTGGGGACGAAACTTCACTTTGGTAACTGATCATGCTCCACTTCAATGGTCATACCGACAGAAAGATACAAACTTCAGCGCATTTTGGAGCTCTTCCTGGTTTTCTACATAGTGCGTTGACAGTCAGTTCACGTGATTACGTGGGCGGCGTGATGATGTCACACAAAACTCCGCCCCCACGGCTTTCAAGCTCAACTCCATTACAGTAAATGGAGAAAAATACCTTCCAGTTATGACCATTACGCGTAGAATTTCGAAATGAAACCTGCCCAACTTTTGTAAGGAAGCTGTAAGGAATGAGCCTGCCAAATTTCAGCCTTCTACCTACACGGGAAGTTGGAGAATTAGTGATGAGTCAGTCAGTCAGTCAGTCAGTCAGTCAGTCAGTGAGGGCTTTGCCGTTTATTAGTATAGATAAATCACAAAACAAAACAAAATGACATTATTATGCAATAGACTTGAATGTCATAAGTGCTGGTTTTAGTTGTGTTGTGATATTTTGCTACTCCAAAGTAATTCACAACAGTGTAAAGTTATGAGATGGACAGATTAATTTACATGAATGTGTGGAGTCAGCAATGCAAGCTTTTTGAGCAGTTGAGAACAAAGGTGTAACTAAAACAATATTACATGAAGCTGAAACTGGTAATAGTGTACAACAGGCATGTCAAACTCACTACCATTGGTGGGCCGCTTCGACTGCCATACATGCGTCAGCGGGCCACACTGTAACAAATACTATTATACTATTATACAAAGTTACTGTAGCTTTCTTTCCAATACTGAAAACTTAAAAAAATGTAACACTTAAAGTTTAAAGTTTAAAGAAAAGCAATTTATTTCCATACAATCTCCGTACAACAGCGTACAATTAGAGTCTTAGCCTCTTAGCTAGGTCCTTATATTATTATATTATATTCAATATATTATATTCATTGCTTATATGGGAGTCTTACAGTGGGAGATATATTTCTTTTATCCCGATACTTAGCATCTCTTGTTAGTAACCAGTTTGTCATTATCAGGCTTGAAGTCTTATGCAGCTGCAACTTTTATGAGGGATGAAAGGTGCTCGACAGTAAGTCTTGAGCGAAGTGGGGTTTTGGTAGCTTTCATTAATGAAACAATTGCTCACAAAGGTAAGTGCTTCCAAACATAGACAGTACTCTCGATGGTAATTTATGGATCTGCACATACGAGGGTGGCAGGTAAGCATCCAAGCCTGGCACACCAACTTCGTTGTATTTTGCCATCAGAATAGAATCTGACTGCAGTTCAATCAATTCCATTTGGATATTCTCAGGTGCATTCTCAGTGTTGTAAGAGTATGGTGACGTAAACAGCACAAAGTCCTGTTTGTGTGAACTGAAATCGCGAAAACGCTCACTGAATTCATTGCTCAGTAATTCAAGTTGGAAAACAAATCCTCCAAAAATCAAATTTTACTTTACTAAGCTTACTTCAAAGTTTATATTGTAAAATAAGCAGATATGCAAAAAGCCCCCTGACCTATACTAATTTTACAAACTCAAAATCACAAAAATCTGTTAATAAACAACTCACCAACTTCTCGCGTCCACTTCAGATCTTCAGCTGTAGTCTGCACTGTTTGTTACAATACTAGCACAAAATTACATAAAACTAGAGCAAAAAAACGTGAAAATATGCGAGCTATTACTACTCGTGATGGTCAGTTCTGCCCAGTGGCCAGTCTCAGTAGCGCAGCCAGTAGTGTAGCCCAGTGATCTGCAACCTGTTTGACACCAAGGACCGCTTTACTAGAAGCAAATTTTTCCAGGGACCGGTGGGTTGTTGGAGGTTGGAGTTTATGGGGTGATTATGGGCGGGTTTGTAGGGCAGTTTTATACACAATTTACATTACATTTCTATTATTATTAAGTTATACACTCACCTAAAGGATTATTAGGAACACCATACTAATACGGTCTTCGACCCCCTTTCGCCTTCAGAACTGCCTTAATTATACGTGGCATTGATTCAACAAGGTGCTGAAAGCATTCTTTAGAAATTTTGGCCCATATTGATAGGATAGCATCTTGCAGTTGATGGAGATTTGTGGGATGCACATCCAGGGCACGAAGCTCCCGTTCCACCACATCCCAAAGATGCTCTATTGGGTTGAGATCTGGTGACTGTGGGGGCCATTTTAGTACAGTGAACTCATTGTCATGTTCAAGAAACCAATTTGAAATGATTCGAGCTTTGTGACATGGTGCATTATCCTGCTGGAAGTAGCCATCAGAGGATGGGTACATGGTGGTCATGAAGGGATGGACATGGTCAGAAACAATGCTCAGGTAGCCCGTGGCATTTAAACGATGCCCAATTGGCACTAAGGGGCCTAAAGTGTGCCAAGAAAACATCCCTCACACCATTACACCACCACCACCAGCCTGCACAGTGGTAACAAGGCATGATGGATCCATGTTCTCATTCTGTTTACGCCAAATTCTGACTCTACCATTTGAATGTCTCAACAGAAATCGAGACTCATCAGACCAGGCAACATTTTTCCAGTCTTCAACTGTCCAATTTTGGTGAGCTCGTGAAAATTGTAGCCTCTTTTTCCTATTTGTAGTGGAGATGAGTGGTACCCGGTGGGGTCTTCTGCTGTTGTAGCCCATCCGCCTCAAGGTTGTGCGTGTTGTGGCTTCACAAATGCTTTGCTGCATACCTCGGTTGTAACGAGTGGTTATTTCAGTCAAAGTTGCTCTTCTATCAGCTTGAATCAGTCGGCCCATTCTCCTCTGACCTCTAGCATCAACAAGGCATTTTCGCCCACAGGACTGCCGCATACTGGATGTTTTTCCCTTTTCACACCATTCTTTGTAAACCCTAGAAATGATTGTGCGTGAAAATCCCAGTAACTGAGCAGATTGTGAAATACTCAGACCGGCCCGTCTGGCACCAACAACCATGCCACGCTCAAAATTGCTTAAATCACCTTTCTTTCCCATTCTGACATTCAGTTTGGAGTTCAGGAGATTGTCTTGACCAGGACCACACCCCTAAATGCATTGAAGCAACTGCTATGTGATTGGTTGATTAGATAATTGCATTAATGAGAAATTGAACAGGTGTTGCTAATAATCCTTTAGGTGAGTGTAATTTAGTAATAGAAATTATACAGCTTACCATAATGCAGAATCAGTGAGAGCCCTGAGCTTGTTTTCCTGCAACCAGACGATCCCATCTGGGGAGGATGGAAGACAGTGACATGCGAAGTGTGTTGCTTATGTTCAGTCTACTCCATAATCTCGTTTTGGTTGCTGTCACTGCAGAAAACGTGCATCACAAAGATAGGATGTTGGAAATGGAAGCAGTTTCAATAGCTTCTTTCATGTTATTTTAATCTTCTCCTGTCTACGGGTTACGCTGACGAGAATTTTTCTCAGCATTTCCATGCAATGATACATTTTCAGGGTGCGAATGATGCCCAAATCCAATGGATAAAGCACTGCCGTGCAATTGGGTGGGAGGAATTCAACGTGAACATTATCTAAGTGCGGAAGCATGTTGTGGTCAGCACAGTTATCAATCAGAAGCCAAATTATCCTTTTCTTCTTCTTCATATTGTGAGGTTTCTGAACTCTTTTGGGATCTGGGATCCCCCCCACCCAATGGGAACGACACACTGAAGTGCGTCCCGAAGCGCTATTGCCACGTGTGAGATTGTTTGTCCAGGTCCCATGAGAGTTTAAAAACCTCATATATTCTTGAATGAGTGCCGCATTAATATGAATGTTTCTTGAACAAGCATCACTGCAACCACATAAAAACGGCTTTTTCGACGTCTTCAAATGCAGCAGTTGGCATACGTTTGTAACCCAAGATTTTTCTTCTTTTTTGCATATAACAAGTATGCCGTTTCTATAGAAGGCTGACAATGAGTTAAATTCTAATGGATGTTTTTCAAATGTTGACGAGCAATAAGGAAAATGTATCACTTAAAACCACACAAAACAAAAACAGCAAAAAAACAGTACAAGGAAAGTTCGAAGAAAGAACATTTTTTTACAGTGTTTCTGTTTGGGGATCGTTGTGCAAATGTCCACAACTGAGCTGTGGCCACAGAACTAACTGCTCTGTGGATGATTCATTCAAGCATTTCAAGGTCATTTCGTTGGAATGAAAGTATCTGCTGCTGAATGTACTTCGTAGTAACGAGATTTTTGTAGACTCATGTCATATGGGGAAACTGTCAGAAACTTAAAAATATTTTGTTGTAATACTCTCTCACCGCGGTCTCTCTCCTCTTTCTGCACCGCTGCAAAGCCCCGCCCGCCTAGCTTTCTGAAAAGTGTCCTCAGTAAAGGGGGCAGCCTTTTTGCTGTAGCCATTCACTGAAGGAGTCTCTGTTGCTGGCAGTTCTCTCGTGGCCCGGTAGTGGGCTGCGGACCGCAGCCTAGCACTTCATTTGCGACTTCGCGGCTGCAACTATACTAGCAGATGACGTTTCCGGTACTGTAATGCCATAGGAAAACGTGCTTTTGTCAGAAGGCAGAAGTAAGAAAAGTCAATAAGTAACGCCGAAGATGCAGAATGATTCAATCACAAGTGATAGTAATCATTTTGTACAAGTTTAGTGCTAACTAGGATCTGTCATGTGGGCCGCACAGATTTCTGTTACGGGCCGCATGCGGCCCGGGGGCCGTGTGTTTGACATGCCTGGTGTACAACACCTGAGCGGGAGCACCAGGGTGCACCATTAGATATTACAGTAAATTCCTATTTTCACTGCCTGTTTTTATTACAGTGATTCTATTATAGTAAACCATCTTAAAGATTGTGTGGTGTAGTAGAGAAGTCTCTGGACTTTAAACCCTGATGTTATGGGTTCACATTCTAATACTAACATTGCATGACCATGAGAAAGTCACTTCACCTGCCTTTACTTCAATTGGAAAAACAAAATAAATGTAACCGATTGTCGTATCTCAGATGTTGTAAGTCACCTTGGATAAAGGCGTCAGCTGAATAAGTAAATGTAAAGTCACTTTGAGTTGACGCTGCCCACAAATACCTTCTACAATTTCATGGATAAAGAGCTTCGTGTAAAGAAACCAAAAAAGAAAGTTATCCTATTTATAGCTGCAGTAAACCACACTAACGCCCAAGTCCAATTTTTTCCCTCATTCGCATTTATATAAACACAGTTCTGCTACATGTAATTCAGATAATATTTTTAGTAGCCTGCAATGGGCCTGTGGTGTGATTGCATTCAATTATTGCCCTGGTCTGGTAATCTGAAACCTCAAATGCTATATTCCATACAGATAAGGTTTTAAGTTAAAGCTTTTCCTAAAAGGCAGTATTTGAAGAAAGTATACCACAGCATGTTAATTATATTGGAGAGCCCTTATTCATTTTGGAATAAACGTCTTTTTGTTCTTCACCACTTCTAGCTCTTTGCCTGAAGTCGGTGGCTGTGATGTGTCTCCTCCATTTCTGACTATCCTTCCCATTCTCCCTTATATCCTCCCTACAGAGTTCCCTCTCCTGAGCCTTGGTCTTATCCTTGACCTTCTACTTGTGACTAGGCCTCCCCAGACATCTCTCCTTTTTTCCTCCTAACCAGATGTCCACACCATCTCAATGTAGCTTCTTTCATTTTCTCACTGGTCTTTGAATTCCTCTTTGTTTTTCGATTTCTCCTTCAGTGTGATCTTTGTGGTGACATCTAGGACTTAATTCATTTTTCACAGTTCATACCCTATAAACCGAATAACATACACAGTACATACAAACTGTATAGTGAACTGTATACAATTTGTAGTGAAATGGTGAAATGCATAACCTGCATGCTGAGATTTTTGCCTGTCATATACATCAGTATGGTGAGTCTCTCTATTTTAAAGGTACAGCTAGAAGTGTAATGGGGAACAGAACATTTCCTCATGCAGTCTCCTTTTCCCTCTTCAGAATGGAGAACCTATGCTTCCCCCCTAAGCTCCACCTTTCTGGTTGGGAAACAGGAGAGATGAGCCAGCAGCAGCAGGTGTCACTTCTGTTACTCTTTCTAACTCCACCAGAGGGCACCAAAAGCACCAGTTATAGTTAGTATGAATAACGCATTAAACAGAGATCTCCTGGCTGGCATACAAACTCTTCTATTATTGACCTCTGCATCTTTATTTACCGTCCCATACTCTTAATAGAGAACATTCATTGACTTGACTGTATCAGACTTGTGAGGTACATAAATGTACTTCATTTGTCAAACCATGTAGTCTGGTCTTGATCTGAAACAAGTATGGTACTACCTTAGGTATACTGCAATGAAGCATGTGCTTTATTGATAATGTGAAAAGTGCCAAGACGGGAGAGACCGGGTGTTACACAATATACAGTTGTGCTTGAAAGTTTGTGAACCCGTTAGAATTTTCTATATTTTTGCATAAATATGACCTAAAACATCATCAGATTTTCACTCAAGTCCTAAAAGTAGAAACCAGTTAAACAAATGAATCAAAAATATTATACTTGGTCATTTATTTATTAAGGAAATTGATCGAATATTACATATTTGTGAGTGGCAAAAGTATATGAACCTTTGCATTCAGTATCTGGTGTGACCCCCCTTTGCAGCAATAACTGCAACTAAACGTTTCCGGTAACTTTTGACCATTCCTGCACACCGGCTTGGAGGAATTTTAGCCCATTCCTCCGTACAGACCAGCTTCAACTCTGGGATGTTGGTGGGTTTCCTCACATTAACTGCTCGCTTCAGGTCCTTTCACAACATTTCGATTGAATTAAGGTCAGAACTTTGACTTGGCCATTCCAAAACATTAACATTAACCATTCTTTGGTAGAACGACTTGTGTGCTTAGGGTCATTGTCTTACTGCATGACCCACCTTCTCTTGAGATTCAGTTCATGGACAGATGTCCTGACATTTTCCTTTAGAATTCTCTGATATAATTCAGAATTTATTGTTCCATCAATGAAGGCAAGCCATCCTGGCCCAGATGGAGCAAAACAGGCCCAAAACATGATACTACCACCGCCATGTTTCACAGATGGGATCAGGTTCTTATGCTGGAATGCAGTGTTTTCCTTTCTCCAAACATAACGCTTTCATTTCAACCAAAAAGTTCTATTTTGGTCTCATCTGTCCACAAAACATTCTTCCAATAGCCTTCTGGTTTGTCCACGTGATCTTTAGCAAACTGCAGACGAGCAGCAATGTTTTTTTTGGAGAGCAGTGGCTTTCTCCTTGCAACCCTGCCATGCACACCAATTGTTGTTCAGTGTTCTCCTGATGGTGGACTCATGAACATTAGCCAATGTGAGATTGGCCTTCAGTTGCTTAGAAGTTACCCAGGAGTCCTTTGTGACCTCACCGACTATTACACGCCTTGCTCTTGGAGTGATCTTTGTTGGTCGACCACTCCTGTGCAGGGTAACACTGGTCTTGAATTTCCTCCATTTGTACACAATCTGTCTGACTGTGGATTGGTGGAGTCCAAACTCTTTAGAGATGGTTTTGTAACCTTTTCCAGCCTGATGAGCATCAACAAATCTTTTTCTGAGGTCCTCAGAAATCTCCTTTGTTCGTGCCATGATACACTTCCACAAACATGTGGAAGACTTTGATAGATCCCTGTTCTTTAAATAACACAGGGTGCCTACTCACACCTCATTGTCATCCCATTGATTGAAAACACCTGACTCTAATTTCACCTTCAAACTAACTGCTGATCCTAGAGGTTCACATACTTTTGACTTGAGTGAAAATCTGATGATGTTTTAGGTCATATTTATGCAGAAATATAGAAAATTCTAAAGGGTTCACAAACTTTCAAGCACAACTGTATACTGCTGCTCATTTCTTCAATTTATTTATTTATTTATTTATTTATTTATTTATTTCAGAGACAACATTTGAAAAGATGTGTGGTGTCTGCCTATAAATGCAGTATGTTCTACTAACAATTCACCAATCAAAACCAAGTGCTCACTTGATCCCCCTTCTGCAACTCTGATAGGAGAAAATGACAGTTTTCATATCAAGGCACATTTCATGTTGCATGTGGTGTCACTAAAACAAATTAATGAAGAAATAATTAAAGAAATAAAGAAAGAAAGAAGCAAAAAAAGTATTATTTTATGCTGACATATTGTCATTGTTTTTATTTTTTCATTGTTAACATTTCAAAGCACATTTATTTTTTTCTGTCTGAATTATTACTTTATATGCTGTTACAGTAGTAATAATGTTGCCATTTACCAACTTGATGTTCTTAATTATTGAATGATTAAATACAAAATGAATTTAACAAGATTGGGTTGGTTAGTCTGTTCTCCTCAAAATTGTTCTGTTTTATCCTTTTTTCATTGAGAATTATTTTACCCTTGCTTATTATGATTATACATTTATAATTATGTGTTTTTTCTTAACAATATATATTGTTAAGTGATAAGTCGCATAAAATTAAAGTTGCTAATTTGGTATGATTTGCATCTATTAACTGCTAAATTACCCTAATAACAGGGTTAAGAACATCAGGTTAAAGGTTCAAGTAACAAATGTGAGTCGGTTGTTTTATATCAGTGGCACTGCTTGGAAAGTAAACAGGACATGTTTGAACAGATGTCGGTGTGTTCTTTATCCATGTGTCATGTCTTCAGAAGAGTGTGTGAAAGCTTTTCAATGACATCATGTTAGGCTGCCGACTTTAACAAGATGACAGAACAGTGTTATTTCAAAGAACACAGCAGCTATCCCTCTCTGCCAAGAGGTGCTTTAGGGTTTACATTACAAATGCATTTGTCATCAGTTTCAATCATTATCCTTGAAAGCTTGTTTCTACTGAACCTCTCTTGGTTTGGAATATATATATATTTATATATATATATATATATATATATATATATATTATGATTAGCCTGCTTTAATTACTATACATGAACAAATTTTCTGAAGGATTAAAATTTTTCTATTATAAAAAAAAAATCTTGGAAGGAGACGAGACTTTGTGTCAAGAGATTTAACCACACTCGGGCCATAAATAAAAGACAAAGAGTAGATGTCAAAGTAAACATCGTAAAGAATTCAAAAACGGCACAATACACATGCACAGCAGGTTAGAGATAACGAAAGTATGAAAATTCAAAAGTCTCAAAAAAAGGATAGTAAAGATCGCATTAGCGCAAACAAATGGAAATTATTAGTCGATGAAATAACGGAACAGTGAAAAGAGATCAAATATATTGTTTGGATTTAAACTTTAAGTCGGAGACTTGTAGATCGTCTAATTCGTGTTGCCATCGGGGAAAAAACAAAAGTAGTGTTTCTTTCCAATAAATAGAGGTATATCTGCAAGAGTTAAAAGATTTGTTGTTTGTTGAAAGTGAAATCCCGCGAGAGAAAATTTCAAGCCCCGCGAGACAAGTGCTTGTGCAAAGAGATTTGAAAAAGTCCTGCCCACATAACCACGCACACAGTTCAATCAGTTCTCATTTGTGTGAATACTATTGTCAGACACATTCCTTGTAGAGAGAAAGAAACGATATTCACTCACGGGCAGTTATATGTTGCGTTGTCACAATGTAACTCCAAACACGGAATCAAAATTCAATGCAATATTGCTGAAAAGGTACAAATGAAAAGAGATTAAATATATGGACATAGGTGACATGTACATATTGTTTGTTAAGTCGGAGACTTGTAGATCGTCTAATTGGTTTTGCCATCAGGGAAAAGTAGTGTTTCTTCACAATGAAGAGGCGTATCCACGAGAATTAAAAGTTTTGTTGCTTGGTGAAAGTGAAATCCACATACGCAAGCGACAGAGACGTGAAAGTTGCTGGCGCGTAGCGCAGGCAGGGGGGTTAGCAAGCGAACCAAGCAGGGGGCAAAGCCCCCTAGTGGTAAAAAAAACAAACTCCAAAGCTCTTTTCAGACTTTGCTGCTATTTCTACTGTATACTTCAATGTTGTGCACTGTGATTACACCTAACATTGTAATGAAACACTTCTATTGCTATCCCCACTGATGGGTGACAATGCAGGAAATGGGAAGACTACAAATGCAAAGGGATGGCCACGAGAGTTAACTTAAACCAAAGATTAGCTCTCTCAAACATCAATACCCAAATCTAAACCCAATAATTTTAGTAACTGAAATCAAAGCAAAAATCAGAACCTATAAATCATAATAGCACAACTAACACAAACATGATGACAGACTTTTCTCTGATATCCGCGTTGTGTGTGATAATTTCAACCAGGTAACTTCTGAGACCGTATACCAAAATAAGCATTGTCACATCATGATGTTGGCGCCACAACAAGGCAGTGTT
Source organism: Polypterus bichir lapradei (assembly GCA_026402145.1). Taxonomy (NCBI): domain Eukaryota; kingdom Metazoa; phylum Chordata; class Cladistia; order Polypteriformes; family Polypteridae; genus Polypterus; species Polypterus bichir. Next base: position 22,959,472 of record JANRMT010062808.1, on the reverse strand, counting down.
CAGTGGTGGATCAACATTTTTGGAGACCTTAAGCTTGAACTGTTATGGAGGCCCCTTTGACAAACAGCAACAAGGTCTGGGCAACCACTGTTATTTTCTTCAATGGGCTTGTTCCACGATAGATTAGGCAAATATTTAAAAAATGTAACCACTACATCTCAGATTTTGATTCAGCTTGCCATACTGGATTATCTCACATGTCAAAATCACTGGTGTGAATAAAAATTTCCTATGCCTTATACCATGGGTGTCGAACTCCAGGCCTGGAGGGCCGCAGTGGCTGCAGGTTTTCATTCTAACCCTTTTCCTAATCAGTGACCAGTTTTCACTGCTAATTAACTCCTTTTCCCTTCATTTGAATAGCCCTGTTTTAAGGATTCACTCCTCTGAATTGATTTTTTTCATCATTAAATGGCAGCCAAACAGAAATGAGATGTGAAACGAGCCAACAGATGACCAGCTAAACTCCAACCAATTTCACTCCAACCAGTTTCTTAATGAGAAGCCAATTCTTGCTGTTAATTAAACCCGTTACTTAATTCCATGGCTTGCTGCTGCTCTCATTTCCCAAACTGTTGATTTTCTGTTTCTGATTATTGACCTGAGAGATCAACCTTACCGAAATCCTCACCTTTCTTTATGTTCAGATAATGTGGTTAGCTGGCCACCTATTTGCTCATTTTGTGTCTCATTATGGTTTGTCTGCTGATTAAAGAAATAGAAGGAACTAAGGGGTCTGAGTCGAGTTAATTAAAACCAAGGCATAAGAAGTTAATTAGCAGCAAAAACAGGTCACTAATTAAAAAGGTGGTTAGAATGAAAATCTGCAGCCATTGCGGCCCTCCAGGACCAGAGTTCGACACCCCTGCCTTATAGGATGAAATTTGGGAAATGTTAAATACATTAATGATGCATCACAGAAAGAAGAAATAAAACACAGAAAAGATCAAAATCAATATTATCTTCTATTTAGACACCTATGACGAATAAATAAATAGTTAATGAAATATTGTCCTTTACAATGATTGCATCCAATGAAATATACTTTCATTTTTTCAATTACAGCTTGCCTAAGATAAACAATTTTAATAAAAATTTTAATTTCTGTCATAAATGTTAATAACATTTTAAATTATTTATAATTATTTAATATTAAATATATTTAGAATGAAGCATCCTCAATTTGCATTTTTTTCATTTATGGCTAGCCTACATGAGACTTTAATAACCTTTAATTTTTATTTTAACTATTATTTTGTATTGAATCCCACTATGTTATTAATATTGCTTTTAAAAAATCTTTCTCATACTGTAAACACCCAAAATATTTAAGCAATGTAGACTAAACTCACTTCTGGGGCCCCTCTGGGAGTGAGGTTTCAGCTCCATTAGTTTCATAGTAGATCTGCCTGTGGCGGCACCCAAGAAAGACAAAGTGGTGATGAAAACTCTGCAAAGAAATTTCTAACAACTGATAACAATTTCTATGATAAAAATAAATGCAATAAAAATCAGATTTGGTGCCTCAAAAAACTTAGAGTGGTGTTGTGGTGCCATTGATACTGTGTGGCCCTGAGCAAGTCACTTTACCTGCCTGTGCTTCAATTGGAACAAACAAAAAATGTAACTAATTGCATCTCAGATGTTGTAAGTTACCTTGGATAAATGTGTCAGATAAATAAATTATGATAATAAACAATTGTACAAAAATTTGCCAATGTACAAGAACCACTGGAAGAATGACATAACAGACACAAATAATGGAAATGAAAAGTAAAAATAGTTACAAATTAAATGTATATCTGATATTTATAAACACACAATAAGCACCAGAGAAAACAATCAACATTAAAAGAATATTCCATCTAAAAGTGATAATTTTTTAGAAGTTACTTACCCCATTTGTTTTGTAGCAATAACCAAAAAATTTTTTAATATTGTGTATTCATGAAGAATGAAAATAAAAGAAGTTTATGATATGATACAAGCCAATGGTGATCAATGCACTGCAATGGCAAACAACGTGAAGAATGTCCCCGGGGCAAAAAAAAAAATTCAAGTGAAATTTCTCGTGCAGAATAATCCAAGTCTTTATTATTCAGTTGTTTGCTCACAACATGCAAAACACAAGCATTTTTTGTGAAAATATTGTTAAATAAATGCTTCTGGAAAAATCAGTATGAATCATAAACAGGAAACATATCATATTGTCCAGTAGGAATACAATATACTGCACATTCCTGTACATGTATTATCTTATTACATGCGTACACTTCTGTATTGTAAATTACTTCAATGACTGTTACAATGCACAGAAACAATTTATGGCTTATGAATATTGCCTGTACTGTCTATTATAATAACAACAATGTTCTAAAATAAATGATATTCAATTCCAAGTTGATTATGTTTAATTTTATCTAAGATGAACAAGGTGTATATTTGCTTACTGTAACTGTATTTTTCCGGCTGGAATTAAACTTGAAGCCTTAAGAACATCTCCAGAACTAAAGGTAACTTGGCCGACACACACTTTCAGTGTTGTTCTTGGAAAAAAGGTCAGGCCAGGTGTTTGCTAAGACATTGGCTTACAATCTTACTGTACGTCAGTATGAAAGATGCTTTAATTATTTCAACTGACAGATTTCAGGTAAACGGCCAAGGCCCGAAGGAATTGTCAAACTGATCAGGAGTGAAGTGTATTCTGGGAAACCTGAAATGAAAAGCAGGACCTTTGAAGGTTTTGTACAGCCATTCTGTTTGAAGCTTAGTGCAGCTTTTGATTCCCACAGGAATCGATCTTGAGCTTGTGCGATTACGTTTCTTCGTTTAGAGAAACAAAAGGTGTTAGCTGCTTTGCTGGCTGATAATAAGAAAGGTGTGTGCACTCAACTTGGGCGAGATGCCCCGGCTGCCTTGTATGTGAACTTTTTTGCAATAAGAGTCTCAGTTCAGTTTGGTTTTTTTTCTTTTTGTTCAGTTCAGTTGGTGCTTTGTAGCAAGAACGGTGTTTGGTTCATTTATTTTTTTTCTGACATTTTCAGAGGAGCCAAGTCACTTAAAGCAACTAGTTATCTGCTTAGCTGCTGGACACCTACTGTGGAAGAAAAGAAGCTGCAATATTTTAATTTAACAAAAGAAGTTCTGAACTTAAAATTCTGGATCAGCATTATACTATTAAAGATCTCCTTTTATTAAACTAAAATATTATGACTTATTTTCTTCCATACTACAAAGGACCACTGTCTCTGGCAAGAAAATTTGTCTTTTCACTTTCTGATTAAGAAAACATAACCTACTATCTAAGTAACTGCCAATACTGAACAGGGACTGCATGAAGACTGCCTTAACGCACCCAGGTTGTATAATTCTTTAATTGCTTATATTTGCTGCTATTGGTTATTATGCAAGTAAAAATCATTTTTAAGTAAAAGCTTAAACTGAATATCTCTGTCCGATTATTCCTTGTCTAGCTGCTGTCCCCTAACGGTATGGAGGTTGCTTTCTAAATTCCTCTACTGGTGGTAAACAGAGTTGAAGTAAAGGAGTGAAAATAAAAGCCACTGTCAGCACTCAGCCTGCCTTTCGAGATCCCTAAGGTTGAATACTTAGGGAACAATATGGACAGTAAGACATGTGAGAGGTTACAGATAACAGTTAGTTAGCTGTTTCTGACATTTCTTCCTATTCCCCCATAAAAAAAGAACTTAGGAGGTTATACTGATACCTTTCATGTTAGGTACACATCATAGGTAACCTATTAACACGATAAAACAACGTCAAGCTGCTAAACAGATGGTACCTGGATATGTACCCTTAAAATACACAGCCTCTTCACCTCTATTACCACATCCACACTGATTGCCATACGAGTCGTAAACCAAATCCAAATCAATGAAACCATTTCATGAAAAGGCACCTTTGGTAGTAATATAAGCATCCCTACACTCTCAAAAAGAGGCAATAAATACAGTTAGTAACACATAAACAGAGCTTTAGAAAACACAGCAAATAATAAAACAGAGTCTGGACAGATCTGACAATAAATAATAACACAAAGAGTGGATGATCCGACATGGATTTGCTGTTGTCTTCTTGGACACAAAAAGATGAATGCTTAGCACTCTTTAAAAAGGGCATATGCAAGTTTTACTTAAAGAATTATCTTTCAGAAGAATCTTTCTGAAGATTGCCTAAATTGAGTAAAGACATCTGCCAGAAAGAAAAACCACACTCCAAAATAATGTATTTTGTCTGTAAAAGGTCTGTGAATTATTAGAAGAGTAGAACATATTAAAGACAAATATTTGTTGTAGAGTATAAATTCTTTAGTTAAGTCCAAAGCTTTACAATCACGAAGTAGAATATGCCTAGACGTGAGAACAGCAGTATCATATGTAGTTTATTTTGGCCAGAGATGTCCACTTCTAAGTGCATTATGAGCTTCTTTCTCCTGATGTAATGTTATTAAATGTCAATGAGTATTAAATTATTAAAAGCACATTCGACTATTCAGATAATGTCAGCATGTCGGTTTCACGAATTACAGATCAAAGAAGAACTTCCAATGAAATTTAGAAACCACTCTCTCCTTGTTTAACATATCTACATTTTAAAAAATGACATAATTGTAAAAATGTGTGGGTTTCACACGCTACATGGGTTATATAGGTTGACTCATAGAAAAAAACACATTAGGAATAAAAGGAGAATTATATGAGCCAAAGGAAAAGCTTTTGCACTCTGAACCCACAAGATTACTGGGGACAAATTTAATGTAATTTCATATTAAAGCTCTCTTTTATAATAGACATGAACAGGTTCAATGCTGGCTAAAGCTGTTAGCTATCATTCTACAGTTTTACCATTTCTCTAGTGACAGAAAACTGACTCTTCTATCTGTTTATCCATCTACTTTTTGAAAGTACTTTGTCCATTACAGAGAGCATTGACAGACGACAACTTACCTAACTGCCTTGAAGCGAATTGTAAAATGAAACTAGACCACTCAGAGACAAATCTACCTCAAGGTAGCACATATACAAACAAGCCAGTGAAACTGGAACATTAGAGAAATTCGCAAAGCCAAGAATGTTTTCAAAATCACTCCTAAAGATGACACTTGAATTTGCTTCACCTGTTTAGATATCAGCACATCCATGCGTTCCACTGCTAACTTTTCCAGTGCTTTTCTCTTTTATTAAGGTTCTTGTCACCTTTACTTGAAATTAAATTAAATTTTGTTATATTTTAGTTCCTCTCTAAAGGGCCAATACTATGGTGTGGTGAGGGAGCCTGTGTAACTTAATGATTTGATGAGATATACTGATCAGAGCCATGGTGTTCTTGATAAGGTCATGCAAGTCAGACAGGTTGAGGAGTAGCCAGACAAATGCGATCCACCACTCCTCTGCATTTGGACTAATATCCATGACTCACAATATTGAAACATCAATGTAGGGCACTTCCATAACTGAGTATGAGTGCCAGTAGCAGAACTCACAAGTAAGCTACTGACAAGAAGAGGAAAACCCCGAACTCCACCACAACTAGGATAAAAGACAGGATTCTCCATGTAGCAGGTAAATTAGCCCATGATACAGAAGAAAGGCTAGATGTCACTGTGAGCAGGTGGAGTAAGTGAGGCATGCTGAAATCCACATCTCCGGAAGAGAAAATGAATGACATCATAAAGACACGTATATTATACAGAAAAAAGGGTGTTGAAAGTCCCTGCTGGAATGGTAGCCAGTTAAAAGTTGATTTACAATTGCATGCAATTGTGTCCTTGATCCAGTGCTATGCACCAGTTGATAAGAACACAGAAAAGAAAAAAGTGGCATTCTATGAACATTTTGACAGAAATAGAAAAGACTCCATTATTAAAGGTGACTTGAATGCAAACGTTGGAAAGGACAACAGGAACCTTTTAAAGGACCATGGGTAAACATGGATGTGAAGTAAGGAATGAGAAAGGAGAGAAGTTAATTAATTTGTGCAGCATGAACAACCTCTCATCATAAGAGGTACTGTAATAAGAATATAAGTTTAATGTCACTGTGCTCTGTACAAAAATTATTTTATAAATCCACTCACATGTATAGGCCAGGCCTAAGTTAACACACGGGGCTTTCAGCATTTAGAACTGCTAGGCAAGCATTTGAAGAGAGAAGGTTCAACTACAAAAATAGGCCATTGTACTATTTCTGTATGTTAGAGATGAAATCGAATCCTCTCCTTTCCTTGTTTGGAACCTAAGTAAGGGCCTGCACGAGAAGACAGTATATAAAGATTTGGACAGCAGCCAAATACTTCAAAGCCGATGGACGGATAGGTGATAACGTCATCCGTCCTGAAAATCCTTTCAGCGCAGCAACAAAAATGGAAGACTGTATAGATCAAGATCCCACCTTGGTATTGTCTTGCTATTTGGATTCCTTGTCTGTTATGCCGCGTAAATAGTCATTAAAGAAAGCTAAGTTATTTTCTCTTTATGTGATTTTTACTGCCGTATCACTATGGGAGTGATATCGCCTTTTAATATACCTATATAGTTTTTGGTTACTTAAAACGCCGCAATTACAAAAGAACTTGTTCCAACTAGGGAGCTATGACCCCTAAAAGGAAACAGGTACTTTGTTCATACAACGTAATATCCTTAAACTTATATAGCATTCACGCAACGGGACAGATAGAAACCCGAATCGACCATCTGTTGATCAATGTCAAATTGAGGAGATCACTGCTTGACATCAATGGGAAAAAACAATGTCTCTGGGTGTCAGCCTTTGCTAGTTTTTTATTTTATTTCATGTTTAATTTTGCCTTTATTAACATCTTTGTGGTGTAATCAGGGCTATGTTAGCATGTAGAATTTAAATCTGGTATTGTTTTAGTTTTGATTTAGTTAAAAATTATCTTGTGTTATAGTTCCATTGCTATGCCCCGCCATTTTGTTTTTATATGGGAACCACCATTTTGTGAAATTGTTTGTGGTTGCCACTTTGGTTGCTACCAGATGACATCAAGATATCATTTTTGCCACAGTATAAAGGTCAGCGTTGTGAACTTTTATGTTGCACAAGACTGTCGATAATTCAAAGAATCACAAATGTTTTGTTCTTTGGCTTTGATTTTGCTACATACTTTTAACTTTGAGTTCTGTTTAACATTTATATGTATGGAATTTTTTATGTAAGGCTTAGATTCTTGCTGAGAATTATCTACTATAAATTAGTTTAAAGCTTAGTTTGTGATAATCAATTTTGTCTTCCCAGTTTTGACCTCTTTACTGTTTTCTCAGTTGAGAGTCCATCTTCCAGTCTTTCAAATTCCACCTGCCTTTCAGGCATAAACTCAGAAGAGCAAAATGATAAACCAATTTGACATAAAAAGGTTAAAGGATGGCAAAGTATCTCTCGACTGAAAAACCAATGTCAGGCAGTAGATGATTTAAAGAATGATTATTGTGCATGTTAACAAAGACTGAAGAAAAAAGATATTGGCACCAGTACAGCACCACCAGGAAAGAAAGAGATCAGAGCAGCTGTGAAATCACTAAAGAACGGAAAGGTGGCAGGTCATGATAACCTTAAAGCTGAACATTTCAGACCCAACAATTACACCAAATATTTTCTATCCACTCTTTACAGACTTCTGAGAGGAAGCATGTGTGCCGGAAAACTGGAAGGATTCATTATCAAAATACCCAAAAATGGAGCATTTAATGATTGCAACAAGTGGCGAGTTATCACACTCCTGGCAATTATCAGGAAAATACTTGCCAAGATCATCATACAATGCAAATCTAAAGCAGAAGACAAGATACTAAGGAAAGAAAAAGCAAGATTTGGTAAAGGAAGAAGATGCACCAACCAAATTCTTACCTTTCCTAACATCACTGAATAGTGCAAAGACTGATTGAGACAAGTGAATATTAGCTTTATTCAGTTTAAGAAAGCAGTCGACACTATGTCTAAAAGACAGGCTTTGGCACTTTTTGAGAGTCTACTGAATAACTTGGCATATGTTGCATAATATTAAAAGCTTCTACATCATCTTTAACTGCAGTATAGACTACAGTGTGCTCCAAATTTGAAGAAAAGACCGATGTTAGATAAAGCCCTGTCATAAAAGCAATGTTCTTTATTTTTGAACACACCCCTAGAAGACATGGACGCTCCTCCAAAACTCCTTCTTAAATGCTGATACAATAGGAATAAATACAGTTTATCGCTACTTTGCTCCCTTACTTACTGCACTGTTGCTGCTGCTCTGTCACATGATATGCTTCTCGTGCGACACTTCACATACTTAAAAGCCTGTACAGCACTTGTCCTTTTTTTGGCTCTTTGTCTCTCTCTCCTCCTCCAGATATCCTCTGCTCCTGTTGGGAGTCCTGCTCCTGACACGCACCCCTATGATGATGAAGATGTTTTTGCATTCTTTTAATTTATTGAGAGACAGAACTATCACCTCTGTCTTCACATGGAGTTCATTTTACTTTTGAAAGAGACAAATGTTCATTTGAAGTGTTTGAATAAAGTTCCTGCCTCTACAATCTCCTGTGTTTCTGTGCAAATCTGTGACCCAAGTATGACAATATAGATTGGATGAGGAAGGGGACTACAAGCAATGAGCCACTTTGACTAATTTAGGATGTTTATAAAAAGCTTATGGGAATGTACTTAATATATAAAATTTCTTTTTTTATGTGAGTGACAAATTTGGAAAGGCAATTATCTCCACAAAACTATTGGTTCTGCAGAGCACAATGCAATAAATAGCACTAGGGTGTCTAACATAGCAGAAAAAAAATCATTAAATCTTGTTGGTGTCATTACAAAATGTGTCAATGGGCTGCAAAACAATATACAGAAAAACAAGGACTTACAAAAAAAGTACACATTCTTGTGATTCATTCCCCAAAAACACAAAAATGTCAGAAGACTTCAAAAATAACTTAAGGGAGATTCAAAATAAACTTGAGAAATTAAAAAATATCAAACAAAGAACAAAGAATGAATTTCTCAAATGACTAAGCTAAATACCAAATACACAAAAATCGCCATTGAATAACAACATAAGAAAGTCAGCAAAAGGCAACAGGGGAACCCAAGAGGAAAATTAAGTAAACAGTAAATAAAAGTAATGCAGAAGTGGTCACAAGGCCAATAAAAACACACAATAACAGGGAAGAATAAAAAGGGAGCTGAATAGCACAAACAAAACCTAGCTAATGCCACCCAAATGTGGGGAAAACGTGGCTCAAACAGGCCTCCTTCGGTCACACCCATTGGTTCGATTAGATTAGTGGAGAAACAGACAGAGTGAATTACAATAAACACCAAACACATCAAAAAGAGAATAAAGTGGGGGGCAGTGGGGAATTTCAAAATAAACAAAACAAAATATATACAACCCCAAATCAGAAAAAGTTGGGACAGTATGGAAAATGCAAAAAAAAAAAAACGTAGTGATTCTTAAATTTACTTTGACTTTTATTTCAATGCAGACAGTATGAACCGAAGATATTTCACATTTTGTCTGGTCAACTTCATTTAATTTGTTAATATACATCCATTCTTGCATTTCAGGTCTTCAACACATTCCAAAAAAAGCTGGGACAGTAAAGCATTTACCACTTTGCAATGTCGCTATTCCTTCTCACAACACTTAATAGACTTTTTGGGACTGAGGATACCAAGCAACGAAGCATTGCAGGTGATATTTTATCCCATTCTTCCTGCAAACGAGTCTTAAGGTGTGCAACAGTACGGAGTCATCATTGTTGCATTTTTCATTTCAAAATACTCCATACATTCTCTACTGGGAACAGGTCAGATCTGCAGTCAGGCCAGTCCAGTACCCATATCCTCTTGCAGTGATGCCTTTGTAATGAGTGCAGAATGTGAAAAATGCATATAAGTCCCTGGAAAAGATGCGAGTGTAGCCTAAGGTATTTGCATAAGTGCCCCAGAAATGGACTGGCACCCAGTTTACCAAAGCCATATGCTTTGCACCTCATGCTAGTGGTAAGGGCTGCCCTGAATTGCAGTGAATTTGAAAATGCTATACACTATTAAGTGAAACAACCATCATCTGTGAACACAGTTGTCCTCTACAAGAAGGGACAGAGCAGGCTCATTTTCGTCAGAAGGCTTACATCATTCAATGTATGTAGCGAAATACTGTCTTCGTTCTATCAGACAGTTATTGCCAGTGCCCTCTTTTTTGCTGCTGTTCGTTGGGGAGGCAGTACGATAGGTAAGAACACTAAGAAGCTGGACAAGCTGTTGAAGAAGGCTGGCACACTGCTGGGCAGGACTGTGCACTCACTGGGAATTATGGAAGAAAGATGGATGATGAAGAAGGTACAGGTCATCCTTGGAAATAGCAGTCACCCTATCCACAACATTTTGACGGGTCAGAATAGTAAATGCGGCAGTTGTCTTTTCTCACTGCGCTGCAGAACAGAATGCTTTATTTGTTCCTATTGCTGTGAGATTTTATGGAGCTGGTGTCAATACTATCTCTCTATCTATCCCTCTCTCTCTGTCTATCTAAAACTGAACCATATCTGAGTTCAGGATATGCAGATTTTGTATTTTTGCCCATTCTTTTTCATTTGGATAATTTAAATCTCTGTCAAATAACTGACAAACGTTAACTATATTTTTTGCCTATCCATACATTTCGAATACCACTCACACCTATGCATTGTTAACTATTTTATTGTAGACCTGGCTGTATGTTTGTTTGCATCATTGCATCATCCAGTTTTATAACTAACCTTTTGCTATGTCCAAAGCTTTTTGCAGATTAAAGCAGTTTTTCCAAGGTTTCATATAGTTTTTCTTTTCAGCATGACAAGTATCCCAGTCCCAACCTTTGAAAATCAGCCCTAAAAAATTTGGGGGAGGCATGTCCTAAAAATAAAATTCCACTAAGCAGGCTGTCACAAAAAGAATAAAACAATAACTAGAAATAAATATTCAAACATTTCAAATTAAAAATTTACTTTAATCAAAAGATATACCAATTATTAATCAAAATAATAAACTTATTAAATGTTATATAGGATCACATAATTAACAAGTAATGCACATTTTATTGTATATCATAAAAAACTGTTCAACGTTACAGATAACACTTTTATTGACTTAATTTGAAAGCTTTATTAAAGTCTAATATAGTCTTAATAAAAGTTTATTTTAGAACGCTATAATATACTGTATATTGGTTCAAAGTAACAGTGACTATGAAGTTTTAAATGCAGATTGCAATAGTGGGGGCAGACTCATCCATCCATCCTGTTCCGCTTATCCGAGATCGGGTCGCAGGGTCAGCAGCTTGAGCAGAGATGCCCAGACTTCCCTCCCCCCGGCCACTTCTTCTATCCCTTCTGGGGGAATCCCGAGGTGTTCCCAGGCCAGCCAGGAGACACAGTCTCTCCAGCATGTCCTGGGTCTTCCCCGGGGCCTTCTCCCAGTTAGACGTGCCCAGAACACCTCACCAGGGAGGTGTCCAGGAGGCATCCTGATCAGATGCCCGAGCCACCTCATCTGACTTCTCTCGATGCACTACTCTGAGCCCCTCCCGGATGACTGAACTTCTCACCCCGTCTTTAAGGGAAAGCTCAGACACCCTGTGGAGGAAACTCATTTCAGCAGCTTGTATTCGCGATCTTGTTCTTTCGGTCACTACCCTTAGCTCATGACCATAGGTGAGGGTAGGAACGCAGATCGACTGGTAAACTGAAGCTTTGCCTTATGGCTCAGCTCCTTTTTCACCATGACAGACCGATGCAGAGCCCCGCATCACTGCGGACATGCACCGATCCACCAGTCAATCTCACGCTCCATTCTTCCCTGACTCGTGAACAAGACCCCAAGATACTTGAACTCCTCCACTTGGGGCAGGATCTCGCTCCCAGCCCTGAGAGGGCACTCCACCCTTTTCTGGCTGAGGACCATGGTCTCGGATTTGGAGGTGCTGATTCCCGTCCCAGCCGCTTCACACTCGGCTGGGGGTGTGAGGGGTCCTCTGGTTAAATAGAGCGCCTATATTTTGAACAGAATGAAAACTGTTAATGGGCCAAGTGAAGCTTTTAACAGAGAATCCTTCTTCTTGATTTCAGGTGGTTCCAGAGCACCAATGGCGAGCAAAGACACCATTACACTGCTACATATCTAGCATCCTTTATATAAGAAGGGTTATTTCAGACCTGTATGAGAGCTCCCTTTGCTTCAGAGGGGGATTTAAACATTACATGTCAAGAGCTCATAGTAGCTACCATCACGTATTTTACACTTACCAACAAAGTTTTTCTAGTGTATGGCTGTAGACCTAAGTCTCTATCATGCTAGCACCATAATATTCATTTTTATGTACATTGTATATAAAACTGTAATACTGGTTGTTCTGTCAGCTTGCTTAGGGACAGAGAGTAGTTTGTGTCAGAGATTAATTAGCAACATTTTTGCTTACAGTCCAAAATAATTGGCACTAATTATACTGTACACTCTGGAGGACAAGGTTACAAACAATTTCTTAGAATCATCTGAAATTAAAAGTAATAGTCATTAAAAAGTATCGGCACTTATTGGAAACTTCATCAGATGAGAACAGTAAGAGTTACAGCTTTCCTCGAAGACTACCAACAAGAGGTTTATCAGACGAAAATGTCATCCACCACGAAGGTCTCTCAAGGACACCTTTGCCCTGTAAGATTGCACTCCAGAGGTTTTTATAAATCTAAAACACAATTGAAAATTGAAAAAGTGAGTTTCATTGTGGAAATCTCAATTTACATTGTTATTGTTATTCAGTTCTGATGTATATTACAATGCAAGCAACACTTAAGTCATCGGTTAAGATGGAAAGATTCTTTATTTGATAAAATATTTCCACTTAAAGTATTCTTATGAAGGAACACATAGAGAACAGCTAAACACACAGATTGAGGTCTAAGTTCAGTTGACATAGCATATACTTATGTGTCTGTGAAATTTACCCATTTTGAACATGTTAAGGAAATGCAGTTAGATTACCAGAACAAGTCCTTGCATAAGCATAACACATTACGCATGTTACATTTTATATTTTGGCTGCACAGACCGTAAAACAGCTTGCAGACAGGCAAAGAACAATTTTAGTGTGAGCAATACATTTTGCAAGTGTGCATAGCACATTTTTATGTGCAAACATGATTTATTTTAGAAATGTTTTACAGTAATGTGGCTTTAGCAACTCACTGCAGGAAGCAAGATGGAACTGGATCAGATGTAGGCAGGGATGGATGTCTGACTTTTACCTATTAGTGTTCACACCAAATTCTAACTACACTAAATCCTAACCTTAACTTCCATCCTAAAACTGCTAATGTAAGACAGTGCTGATGTTTTGTACTGCGACTCTGCAAATATATGATGTTCTATTACAAAACTTATCCTCTAAGGCAATGAATAGATACACAATACCATTACTATTGAATTGATTAAATAAATACACATCTAACATCATACATTCCTTACATGCTAACATTTGAGATTTCTGAATATGGGAAGAGTGTGAAATTCAATCCCACCCAAATCTGTCTCTGTTCCATCCCACAACTCATCCTGAGGGGTTTTCTGATGCACTACTGCCTAAAAAAAAATCAGTGTGTGAAAGCAGTGTACTTATTGCAAAGCAGCCAATCATTAAGCATACTTCCTTCCTTACATCAAAAAAGTGAACATGCTTATTTTACTCAATGGCTCAAGAGCTTTGCAAAAGTATTGCATTATTTCACATTTTGAAATATTTCTATTAATTTGGCTTGCTATAATGTAGGGATGCCAATTTAGACTCTGCCTCATAAGGAGACATTACTTTACACTGGAAAGCCAGGCAAGGGGGAATTCAAAAGCTGTAGAATCTATCCATCTACTTTCGGAATCTGTTCTCACAGCAAAGTAAGATGCAGCCTAGTATGGAGTACTTACTTGATATTTAAAAATGTAATATGATTGCTCTATTTCATTTTTGTGCACAGTAAAGGTTGTGCCCAAACTGTCAAGCAGAAACAACCTAATGTTTTTTCTTTACTACTGATAAATTCTTTTCTGATTTTCATTAGAAACTGTGGTATATTCGATATGGGTTTTTAGTTTGGAATGGATGCTTTATTGTATGCCAACGTGTTGCAACAGCTCTTAATTTCTACTAATTTCCAAGAATGTGTATGTATGCATTAATGTACCCTGGCATCCCATATGTGGTATGTTCCTGCTGTGCGACAAAGCTAATGCAACAGGTCTTTATTACTGCAGCCTTTTATTTGAATAAATGGATAATGGAAATTCTAACCTGCTTAGTCCAGTTCAGGGTCGTGCTGGAGTATAACCCAGCTAACACAAGGCGCAAGGCAGGAATAAAACCTGGACAAGGTTTCAGTAAATGGCAGAAATAAAGAACTGCTTGTCAAATATTACTTTCAGAATACCTGCATTAACACATAGCCACTGAAGAGAACATAATTGTACCAGAGCAAAGTTACCTCTTGTTACTGTATGGGTCATAACTAAAAGGGATACAATTTATATGATCAAATAACTTCAGCTATTTATTACTAATAATTCAAAGTGCCTACCTACTCATGTGTTATGCTCACAAGGACTTTTGGAAGAAATAAAACTCAATGTAAGTATAGCAATACATTTGCAAAAAAAAAAAATCATTCTGTAATAGTTTATCATGCAGTATTGATAACCAAAAACAAAAAATATTTTGTTTAAATATCACCATCTGGTATGTCTGATGTTGCAATACGCTAGAAAAAACTAACAATGAAATGGCAAGGCCTCATATTTCACTTCTTAACTTACCAAAATGAAATATGAAAATTCATATTTTGTAACCATTAAGATTTAATGTTTCTCTTTCTTACATTTCATCGTTTCAATAATTGTTTTCATCCTTTACATAAAGGAACTAATTTTAAAACAAAAGAGAGCTTTAGTGAGGCATTTCAATTACCATGTTCATGAAAATAAGTTAATTTTATGTACACTGAACAGCCATCTTCTTAAGACAATATTAACCAGAAAAAATGCAAAACCTTGCAAACCTTCCACATACATAAGAGCAAATAAATTAACATATACAGCAATAAGTTTATAAATGTTAAGATCTTTTGTTACCAACAGTGGATATTAGGAACCAGATTTAGTAACTAGAAGCATACTTCAAATAACATCATTGTTCATTGCATATATTACTAAACATAACCTGTTAAATGCAGAAAAATTAAATTGACAAAAGCACAGGAACAAGAGAAACAAAGCATTCTGCTGCAGTTAAAAAACTAAACAAGGGTATGTTTAAACATATGTACCTGTATATACATAAATATATACACATATACAGTACAGGCCAAAAGTTTGGACACACCTCCTCATTCAATGTGTTTTCTTTATTTTCATGACTGAAGGCATCAAAACTATGAATGAACACATGTGGAGTTATGTACTTAACAAAAAAAGGTGAAATAACTGAAAACATGTTTTATATTCTAGTTTCTTCAAAATAGCCACCCTTTGCTCTGATTACTGCTTTGCACACTCTTGGCATTCTCTCGATGAGCTTCAACAGGTAGTCACCTGAAATGGTTTTCACTTCACAGGTGTGCCTTATCAGGGTTATTTAGTGGAATTTCTTGCTTTATCGATGGGGTTGGGACCAGCAGTTGTATTGTGCAGAAGTCAGGTTAGTTGGACGATCATTTATTTTTCAACAGGACAATGACCCCAAACACACCTCCAGGCTGTGTAAGGGCTATTTGACCAAGAAGGAGAGTGATGGAGTGCTGTAAATGGTCATGAAAATAAAGAAAACACATTGAATGAGGAGGTGTGTCCAAACTTTTGGCCTGTACTGTATATATATATTATACATAAATATATACACATATACATATACATAGACATTATATATATGTTTGGAATTGTTTCCGTTTCATTATTTGCACTTTTACTTAAAAGCTTCATTAAAAACAATATTTTTTGAAGACCCATTGTGACAATGCAACGTATAACTGCCCATGAGTGAATATTGTTTCTGTTTCTCTAATAACTAATCTGACTTTTTCTAATGTTTGTCCCAGTGATTTATTGATTGTCATAGCAAAAGTTATTCTCATGGTAAACTGTAAACATTTTAATACGAATGGCATATCACGATCTCCTTTGATGTGTAATGATATTCTCGGAATATATACATTACCTTTCTTTTTGCCTGTTAAAATTTGCATCGCTTCTCTGTGATCAAAAATATACACCTGACTGAATTTTGTATTCTTTGAAATTCAACTTGTCATTGCTTTAACTGTTCCGGGACCACAGATTCTCATAGCATATGGTCTATTATTGTGTAAATCTACGTTTTGTGCATTGAATAATGCAAATGCGAAATTACTTTGTTGTCTACTCTTTGCCTTTTATTTCTGACCTCGATTTGTACTGCTCTTTTTTCAATTACACCTGGTTCTGATGATTAATCACCTTTTGTTTTTCGGTAATGCAATCTTTTCTCTCTTTTTATTGATACTGTACCGACTGACGTGATAAAGTGTCACAAAAGTTTTACTTGAACAATCGCTGACTTCGTAACCCCAAACACAACTTTCTAGAACCCTCTCCAATCCCTCATCCCCCGTGTCTCCCCCCCCCTTACCGCATCAATCAATACCCTGCTATCAGTCTTCCGTGCTGTACTCCGCCCTCCCTCAATCGGACCGAACAGCCACTTAAAACCAAAAAGGCCTCAACCTGGCTGGGATGCTACAATACTTTCTAATTTTACTGCTTTCATATTCTGTACCTTTCTCTGCATGTGTATCACGCCATTGTTTGTCTGAGCCTTTTGAATTCCACTGCTTTCATAATCTGTTATCTGCCTTTTTTTCTCTCCAACACCTTTGGGTCTCTATTCTCCATATTGTCCTTATACGCTTTATATGTGTTGAGAGTACATGATGTGTGTGCACTTAAGTGTGTGCGTGCTTTTACTGCGACTGACTGTTTTTTGATGGGTGCGCTTATATATCTTTTGTAAGTAAGGAGTGTCTTTCAAGAATCTCATGTTCCACGTCCCCGCGAGACGGCCTGGGACAAACTCTTGGCACCAAGTCTCATGTTTGCTGTCCCCGCGAGACGCTCCATGGCAAGTCTCTTTTGTCTCACTGGTCTTTTAAATGTCTACCGAGAACTTCCGAGAAGATCACGTATCGTCGCCTTGTTTTTGCTTTCCAGGATTTCTTTTTATAATAGAGATACATACATACATATATATATATATATATATATATATATATATATATATATATATAATATATATATATATATATATATACACACACGGTATATATACAGTATATATAATATATATATATATATCACATTTGTATACACACACACACACACATCACCAGTTTTGAAACTCAGTCTTGGGGACCCCATGTGGCTGTAGGCTTTAGTTCCTACCACCTTCTGCTTTTAACTGGACTCCAAGCCTAATTAAGCAAGCTGTTATTTCCAAGTTTTTCTGTTTTGTGGTCAATGTAGAAATTTCTTTTAGAATTAATCAAGCTTTTAGGTATATTATATAGGGATATTTTATTATTTTTATTAAAACTTGCCTTTTAGGATTATAATCATTATCACATACCTTTTCCAGGAAATATCCTTTCCAGAATATACCTTTTGCTGGTATTCTTGTGATTTAAGCCATTATTTCCTAATGAGCAGTAATGAGTGTCAAAGTAGTCTGCAGTCTTTCAGCATTTAGTGTTGTTTGCTCAAGTGTCTGCTTTGCTCATTGCTAATTGTCATTATTAGGATACAAATATGGAAGCATCTTACACAGAAAAAAGTCAAATAAATTGGAAAACAACAAAAGAGTTAAGCATTTAAAGTTCCAGAAAAAATATACATATTTCTAAACATCTTACAAAATGTAAACCAAAACCAAAATACTGTGTTTTTCTAAATATAAAACAAGTCAAGAAAAAAAGACTAGCCAATTAAACTGGACCAGATCCTGAGTAAAAGTTCACCAATTATGAAACTGATTGGAGCACAAACCTGCAGTCACATGGCATCCCCTGGACTGAGTGTGAGAACCACTCATAAATATACTGATGGAAAAAGAAGCACAACATTTTCTGAAATCAGTTAACTATAGTTATAGCTTTATGCTTTAACCAGTTCTGCACTGAAACAAAGGACACAAAAGTTCTGCAAAGGACACAAACAATTGCCTGAGCATTTCATAATGTCTTCAACCATCTCTACAAGAAAAAGAGAGGGTCACTGAAAGGCTGAATGTAGGCATGCTAAGTGTCAGCACTCCGTGGCACTACAGAATAAAGTTCTCTCTCTACCCTCTCCCACCTTCAGGTAAGGTTTTAATAGACAGTCAAAGAGCAACCCCAAAAGATCTAATATTCATACTGCTGCTGAAACTGCTTGCAGACAAAATGCCCACAATAGTGGGTGCTGCCCTGGCTTGCCCTTAACCCATTGCATTGTACAGCAACATCTGGCAACATAACCCTTGGCCTGCCATTGGCCAGCACCTTTAGCTGGCTTTTCTGTAGGGATGTGATAACATCCCATAACTGCAGATTCAAGGATTTATGGCCTTTACAAGTCAAAGGTTTCAAGCAGTGAAAATTGTATGAGGCAGTCTCACTAGTTACTGAAGGTCTGCAAGACAGGTGTTGTTAATGTTCACTGTTTTCTTGGTGTATTTCTGTTGTACAGTGTTGTTTTCCTATTATTTTCATTCCTTTATTATTTCAAAAGTGATGTTTGAAGTTTCAGTCTAACAAAGAATGTTGTTCTTCTTTGTTCCATCTGTGTATATGCATAATAAATAAGAAACAAAAAAAATCTTTCTTAATGTAAAACAGAGTAGTTTTCATAAGATGCATTCCTTACCTCACCATCTCCTTTTCCTATGGGAGAATTTAAAATGAAATCAGAAGGCGCAATTGTATCCACTAAAGAGACAGCATCATTCTTCAGCTATTTTTGGAATGTGACATAAACATATTGCATTATTAAAATCCATACCTAAAATAGTTCTGATTTGATAAAGAAAATGATCTTCATATTTTGTCTTAGAAACAGAACAATTTCCAAAATCACTTAAACAAATTACAACAAAAAAAGGAAAGAATCTCACTTTTAAAATCAATAGATCAATAGATCACATACATTTCTCCCATCCAAAGCATTCAAATTGCTGCACACATGTTTGTGCACTGTTACATCTAAATGATGGATATAGGCTAAACTCTGGTAATAGGATTGCAGTGTTTGAAACTTTAATGACATCACCAATAAAAAAAACAAAATAATCACACTCAATTTCACATGGTGTGTTTAACATTTTCTGCAAAATGTGTGACCCTCTTGCCATAAAGAATCATTATATATTAAAAGGAGTGATCAAAGTGTTTTGAACCTACATGGATGCCAAAAACCTCAACATCACGTATCATACATTTTTAATGCTAAAAAACAATATACAGTACATATGCCATAGTCAGGAGATGGATCCCAGAATTCCAATAATGGCAGGACATCTATTAAACATGATCAGATCCAGTTGACCATTTGTTAATGACAGGAGTAAAACAATGAGTGTTAGTGAGATAGAAATTAGTTAAGAGCTAACATTTATATGTCAATTTATTTTATTTAAAAGACTGAATGCAATAACAAAACACAATCTAAATTGAAAACAAATCGCAAAATACAGCATTACGTTCTGAGCATAGTCCATGAAATTCAGCACTCAGGGTATGTGGATTTGGTGCCCAGAATGTTAACTATTGAAATGAAGCATCACTACAGCCAATGTTCCAAGCATAATCTCAAGCTAATGAATTTTGGCTGGGTGAAATTTAAATATGTGTTTCATAACTACACATAAAATTTAGATATACTACAAATATATGGAGTGCAAACAACAATTGAAACAATGAAAGAAAACTGATTCTTTAACAATGAAGAAATTTAAAGTCCAAGCCAGTGTTATCAAAATAATGTTTACAGATTTTTATGACATCAAGGGTGTTTTCCATATTGATTACATGTTGCAAAAAGTCAACATAACTGGTCAATATTACACTGACTTGCAGTGGCGTTTGCGGTAATTAATCAGAGAAAAGTGGTGAAAAAATGTATTGACCACTTCTGCTTTACAATGCCTATGCTCTTACTGAATGGGATGCAAAGGCTGCTCTGTAAAACTTTGAATCTGAAGCGATGCCATACCAGCCAAATTTCCCCATGATGCTTTGCAAGATGTTCATGACATCACAGAGCTGTAACAGCCATGTTCGGAACTTTCATGCATACTGGATGATGTGTTAATGACCATAAATGATCACAATATTATGAGTACTGCCAACAGACATACAGTACTAAACCCTGTGCTTTGGTTCAGTCAGCACCACACGGCTAGTTTGCATGCATAATTACCCCCTTCCCCTTCCTCACATCAGAATGAGACCCTGTGAATTAATAATAAAAGATTTATTACGGTTTACAATACGTTTCTATCTTCTCTTTAAACCATATGCACAGACAGAGGAGAAAACATTGAAAAAGAAAGCTCCACAGAACCACAACTTCAAACAGTGGAAGGAACAAATGCCATGCTACCGATGTGGTTTGTGTCCGTTTTGCAATATTTTGTTTGTGGTTATCATTCTGTCTATGTCTTTTTGTTTTTTGTTGTTTGAGGCATGGTGGCACAGTAGTTAGCCATACTGCCTCACAGCACAGATCATGTTTTTGGCCAAAATACCCAGTCTAGTATAACTGGCTAACATTTCTCTTCCTCTTTGGAAAACTTAAAAGACTACTGCACCATAATAATCAACTCTAAACTAGTTAATTTCCCAGAGTTTGATGAAATTTTGAAAATGTTCTGGAAATTCACCAAATTCACAGTAAAGCAAACTCTGTGAGGTTTGCTCATCACTAATCATAACTGAACTGAAGTGGACACAAAACGTTTTGCCTTTTATCAAAAAGGTGCACCAGTGCCTCTACTTCTTCAGCCGTCTGAGGGCTGCTTGCATTTCTCCAACTATTCTTACAAACCTCTGAAGATGTAAAGTGGAGTTTATCCTCATGGAGTGCATCACATCCTGGTACTCAGCTAAGAATGTAAACAAATGTGGAGGTAGTGAAGGTGGCTTAGAACATTACCAGTGCCCAGGTGCCTTCTTCTCAAGGCATACATAACATCTGCTACCTTAGAAATTCAAACTGTATAATTAAAGACCTCAGTCATCTCGCACAGCTGCTTTTCTTACACCTCTGTCTTGGCAAATGGTACAGGAACATCAAATTAGTAAATTCAGGGAAAGATTCTACCCACAAGTCATAAGGTTGCTGCATGGCCAAAAGAATACATATTGTACGTATATTGTGACCAGTTTTGTGCGGGCACTCTGGATCCAACCCCTCATTTAAAATAAATCTCACAAAGGTTTTTACTTATACAAGAGTTCCAGGGAAGTACTGGGCACCTTTCTCTCCCTCAATTAAATAGACTTCAAAAGAAGAAGACAATAATTTGCTCTTCTGAAGTTGAAAAAGAAAGGAAAACCAAGACACTAATGGTGGAGGAAGGCATTGCAGGCACAGTGATTCTGGTCTGATTCAGTGATAATATTAGAAAATGGACAAAGAACATCTAGAACTTTCAAATAAACACGTTACTTTTCACTGCATCTGGTATTTATTAAAACAGTTTAGCCTAAACCAAATGTTGACCTAAAGAACCCAGAAAGTGAAAAGTATATTTTGATAATTGTCTAAATACTATTTTTTATTTGAAAAATTGCAAGTCCGAAAAATAAGTACAGAACACCATTAAAGGAAGCAAAGAAATATTAGACATTATCACTTTCCTTTGTTTATTACATTGATTATGATATTATGTTGTCATCACAAAAGCCCCATATGACTAAATTTTTAGGTACTAAGAGACTTATCGTTTCTTTTAAAATGATCTCACCTGAGAGCAAAGTGTAAGGATGCTACTTTGAATTAATTCAGTGCACTTTTTACCACAGAAGTAGCCACCTGAAATAGAAACACAATTCAAATGCTGCATTTTATAATTATAATTTGAAAAAAAACCCCACTCTGTTCGCCTTTGTCAAGGGAAAATTAAGTTTCAGGTAATTTTACTTAAGATATAAAAGTAACCGACATACAAAAAAAAATTGCATGAGGTCACACATTTTAATACTAGTTGTAAAGCATTTTATAATACATTCACTAAACTTCATAAAGACATCTACATTTATTTGACATAACTGCTTATATATTTACATTACCTATGATTTTATGACCTTTCAGTGTACTTTCAATCCAGTTTTCCCAGTGGGGGTTCAACAAGCAAAGTTGGACAGACAGGAGCATCCATCTTCAGGAAATTTTTCCTAATCTTCCTAAGTAATTCCCAGACCAACTGAGAGAAAAAAAACAACCTCCAGTGGTGCCCTGAATCTGCCTCAGGACATCTTCACCATATACCCAAACTATTTCAGATGGCTCCTTTCAACCTGGAGAAGCAGTTGTCCCACTTGGAGTCCCTTGCAAATTGTTAAATTCCTCACCCTATCACAAAGAATGAGTCCAGCAATTCTATACAGGAACCTGTTTTTGAAAGCCTTACTACACAGACCTTGTGACCACAGGAAAATTTCAGGTGTTACACTTATGATTTTGAGATTTATCTAATAAAACCATGAAAACAGTGACAGTAGTTTTGCCAGGTCAGATGGCTGGAAGGACAGAAAAAAACAAAAAAACATCTCCAGTTAAGCTGAAGAAAAAAAAAACAAAATCTGCAGGGGTTACAAGGCCGAAGGACTGCCCAGCCCCCAGGCATTCTACTGAACATAAATGATTTTTATCACTGTATTTTTATCACTCTTTTATTTAATATTGCTTTTTAAGTATGTGAACTTCCCCTTGGGATTAATAAAGTATCTATCTATCTAATCGTAAATCAGTCCTCATTGTTTTAGCTATTAACAACATACTGTATTTTCAGTAAATGTATGTGCAAAGCATTTTTTCTTTAAGTTTGTTAATTGTTTATTTAAATGCACCTACTAATAGACCAATCAAACAGTACCTAAATCTATTTTAATGTTGTAGTTTGTATAAAATATTAGGACCTTTTTTGCTTTATTCATAGCAAACATATTCATATCATCTGATATAACCACCAATTAAATTGTGAATAGCTAATGCTGTTACCATTAAGAAGAGCCTACATCAACTTATATCTATACTAATAAAAGGCAAAGCCCTCACTGACTGACTGACTGACTGACTGACTCACTCACTCACTCACTGACTCACTCATCACTAATTCTCCAACTTCCCGTGTAGGTAGAAGGCTGAAATTTGGCAGGCTCATTCCTTACAGCTTATTTACAAAAGTTAGGCAGGTTTAATTTCGAAATTCTATGCATGACGGTCATAATTGGAACCTAATTATGTACACATATACCGATCAAGCCTGCAGCTCTGTCGCCGTGTGAGGCGGAGTTACATCCCTCATTGTCACGCCTCCCACGTAATTGAGTGCCTGCCCATATAAGGCCGCCCGTCAGCGGCAATCCAATAGAAACACTTTGCCCTAAATATTCGCGGGTGAAGGGCTGTGCTTATGCAGACGAAGATGAGATGGTCAGGGTGGTGTTTGGCACAAACTCAGC
>JANRMT010062808.1:22894805-22920669 GCA_026402145.1 Polypterus bichir lapradei | reverse complement strand
GCATGTTTTCTAAAGCGCGTTTTGTAGCTCTTCCTGGCTTTCTACGTAATGCGTGATTACGTGAGAGGCGTGATGATGTCATACGAAACTCCGCCCCTCCAGCTCAACTCCATTACAGTAAATGGAGAAAAACAACTTCCAGTTATGACCATTACGCGTAGAATTTCGAAATGAAACCTGCCCAACTTTTGTAAGGAAGCTGTAAGGAATGAGCCTGCCAAATTTCAGCCTTCTACCTACGCGGGAAGTTGGAGAATTAGTGATGAGTCAGTCAGTCAGTCAGTCAGTCAGTCAGTCAGTCAGTCAGTGAGTGAGTGAGTGAGGGCTTTGCCGTTTATTAGTATAGATATATATATATATATATATAGTGGAAGACTGCCGGCTTCTCATGCCGGTCCTCACCCCCAGGCCGCCAGGAGGAGCTCTCCCGACAGCAGGATAGTGCCCCGAGGTCCAGCAGGGCCTTATGGACTTTTTGCCCTGACCCGGAAGGAATAAGGAACTGTGGTCTGATTGGACAGAAACGCTTCCGGGTCAGGGGCTATAAAAGGACTAGAAGCCAGTCCAGACACTGAGCTGAGCTGGGAGGTAGGAGGGCGAAGTGTCTGGGCAAGGAGGAGAGATTATTGTGCTTATTTGGTGATTTATGAGTAGAGTGGAAGGTGCTTGGTGCACTGTGCTAAAGATAATAAAGAAGTCTTGGACTTTTATCCGGTGTCTGGAGTCGTATCTGAGGGTTCAAGGGAGCACTAGCGCCCCCTACTGCCACTATATATATATATATATATATATATATATATGACAGCAACACTCATAACAGTGACAAAACAATTACATTGACAATCATGTTACGTTATTTTCAAAATATTTCCTTTTCTTTTTCATTACTTCTTTAACACACTACACCGCTGCGAAGCGCGGGTATTTTGCTAGTACTGTATATAAAAGAATAAAGAGAGAAGCAGATTCTGAAATAAAATAGTTGTATCTGAAATTCTGGGGCAGCATAATATAGACAGATATTTAGAATGACTTTTTTTTTTGTTTTTCTTACACTACAGTATATTAGTCCCTGAGGGGAAATTGCCTTTTTGCATGACCTATTTTCAAAGTGGAATGATAGAAGTTTAACCAATTAATATTATGTAATAACATTTGTTAAAACGCTGGGTGATTAGAATAAAAAAATATTTATGACAGTCAATTTTTAGGAAACTAAATACAGGATTATATCATCTTCTGCTTGTTTCGTTATACACTAGCATACGTTATATGTTTATTTATTGAAATCCATCATCTGCTATGTAATACAATGGCAGTTTGATTAAACATTTTGAAATTAAAAATGAATGACATTTAAAATTTAAAGAAGTCATTTCAAAATTTCAATTGAGAATTAATGATCTTCACTGCCTTATAGTAACATAAAACAGATATTATTTCATTATTAATGATTATAACATTAACATTATATTAACAATAACATTACAGAGTATATTTCAGAAAATTTGCGATTCTTAAAACATGCAGTATACCTTGGTAAAGCACAGCTATATGCTTGCTAAGACTCCATAGGCCATACAGAGCACATAGTTTCTTCAACACAGTCTGTAATCCATGTGGAACACTGGAATCATGGGTAAAGTCGTGAAATCGTTGTAGGGCAGTAAGCTCTATATAGGCAATAGCTAATGTATGACAATAATAAACCTTAAAAAGAAAAAAAAAGTATGAAAAACAAGGGTTTTATTTCTATGAAAACAGAATCAAAAACAGAGGAAAGCCTTTTGAAAGGATTGTTGAGTTGTTTTTTAGCTTAATCATAGGCAGTCATTTACTACAACCCTACTATATTACTAGAGGTAAAACACTATGACAAAAACTTAGCTGAGACAAAAGGACAAGGAGAGAGAAAAAGCAGAATATTGAAATCAAAACTATCTAACCTGACTGCTCAATGATCAAATTAATGTACTATACTGTAGACAGACGCTCCTGCACTGCACTAAATTTAGTATTCAGGTAGAATGTCCATAGCAACCAGCCTGCTTCTAAAATGGAAATCTGGCATGTGCAAAATTTAAAAGAAAAAAAAATCAAATCAAGAAAGAAACTTCAGACTCATATATATTAACAAAGCTTGAAAATCAGCCTTTCAAAATATAAAAATCTCATAAAGCAAAATAACTTATCTGAGGCACAACAGAAATTATTTAACCAGCCAAAACAGTTTTCTCAATTCATAACAGCTTCATTATTTTTACTTTTTAATAATGCTTTCCAGGCCGGAACTCTGCTCATATGTCTCTTTCAGCTCTGCTCCTCCATCCTGTAAACAAACCATTATACCCTGGGCCCACACATACACTATTGGCGTCCTCACTCTGCCAGCACACTAATAACACTTTAATTACTCTGCAACTGCCGTCATCCCCCTGGCCTGTAGTGTGCCCAGCCATGTAGCGCTCCATGAGCTATTCTCGTGAGTCTTGGGTATGTGCACACAAACAGCCGCATCACCATCGGCTAACTGGAGCCCCTGCTCTCCCTTATTCATCAAGGTAAGTATTTGATTTCTAACTATTTAATAAGATTAAAAGCAGCAAACTATCACACAAGCCAGGAGTGGGGAATGGGATTTTAGAGCCTCATTATCCTTTAAAAAAAACGTGCTTAACTACCCAGAAAGAAATTAGCAGATTTCATTAACATTTTGCGGCTAACAAAAAAAAAAAAATGTTCTAAAATACATAATAAAATATACCTCAGTTTGTAACTATTAAATACAGCATGGAAAACACATTACTATTGTAGTCAATTTAAAATGGGTACCATCTCTTCTAAAGCCAATAAACTCTAAATTATGTACTTTTTCATCTAGAGTTGAGGAATTTTCTGAAATGTATTTAGATATTGGCAGCATAGCAACAAAGCTACTATTACTGCTGCCCCAAAAGTCTTTGCTCTGAATATAAGCTAGGACACTTTTCATATGGAGTTTACACATTTCACCTCCCATTCCTAAATTATACTGGTTAGGTCATAGGCAGATACTCAATCAGGCCTGTTGGGCCGAAACACAGATATATCACATTGGAAGCAACCATAACTTAATTAAACTAAGACCAAATACAAGAGTCACCATGAGCTCGTCAGACCAAAAGACACTTTCCCACATGACTTTGAGAGACTGAATAATTCTTCTTGAAAAATGTGAGACTAGTGTTTTCATATGGCAGATATCCACCATATCGTCATCCTAGTCCACAGCACAGAAATTTTAACTTCTTCTTCTTTCTGCTGCTTCCATTAGGGGTTGCCACAGTGGATCATTCAAAATTGTTGTCCGCATATTGATATGGCAAATATTTACACCGGATGCCCTTCCTGATGTAACCCGCCCCATTTATCCGGGCTTGGGATTTTACAATACACAAAAATGGTTATAATATGCAGCGTGTAGAAAATTACTACTGTAACTTGGTCTTTTGACAGCTTTTCTGATGAGCTGTATCCTTACCAGGTCAAAACTTTTGGGGATGTGTTTTATCCTTGCAGCAGCCATGAGGCCTCCAGATTCACACTATGTAAAAATGTATTTATTTATCTTAAATTGGGAAGCCAGGAGAACCCCTACGCAGTCTAGCACAGAACCGTCCTATAGAGATACTCCAGACTGAGAGTAAAAGGTCGAAAATAATACACTAAATTAATTATTTAATCACAAAAATTTAAATACAACTATCTACAAAATCCCTCCCAACAACAGTATACATTAAACAATTAGACATACACCAACACAGTTCAAGCAGTCAGATTAGCATATGCAAATAATAATAGCATGTGAAATCAAATTCCCAGTGAACAGTCTTCCAGAAAGTGCTTCTTAGTCCTACTGTGAATTTGGAAAAGGTTTGTTGAAGTTTCATAGAAAAAATGAGCACAAAATATGCATCTACAGTATATAAATAGTATATTTATTGGTATACAGTATATGTATATATAGGATATATATATATATATATATATATATATATATATATATATCCTCAAACTGGCTTAAACCAATCCAGGGCTATAAGGGGCTGGAGTCAATACCATCAGCACTTGGTGCAGCCCATCACAGGGCAATAATAAAGAACAATAAATATGAATACATGGTGTAAAAAGGATGCATAAAATTACATTGCATACAAGTTATCCATTATAATAGTATTGTCTAATATACAGTCAGGTCCATAAATATTTGGACAGAGACAACTTTTTTCTAATTTTGGCTCTGTACATTACTACAATGAATTTTAAATGAAACAACTCAGATGCAGTTGAGGTGCAGACTTTCAGCTTTAATTCAGTGGGTTGAACAAAAAGATTGCATAAAAATGTGAGGCAACTAAAGCATTTTTTTAACACAATCCCTTCATTTCAGGGGCTCAAAAGTAATTGGACAATTGACTCAAAGGCTATTTCATGGGCAGGTGTGGGCAAGTCCGTCGTTATGTCATTATCAATTAAGCAGATAAAATGCCTGGAGTTGATTTGAGGTGTGGTGCTTGCATGTGGAAGATTTTGCTGTGAACAGACAACATGTGGTCAAAGGAGCTCTCCATGCTGGTGAAAGAAGCCATCCTTAAGCTGCAAAAGCAGAAAAAACCCATCCGAGAAATTGCTACAATATTACGAGTGGCAAAATCTACAGTTTGGTACATCCTGAGAAAGAAAGCAAGCACTGGTGAACTCAGCAACGCAAAAAGACCTGGACGTCCACGGAAGACAACAGTGGTGGATGATCGCAAAATCATTTCCATGGTGAAGATAACCCCTTCACAACAGCGAACCAAGTGAACAACACTCTCCAGGGGGTAGGCGTATCGATATCGAAGTCTACCATAAAGAGAAGACTGCATGAAAGTAAATACAGAGGGTGCACTGCAAGGTGCAAGCCACTCATAAGCCACAAGAATAGAAAGGCTAGATTGGACTTCGCTAAAGAACATCTAAAAAAGCCAGCACAGTTCTGGAAAAACATTCTTTGGACAGATGAAACCAAGATCAACCTCTACCAGAATGATGGCAAGAAAAAAGTATGCAGAAGGCGTGGAACAGCTCATTATCCAAAGCATACCACATCATCTGTAAAACACGGTGGAGGTAGTGTGATGGCTTGGGCGTGCATGGCTGCCAGTGGCACTGGGACACTAGTGTTTATTGAAGATGTGACACAGGACAGAAGCAGCCGCATTAATTCTGAGGTGTTCAGAGACATACTGTCTGCTCAAATCCAGCTAAATGTTTGATTGACCCAGTATGTAATCATTGGTTGATCGGCGTTTCATGATACAGATGGACAATGACCCAAAACATACAGCCAAAGCAACCCAGGAGTTTATTATAGCAAAGAAGTGGAAAATTCTTGAATGGCCAAGTCAGTCACCTGATCTTGACCCAATTGAGCATGCATTTCACTTGAAGACTAAACTTCGGACAGAAAGGCCCACAAACAAACAGCAACTGAAATCCGCTGCAGTAAAGGCCTGGCAGAGCATTAAAAAGGAGGAAACCCACCATCTGGTGATGTCCATGAGTTCAAGACTTCAGGCTGTCATTGCCAGCAAAGGGTTTTCAACCAAGTATTAGAAATGAATATTTTATTTCCAGTTATTTAATTTGTCCAATTACTTTTGAGCCCCTGAAATAAAGGGATTGTGTTAAAAAAATACTTTAGTTCCCTCACATTTTTATGCAATCTTTTTCTTCAACCCACTGAATTAAAGCTGAAAGTCTGCACTTCAACTGCATCTGAGTTGTTTCATTTAAAATTCATTGTGGTAATGTACAGAATCAAAATTTGAAAAAAGTTGTCTCTGTCCAAATATTTATGGACCTAACTGTATGGGTAGTGATTTCATATCAGCATGTACAGTAAAGTAACATGTAAAAGCAAATCTAAAAGCGCAGAGACTGATTTAAATGATGATACAAAAGGAACAAAGGCACAATGAAAAACAGCATTCAGCCAGAATTCAAGGGGAGACCTCTGCTTTACTGTGATTACAGTATATATTACTAATAATGTATTGCACATATGTCAGTAATACTTAAAACTACAATATAATGTGTACATACATTATGCATTTTATATTAACACAAAACAAAGATTTTTTTAATAACATCATAACTCATAATTATCACAGACAGCAAAGATTCTAACCTAAATAGTAAAACATATGGCTATATCTAAGGGCTATTTACCTGACTGTTGTTTTTGGCCTCAAAATCTGGCTTTCCCATTTGTTTCTCTTGTTGTATTTTGAGATAACTTTCTTGCAAAAGGTAGCAGACCAGCCACTTATAAGCTATCAATGGAACTGAAAAGAAATTATGGCAAACAGCATTGTGAAATGAATTAATATTTTTAAAAAGTCTTTGTGAAAATCAAAAAAGAAATAAAACCTGAAATATGTGTTCAATTAACTTTGACTAACTGGTTGTGTACAACAATTAAATTTGGATTAAGTTCTGCAAGACACATAATTAAACTGAACAAAACAGACATTTGTTTTAAATAATTAAATTATGATGAGTATACATTTTCATTTACAAAAAGAGTTGATTCAACGTGACTCCTACTCAGTAAAGTTTCATACCTGTTATAGTGTAATGTGCAATCAGAAATTATAACTATCCATCCATCTATTCATTATTCATCCTGCTATATCCTAACTACAAGGTTATGGGGGTCTGCTGGAGCCAATCCCAGCCAACACAGGGCGCAAGGCAGGAAACAAACCCCGGACAGGGCGCCAGCATACCGTGGGGCACACACACACACACACACCAAGCACACATTAGGGACAATTTAGGATCGCCAATGCACCTAACCTGCATGTCTTTGGACTGTGGGAGGAAACTGGAGCACCTAGAGGGAACCCACGCAGACACGGGAAGAACATGCAAACTCCACGCAGGGAGGACCCAGGAAGCGAACCCAGGTCTCCTAACTGCGAGGCAGCAGCGCTATCACTGGGCCACCGTGCTGCCCAAAATTATAACTAGTAACCAGTAAATCAATCCACTTGTATTTTAACTTGCTTTCCCAATTTGGGGTCACAGGCAGCTGGTGGATATCCTGATAGCACTAGGCAAATAGGCCTGAACCAGTTCTGGAAAGGATGACAGTGTGTTTCAAGATGCACTCACACACAAAGCCGCAGTCACTCATACTGGGTCAATCTGTAGTTGCTAATTAGGATAAAATCACATGCCTTTATGACATGGGAAGAAAACCAGGCTAAATACAGACAACAGGGGAAAATGGGCCAACTCCAGACAGTCAGTACCCCTACTGGGATATAAACCTGGGATATGGCTGTAGAAATTTTTACTTACATGAATATTCTTTGTTTTTTTCCACCCACTAAGCCTGTGTGTGTGTGAGAGAGAGAGAGAGAGAGAGAGAGAAAAAAAGATAGATAGATAGATAGATAGATAGATAGATAGATAGATAGATAGATAGAATGCATCCGGAAAGTATTCACAGAGCATCACTTTTTCCACATTTTGTTATGTTAAAGCCTTATTCCAAAATGGATTAAATTCATTTTTTTCCTCAGAATTCTACATACAACACCCCATAATGACAACGTGAAAAAAGTTTACTTGAGGTTTTTGCGAATTTATTAAAAATAAAAAAAACTGAGAAATCACATGTACATAAGTATTCACAGTCTTTGCTCAATACTTTGTCGATGCAGCTTTGGCAGCAATTACAGCCTCTAGTCTTTTTGAATATGATGCCACAAGCTTGGCACACCTATCCTTGGCCAGTTTCGCCCATTCCTCTTTGTAGCACCTCTCAAGCTCCATCAGGTTGGATGGGAAGCGTCGGTGCACAGCCATTTTAAGAGCTCTCCAGAGATGTTCAATCGGATTCAAGTCTGGGCTCTGGCTGGGCCACTCAAGGACATTCACAGAGTTGTCCTGAAGTCACTCCTTTGATATCTTGGCTGTGTGCTTAGGGTCGTTGTCCTACTGAAAGATGAACCGTCGCTCCAGTCTGAGGTCAAGAGCACTCTGGAGCAGGTTTTCATCCAGGATGTCTCTGTACATTGCTGCAGTCATCTTTCCCTTTATCCTGCCTATTCTCCTAGTTCCTGCCGCTGAAAAACATCCCCACAGCATGATGCTGCCACCACCATGCTTCACTGCTGGGATGGTATTGGCCTGGTGATGAGCGGTGCCTGGTTTCCTCCAAACGTGATGCCTGGCATTTACACCAAAGAGTTCAATCTTTGTCTCATCAGACCAGAGAATTTTGTTGCTCATGGTCTGAGAGTCCTTCAGGTGCCTTTTGGCAAACTCCAGGCGGGCTCTCTCCACAGAGGACCTCTGGAGCTCTGACAGAGTGACCATTGGGTTCTTGGTCACTTCCGTGACTAAGGCCCTTCTCCCCCGATTGCTCAGTTTAGATGGCCGGCCAGCTCTAGGAAGAGTCCTGGTGGTTTCGAACTTCTTCCACTTATGGATGATGGAGGCCACTGTGCTCACTGGGACCTTCAAAGCAGAAGAAATTTTTCTGTAACCTTCCCCAGATTTGTGCCTCAAGACAATCCTCTCTCGGAGGTCTACAGACAATTCCTTTGACTTCATGTTTGGTTTGTGCTCTGACATGAACTGTCAACTGTGGGACCTTATATAGACAGGTGTGTGTCTTTCCAAATCATGTCCAATCAACTGAATTTACCACAGGTGGACTCCAATTAAGCTGCAGAAACATCTCAAGGATGATCAGGGGAAACAGGATGCACCTGAGCTCAATTTTGAGCTTCATGGCAAAGGCTGTGAATACTTATGTACATGTGCTTTCTCAATTTTTTTATTTTTAATAAATTTGCAAAAATCTCAAGTAAACTTTTTTCACATTGTCATTATGGGGTGTTGTGTGTAGAATTCTGAGGAAAAAAATGAATTTAATCCATTTTGGAATAAAGCTGTAACATAACAAAATGTGGAAAAAGTGATGCGCTGTGAATACTTTCCGGATGCACTGTAGATAGACAGATAGAATTGTAGTTGTTCAAAGAGGGAAATTTAGACCTTTTAAGAAGATGAAAGATTTATAATAAACAAAAACAAAAAAATCCCTGAAATGCATAAAAATAAAAAAGAAGAAAACATCTGACTTTGTTAAAGATAATGCAGCAGTCACAGTGTTGGATTAGAAAGGCATACCACTGTAGGTATGCAGGAGTTCCATTGGCATTACTTGACACACAATTCAATAACAGTATGTTATGTTAGATATTAAATGATAGTACGTTAGGTACTGTAGAAACTGTGAAACATTAACCATAATAGCAATTATTTTTGTCTTCATTCTCTCTCTATTACCACCACCTCCAGTGGGTCAAGAGTGCACACTGTAACTAAGCCTGCCTTCATAATCAGCTTGAAGATTTGATGGGCCTCTCTTGGTTATACTGCACATTGTGTTATATTGGACATTGTCCAGTCACAATTCAAAAAATACAAATAACAGTTTCACATCTATACACCCCCCAACCTTTTCTTTGAGGAGTAAGCAGCTCAGCTTGTCATCTGTACAGTCAATGCAAACCTGTCAGAAGGGAAAGATTTTCTAAACTTTATGTGTAATAACCCCAGCTTGACATACAAGAAGGCTTTATTGTGTGATCTGGATTCAAGACCCAGCTGAGGCAGTACCTGTGTGAAATTTGCTTGATCTTCCCTTGAGTGCATAGTTTTTTTCTCTTTGTACAGTGTTTTGCTTACCCACTGCAAAAAGGATAAATGGTAAATGTAAATACCTCCATACAAGTGAGTGTAGGAGTATGATTGTGCCTGTAATTAAACAGATTTAAAATACAAATGAATATTCCTGTCATTTGAGCTCTCTGAAGTCTGCCCGTTGTTAAAACATAATTTGATAAAAAAAATGCACAAATTTTGCCACAGATTCTTAAGTGGTAACTACCACATCTAGCGATATTAGCAGTAATGAAGATTACAAATTAATAAATACATCCATTTATCCCTGTTTTAACATTACTGGGTAATCAACATTATGCATGGGTCCATAGGTTAACCTGAACAGGATCCTAACACATAACTAGATATTTTTTTTTTACCAAGGGTAGAATAAAATAAAAAGAAATATCAGCACAAATTATGATCTTTGACCATTTTATGCCTAAAATGGTAAAACTGCAAACATTTGAAACCTAATTTTTCAAAGCAAAATACTTTTTTCTCACAAACACATCATCAGTCAAAGAAGCAAAAAACAGGACAAAAAATGGTTTATGAATCAAATAATACTCCAGGTAAAGGACTACAAAATATACCACTCACCACTGTAAAGGTAATAATCCAAAGTTTCATACTGCTCAGCAGTGGTAAACTTACAAGAATGAGGATACAGATGCATCATGTCTCTAAGCAGAGTAAGGAAGGTGGTAAGAAAAACATCTTGGGGTCAAACTAAGCCTCCACAATAATTCAAAGATACACCCATGTCAAAAGGCTGTTAAGAAATGCTGCCAGAAGCAATCACTTACTAATAACAAGAAACAGACTGAATCATTTTAAGTTTGATAATTGTCATAAAAACCTAGACATTTAAACTGAGTGTTACAGCCAAATTAAACAAATGTGTACTCTGTTTCTACTCCTACCATTATTTTGGTTGTTAAAGGAATCATAATAATAAAAAGAAGTTATGCCCACTATTAAATATAGTGGCGAGTTATAGATGTTTTGGTGCTGTTTAAGTACCGTTGGCCTAAGGACTTTTGTTGAGATCAATGCTATCTTTAAGTCTAGAGATCTACTAAATATCTAGATATTCCAGCTAAAAACAAACTATATCTAATCTAATGTAAAAACATGATCAGTTACAGTAAGCCTAAAAGCTGCAACTAGCTCACTGCTAAACTTTCAAGCATGACAACGACACCAAAGGATCTTAATTATTTCTACACAGAGAAATGGGTCAGGAATTCCTCAATGTGTTCCTTACCTTTATTAAAAGATCAAGGGTCTGGGACAATTAAAATATGTAAAAAATCATAATATGTGAGTGGGCGGCACGGTGGCGCAGTGGTAGCGCTGCTGCCTCGCAGTTAGGAGACCGGGGTTCACTTCCCGGGTCCTCCCAGTGTGGAGTTTGCATGTTCTTCCCGTGTCTGCGTGGGTTTCCTCCGGGCACTCCGGTTTCCTCCCACAGTCCAAAGACATGCAGGTTAGGTGGATTGGCAATTCTAAATTGGCCCTAGTGTGTGCTTGGTGTGTGGGTATGTTTGTGTGTGTCCTGCGGTGAGTTGGCACCTTGCCCGGGATTGGTTCCTGCCTTGTGCCCTGTGTTGGCTGGGATTTGCTCCAGCAGACCCCTGTGTTCGGATTCAGCGGGTTGGAAAATGGATGGATGGATGTCTATGTGAAGAAATACTATATTACATTTTTCACTTCTTCACTGTAGTCACTTTTAAATTGATGGTACATCGGAGTAAGAGTCATTGCAGTGCTTGTCTCAAAGAAAAGAGATAAAGAGAATGCTTAGGTGTCTTACTTGACCTACAGTTTAGCACTTCCTTTATCAATTTCTCACAAATGGAAATTCATACAGTATCCAAAGCAGATATATAATTCTATTTAAAACTCTCTTGTTGTTAAGAAGCAACACCAAATATTTGAATAACTACAGGGTTTTTAAATAATGAGGAAGGATCAATCAGCTAAAGTGATTTTATTCCTGACAGCAAGGAACTTGGCAGGTCATGTTTTATGATAAAAATGGCAGGACTGCATATTGCAAAAGAAAAAAAAGCAAATTTAAGACTGAAACAAACATTTTAAACGTCATAAAATACTATGTGGTTGCATTCTAAAACAATAATTGTTTAGCATGTAAGCTTATTACATCACTTTTTAAACTGATTTGTTACCAGAAAGTCAGAAAGAGTAGTTCAATAGTAATATTCCAAATAAATTAAATCCAAAAATGTGGGCCTGTAGTTTGTTACAAAGCAACAACAATGACTCACCATCTGTGGTATGATGTCAATAAATAACACAGATGTTTTACATCTGTGCAGGAGTTAGATCCAAAGTTTACATTTCTAGCACAAATCCTTCTTTAAAACGGACAAACCTTCTTTTTATAAAAGCAAATTAATCATAAGAAAAAGTTCTCCATTTACTTACTGGAATCATAGAAGGATAAAAGAATGACTGTGTTACTTAGCACTTACTGGAAATAAAGTAACCCATAGGATTAAAAGTAAGGAAAATACCATTTTAGAAGGACATGACAAAATATTTCTGTCAATAAGATAATTTAAAACTAGCGACTTAACAAATAAATTGGTGCAACAAACTAACCAAGGTGGAAATTATTAAAATCTCAACGTAATATTTACTCTTCTGCAGCTAAATTATATTTTAAAAAATTCTAGAAAAAGAAATGCTGTAAACATTGTTTAAACTGTACACTTCACAGTTCACTATCCATTAATACAAGAGTCTGATTTAGGTCAGAGCAATATGAAATTAAACTGATATTGAAATTATTTTGATTCAATATGTGATATGTTATGAAAATA
The DNA here is from genome assembly GCA_026402145.1 of Polypterus bichir lapradei. Taxonomy (NCBI): domain Eukaryota; kingdom Metazoa; phylum Chordata; class Cladistia; order Polypteriformes; family Polypteridae; genus Polypterus; species Polypterus bichir. The sequence continues at coordinate 22,908,049 of JANRMT010062808.1, read as the reverse complement.
CCTTAAAGATTGAAGTTCTGAATAACATCATGAAATATCTGCAATGGAATCAGTTTTCCTTTTTTAGCAAAATTGATAAATTTCTTGAATAGCTGTGCCTCAAAGAAATAGTCAACTCAAATAACATATCTTTTGCAAACCATTTTTGTTTTGCTTTATATCTCCTCTACTTATTTTTGAGTTTCCGTTGCATGTATTGCATTCAACACCTTGCCTGCCTTACCAGCATCTGTGTCTGCTAGTCAGTAAACATTGTTCTCTCCTTTTGAATTTTTATATGTGGAATGACAAAGCTATTGATTTGTTACCATGCCAAATTATAGATCATGATACATGGACATGCTATATGTATATTATGATGTATATACATTGTTTTATGATTTACATCATTTGTAATGGTTCTAAATTATGTATTTGCATACTGTATACATGCATTTTTTACCTGTAACAGTCTGTAATAATGTGTGCAGGTATTTATTTTACAATATTCAGCAGCCCAGTAAGTACTGTATTTTTGGCTGTGCAGCTCATCCAGTCTACTTAACAGCTTCATGATTTCTTCTTTCTCTTCACCACATTTATGTACTTTACACATGGTAGCATTGGGGAATAATCTGTAAGGGGGCACCTGAAATTCTGATGAGGGAGTTGATATTGCAGGGAAACATTTCAACTATCCTACGTAGCTTTATTTTCAGTTTCAGTTCCAATAAATCACACAGTTTTTAACTTTCATTGACCGATTACTAACCTCTGCTCAAAAAGTATTTATAAATGGTAATGCAAAATGAACATGCTAAAAATGAAATATCCAGAATCATTGTAGTTAGAAGTTCAATTGAATTTTTAAACAAAAAAGATAAACTCAGAAAGGAAATGAAGCAGCCAGGAATGCAGTTTATCCATACCAAACAATGTATAATTCAAACAAAAGTAAACTACAAAAGTTGCTGTTTTAATTTCTACTTGTAGCATTTCAACATAGACTTAAGACAGTGTGAAATGGATAGATGAATTCCTTATGACAGGTGAACATGTTGCTTTTGGCATGAATTAGTGGTTAGTTTAGTTATCTAACAACTGACAATGTCAAGTTATTTTTAGGGCTCAGGTTAATGTGTCCACCTGCTGCCTGTCTGCTTATATGTCATAGAAAAGTGGACATTATACAGAACATTACTTAATGAAAGCAATTTTGCTAGAGAGGAGGGAGGATACGCTGTAGAAGCTGAATATTCCTGGATGGCCTCTTTATATGCAGTAACATGTTATCTTTAGATGTTGTACTGCTTAAACTGTCACCCTGGATAAAACCCAACAAAACATTTGCAAAAAGACTCCATTCTTCTTCTGATCCTCACTCCATTTTTTTCCCCTCATGCTAATAACTGCCAGGCAACATGGTTGGAGTCAAGGTAGTCGTACTTAAAAAGAATGCTGGAGATTTTGCAAATTTTATTTACATTAGTTGTGAAAAATAAAAAAAAAGTGATGAACATCACGATATTGGCCTTTGCATATTAATTTTTTTGTAAATATTAAAAATCTGATATATTGCTCCACTCTAGTCTGATTATCTGGTGTCACACACGTGCGCTTTGGAGGCAGACTAAGGCTTAACTGAGGGTGGAAAACAAGAGTTTTTTCGAAGTGCACTACATTCCTCTCCTTCTCCTGCAGATCCCCCAAAGGGAGGCCAACATAGAGTCTTACTTCCAACTTCCCTTGCCTAACCACCTAACCTACCGAGGTCACTTCCGGCCTCAATTATTGGACCCCACCTCTTCCTCCCTGTGTATTATAAAAGCCCAACATCTTTTGTGTTTAGTTGTCCCTGTTTTGGATACAGAACCAGATGTTGCTCTGGAGCCATTTGTTGAAATATGTATGTTGTACGTTGTACAATATAGGGGGTGGTTCCCCAAACCTTTTTCTGCCTTTTTGTGTATCTTAACACTGGTTATTTTGAAATTCTACAAAAGACTCAATCAAAATCAGTTTTAGATACAGGGAAGTGTGTATTGTGATCGCAGTAATTAGCACTGCTGACTCATATTCCCTTCATAGTCCCTCATAAGACAGTGTTCAAATCATGTGTCTGGTCATTGCATGTGTGGAATTTGCACATTCACTGCAAATCAGTTTTGCTCTGGGTATTCTGGTCAGCCTCCTACATTGTAATGATATGTATGTTAGTTTAATTTACAACTCTAAACTGGCCTTTAAAGAGTTAGTATAGGTATATGTTTTTTCCCCACAGAGTAATCATAAAAAAGGCAAGTGAACTAGATAACTTGCATGCAATATAATTTTTATGCATCTTTTCTTTATGTACAGTACTAGCAAAATACCCGCGCTTCGCAGCGGAGAAGCAGTGTGTTAAAGAAGTAATGAAAAAGAAAAGGAAACATTTTAATAATAGTGTTGCTGGCATATATATATATATATATATATATATATATATATATATATATATACACACACACACAAATATATACATATACACACATATATATACATATACATATATACACATATATACATAGATATATAAATATACATATATATACATATACATATATATAATACATATATATATACATATATACACATACATATATACACACATATATATACACATATACACATATATACATACATATATACAGTATACACATATACACATACATATATACACACACACATACATACACATATATATATACATACAGTATATACATATATATACATATACATCCACATATATACATATATACATATGCATACATATGTATATATATGTGTGTGTGTGTGTATATATATATATATATATATATATATATATATATATATATATATACACACACACAGACACACACACATATATATATACATATATATGCATATACATATCTACATATATATACACATATATATATATACATATCTACATATGTATATATTAGGGGTGGGACTCGAAAAATTAATCTAATTAATTAGAGGTTTTGTAATTAATTAATCTTGATTAATCGCATGTAATCACACAAGAAAATTTGTCCCAATGCGCAAATGTTTTTTTTAATTTTTTTTAATTTAAAAGGGTTTTAGTGGGTGAATCAAATAATAGACATGGACATGAATATTGTAAACTCAATGTCTTTTAATTTCTGAAAAAAAAATGCATTTAAACTGCATTTCAGTTCAAAACAGAAACAAAAATATCATCCCTGGCTAAAATTGGGCAGACTTAAAAATAAAGTGGTACTCTTAAGTACTTTAAGTACATGTTCAGAATGGCATTGTCTTTAAATAATAATAACAAAAATTTCACCATAAAGTGCAGTTTTTCTTCTTAAAAAATTAAGGCAGGAACATAAAAGGTAATTTGACCAGCTTCACCTTTAAACTCCGAGTAACCTTAGCCAAAATTATTTAGTACATTAGGCTAAAACAGTGTGATCATTGAACATTCTGTAATTAGATGCAATTAAAATTACTAACGGTCACGGAAGTCCAATGAGCCCCAGTAAGAGCCACAAAGTCCGCTTTCTGTAATGCATCTAAATTTGCTTGCTTTTCAGTGTCATAAAGCTGTTGAATTTTACTTGAAATAGTCTTTCGGCATGGCAGTTGGAAAGTTGGATAACCTGACGCTAACTGTAGCACATTTTCCAACCCCCTATCTTCCACCACTGTTAGTGGTCTACAGTCCAAAGCAATCCATTTTGAGAGAGAATTTGTAAGTTTGACCGATGTTGACTTACGAATTTTGGTCCTGAAGCCAATTATTTCATCAGATTTGGGCTGCCGAGACCTTTTGTTGGTACTCGAACTAGTAATGGTAGTGCTAACATTATACACAGTTTCTGTGCTTGCTGTAACATGTCTTGCATTTAGATGGTACCGTAAGGTTGAAGTGCGTCGGTGGTATGCAAACTCCTTTTTGCACAGTTTGCACAAAACCACGCTTTTATCAAGGCTTCCGTCAGGTAGTCTTTTGAAATGAAATTTGCCTCCGATCAGTCCTAGCAACGCGCTTTCTTCAGACTCTTCCATTTTTGTAGCTCTGATGTGTGCATCAATGTAATCGATGTACCAGGAAATCATGCATTGACAAAAGTTCCCCTTTGCTTGGAATGCAAAGTGTGATTAAATGCGTTTTTAACGCATTATGGAGCACATGCATCGAAGCTTCTCAGCTGTGCTTGTGCTAAGAAAAGGAAACATTTTAAACATAACGTAACATGATTATCAATGTAACCTTTTGTAGGGTCTGTCCCTGAGACTTATCAATTGTCATTGCGAAGCAGAGCCTTACTGGAAATTGGAGGCATTTGAATTGAAATGGGAGATCAGAGGGTGTAACAGGGATGTGAGGAATACAAACTCTCTCCCCTGAGCAACTGCCAGTAAAAATAGTTGCCTCAATTAGGTTCTTTTGCAGACACGTGACCTGAAGTCTTGTGCCGTTACAAAGTCTTGGTGGCTGTAAGGTTTTCAGTAATATTATTGGTGTCCCAACTCTTAAAATTAGATTATGCTCAGTAGTGCCTGGAGGATTCAGAGTGTGGAGAAGCCCTAGAGACAGCGTGTGTATTTACTTGTGGATTTTTCGGTGAGTATTTGGTGGCAGCATCACAAAGTTGCTTCCGCAAGACCACGTTAGCCGCGGAGCTCAGCTCAGAGCGAAATGAAGTGAATGGGAGGGGAGATGCTGACGTAACTCCCCCCCCCCCGCCTTAACTGTCAATCCCCCCCACAAACACAGTCTCTCGAAATTTGCATAAGCACAGTCCTTCACCAGCAATTTTAACTTAGTTAGAAAGTGATCAAAACTCTCGTTTAAACTTGTATCCCGCGAATATCATGCTAGTCGTGGCATGACAAACGCCAGCAGCAGCCTGTCTATGAACTTAATTTAAGGAGCGTGTCTACAAACATAATTTAAACTTATGGTTTACGCCGTGCTTTGTTTTCGCAGTAGCTGCACTTATGAATATGCTTGTATGCGTCACTCGCTTGATATTCTTTTTCTGCTTTCTCAATTGTGTAAAGCATCTTTTCTTCAGCGCTCTATGGAGCTCTGCCTTGTTCTCTACGTACTGCGGTCATAGTCAGTTCACGTGATTACGTGGGAGGCGTGACGATGTGAGACGCAACTCCGCCTCCCACGGCCATCGAGTTACAGTCTATTACAGTATATGGGCGACAAAATAGGTTCCAGTTATGACCATTACGTGTAGAATTTTGAAATGAAATCTGCCCAACTTTTGTAAGTAAGCTGTAAGGAATGAGCCTGCCAAATTTCAGCCTTCTACCAACACGGGAAGTTGGAGAATTAGTGATGAGTGAGTGAGTGAGTGAGTGGGTCAGTGAGGGCTTTGCCTTTTATTAGTATAGATTAACTTGCATTATTCTTTGTTATTGATGGACTGACACCTTGTCCATTGGTATTTCCTGCCTTGTGCCAAGTGTCAATAGAATCTGAGTCCCTGTGATCCTGAATTAGACAAAATAAGTTTGAAAATAGATGACTGGATGAAATACAGGATAGTGGCCTTCTCACAGCTCCAGCAGACTGAGATTGAATACTATCCCAGTTACTATTTGCATGGAGTTTGCATGTTCTCTATGGAGTCTGGTGTACCTTCAAAATTCTAAAGACTAGCAGGTTTGATTAATTTACAACTTTAAATAGAGCTAAGTGTAGGAACTTGAGTAAGTGCACGTGTAGTATGCAATGACTGCTTCCTGACTTGTGTCCAAAGTTACTTAGATTATCACCTTTGCTACCCAGCATTTGAACTAGGCAAATGCAGATGAATTACTTGGGTGAACATATTGGGTAGAGTAATTTGAGAACAGGAGAGTTTAGGGAGTTATTTAGGAGAGATGTATTATGTTTGTGGCACAATATTCCTGATACTTGGCAAAGGCATTAGTTTTTCCATGGGACAGGAAAGAAGGCACACATAACTGTTAAGATGGGTAGAGACTATGTAAAGGCTAGACTCCTTCTGTTTCTTTTGTGTATTAGCTAAAAATCCTTGCATATCTAGGCTAAAGATATTTTCAGAGAATACAAATTTACAGAGTTAAAACATGTAAATAGTGAAAACAGTGACATAGAATACAATTAGAAAACAACCATAGTTCAAAGGCTATGGTATTTTTTACCTTAATGTGTTTACATATCCACAACTAGTAGCAAATGTTATCAGTATTTGGGGAATAGATGATATTATTCTAAACCGATAAAGCACATAACCACAAGAACACAAAAGAAGTAGCACTATATTGTTGCATGGGTTGGAGATTTTAATTGCATTTTAATTCCAGACTTGGTTACGAAAGTCCACAACAAGAGTAATTACAGCATCTAAAACTGCAAAGACAATTTCACAATTCGTTGCAGACCTCAGAGATTTTTTACATCTAAACTGAAGAGAATATTCCTTCTTCTCATCTGTTCATGTTAGTCAAGAATTGATTATTTCTTCATTGATAATAACTTCATGCTATCAAATTTTTTAAGTATGACTCTATTGTTATGTCTGACCACGTTCCTGTTACATTGGAGCTCAAGTTATTTTGCCTTACATATTCAATTGGGAGCTGGCGTCTTAATCCCTTGACATTAGCAGACTAAAACTTTATGGAATTCATATCCAATCCAATCAGTTTTGTACATAAATGCATTCTCAGAGGGTTCCACAGGGACACTTTGGGAAACAATGAAAGCTGTTTTAAGAGGACAAATTATTTCTTATCTCTCACACAAAAACAAACTCAAGACTAGGAAAATGTGAGAACCTTAAAGAAATTTCCAGAATAGATCACGAATATCCCAGACCTCCTACTGAGGCTCTCTATGAGAAAAGACAGCTTTTGCAATTAGAATTTAATCTTTTGACAACAAGAAAAACTTAATAATTTATTTTTAAATCACAAAACCATTGCCTATTCATTTCCTGAAGAAACCAGAGATAAAAGGGGGATTATCAGAAAATATCAGCATATGTAGGAGATAGGATGATATGGTGTTGTTTATGTCAGATCCACAATCATCGCTACCTTTAGACTTAAACATGTTAGAAGCATTTCATAAAATTGCTGGATTTAAAATTAATCTGAATAAAAGTGTGCTTTTCCCAGTGAACTCTCTAGCATATCATACTAGATTAGATAGCTCTCTGTTCATAATACGAAAACAATTTAAGTATCTGGGTATAACCATCACAAGTCAATATAAAGATCTTTTGTTCCAATACAATTTTGGAAGTACTATTGATAAAATCAAACAAGATGTTAGCAAATGTTCCACCCCCGCCCATTTCACCTTAGCAGAGAGAATTAACACCGTCAAAATGACCATCCTCCCTAAACTGTTTTATTTATTCGAGAGTATTCCTGAATACAAAAACAAATCATTCTTTAAGAAATTAGACTCAATTATAACAACATTCATCTAGGATTCCAATTGCCCACGCAATCAAAAGGTAATTCTACAAAGATCTAAAGCAGAAGGTGGCATAGCACTAACTAACTTTCAATTTTACAACTGGGTAGCGAATATATACACAATAAAAACCTTGAAAATCAGCAGAAGCTTATAAGTTCACACCGGTCTGGCTTGCAATAGAAAACAAATTCTGCTCTAAATCTTCCTTGTATGCCCTGCTTTGTGTTCCATTCAGTATAGCAGATCTAGTCATCCACTAATGACATAAAATATGGAACCAATGCAGGAAACATTTTAAAGTAAAGGGGTTCTTATCTGTTGATAATAAATAATAATAATAATAATAATAATAATAATAATAATAATAATAATCCTTTACATTTATATAGAGCTTTTCTCACTACTCAAAGGACCCAGGAGACGAACCCTCAATCTCTTTACTGCGAATCAGGAGTGCTAGCACTGCGCCACCTGCTTGCTCCCATAAACAATAATTATCTATTTCAAATTTCTCAAACATACTCAGTATTTAACTCAAGGAAACCACTAGGGACTAAGACACTTTGAGCTCTCTATATAGACAATGTAGTATTTGCATCTTATGAACAATTACAGTTGAAATTTAACCTTCCAGCTATACATTTTTTCTCTATATACAAATCAAACATTGTATTAAAAGAAACCTTCCCATCTGTCCACATCAATACTAATACCAGTGGTCATATTTACCTGTCTTGATGAAGAATTAGACAGTATCTCAACAATATATAAAACATTTTAAAGAATCTGCCCCTCAAAGATCCTAGGGAATAGTGGGCAAATTACCTCTCAATCTGCATCTCAGAAAAGGAGAGGAACTGATCCATATATAGAATATACTACAGTTCTATCTGCGCCATGCAATCCATAATTAAAGGTCTTGTATTTCCCAGGATAAAGGTCTTTCATTGATCACATCTATTTCCCTTAAAGCTGTTCAAATCGGACACAGGGCATGACCCAACCTGTGACTGCTGCTATCTAGCACAAACAACACAAGGCCCCATGTTTTGGGAATACACTAAATTAACACAATTTTCGACCAAAATAATTACATACTTCTCAAACAGCCTCAATGATACAATCAATCCAAATCCATTAACAGCAATATTTGGATGTAATCCCTGATGGCATTAAAGTGCATAAGGAGAAATCCATTATAATAGCATACACCGCACTATTAGCATGCGGACTTACTGTGCTCAACCTAAAGAATCCCAACCCATCTTCTATAATTCAGTGGTTATGTGATGTTCTATATTATCCCAAAAAATAAATCTAATTCTCCCAGAGATTACGTATCCAAAACTTTTTTAAAAATATGGCATTGTGTATATTATATGCTACAGCTATTCACAATACACCTGTCTCCAGTATGAGACACAGACATTTAATGCAATGTAACCAGAAAACTGACAATCTCCCAACCCACTTACCACGTGATCCAAATGCTAAGTATAATACAACACATTTATTTATTTGTTCAGAATAAACGGTTTACTGAATCTTTAACACTTTTGTGAAGTACTTCAATGAAAACTGTAAATTGCTCAGGATACTAAAGTGAATGTGTGACTTTCTTTTATAGCCTATAAGAAACTTTATGATTTAAATCAAACTGGTGCAGCAGTCCCTTCATACTGTGGGAAAGAATACTATATAAGACTTTGGTAGTATCTTGTGCCAGTAAGCTATAATGCTAATGACAACATTCATTTTGATAGGGAGAGTATAAAGTTAACTCAGTTGGCGATGTACATGATAGGTTTGCACAAGATCAGATAGAAACATTGAGAAGTCTTACTAGGGGCAATTGAAAACACATCCCCTGGAATAAAGATCTTTAATTTAACTTTTAATTTGGAACAACTCTCTAACTACAGTACATGTCCTACTTAAATATAAAGCCACATCATTTGCAACATTTATTCTGTTTTGTATTAATAACTTGCAACATTTCTTCTTTTTTGTATTTTGTAATAAATGTGCAGTTAAGTATGCTTATACTGTTAATTATCTTATATTGACCTTATATTACAATGTTGAAAAAATGGCTTGCATTATATGGAAAACTTTATTCTAACCTGTGCTAACAATATAAATAATTCTTTTTCAAAGGATAAAACATTTGTACAAGGATAATCATTTAATCTGGGTGAAGGCCTCACAAATAGAAATGTCTGTTTTTACTGAGTTGCTATTAACTTTTTTAAACTTGTACCTATCTCTATTTTAAGTATGCAGTAATAGTTCAGTATTGAACTCTTCCCTGCTTACATATACAGTACACTCCAAAATGTTCAGGACAAAGATGCATTTTTTTCTTGATTTACCCCTCTGCTCTGCACAGTTTAAAATTACAAATTAAACAATTCAGACAGGATTAAACATACATATTTCTGACTTTGATTTAAGGGTATTTGCATACATTTCAATCACACCTTGTAGAAATGACAACACTTTTTCTACAAGGTCCCTCAATTTCAGGGCACCGTAATGTTTGGAAAAATTGTCATCATGAGTGTTTGTGATTACTCAGGGGTATTACCATGCTTCATTAGTGCAGGCATAAAATACCTAGGCCTGCTTCTTCCTATGGACTACATTCAAAGTCTGTAGGTGCCATTGTTCAACATGAAGCCAAGAACTGTGGCAATGAAAGTTAAAGAAGCAATTCAATTGGTAGATTAGTATTGTATAGTTAATTTCAAATATGTCAGAATGAATCTAAACTAAAACTATGAAATTTAATAACAGACTGTTACTACAGTGTTAATTTTGTACATTGGGTTCCAATTAATCATATTTTTGATCATAGTTTTGACAGATAATGCTGTAAATAGCGCCATTTCCTATTACTGATAACCCTTCTACAGACTTTATAATTAATTGTTTTTGTTAAGTCAGATGTAATTAAAAAAAAATGTTTGAAAATACAAGTAAAAAAACAAGTGTGAACAGGCGGACAACAACCATTGTATTGTACTGCCAACAGATTTTAAAAGGTGGCTGCAACATTTAAGGCTGTCTTTAACAAAGACAGACAGTTTTCTTTTTTAACACTAGAATTACCAGAGCCTACTAAAAAACTCGTAGATCCGTCCCACCTTAAATCGCTTCTTAAAACCGCTCTCACCTCTCCGCCAGCCTCCTTTGTCCTGTAAATGTGCCGATAAGAACAAACTGCAAGCAGCCGGCTATTCCATCCCCCCACCGACTCAGAACGTGCACGAACTTCTCCGAGCTCATGCCTCGATTATCTGGGAGTGAAGTGGAGTTTTAGAGTGGAAATAATAGATTGTTATTTGGAACACACACATTTCATGTGTGTTCCGTTTCTACAGTAATCTGTGTAAACACAATGTTAAAACAGAAACTTTTTCATATTTTAGTAATAAATGTCACAAAATGTAGACATAAACTATAAAATGTGTGAAGCCTGACAGTACCTTTATACCTTTTGTAAATGTGTTTGATATTTGGACTTCAGGCTTCATACATTATATAGTTTATGCTTACATTTTCTCATTTACTACTACAATATAAAAAACGTTTCTGTTTTAAAAATGTGTTTACACGGATTACTGTAGAAACAGAACACACGTGAAATGCATGTATTCCAAATAATGATCTATTATTTCCACTCTAAAACTCCACTTCACTCCCAGATAATCAAGGCATGAGCTGGGAGAAGTTTGTGCACGTTCTAAGTCGTTGGGGGGATGGAATAGCCGGCTACTTGCAGCTTTTCTTTTATCAGCACATTTAGATTAACAAAAGACGCTGGCGGAGAGGTGAGAACGGTTTTAAGAAGCGATTTAAGGTGGGACGGACCTACGAGTTTTTTCGTAGGCTCTGGTAATTCTAGTGTTAAATTCATCTTCTAACAGAAAATCTTTTTGTAAAATGTGGACATGTGATTCATAAAGGTATTCACAATATCCTAGGAAAACTACTGATAATTACACTTACTAGAGAATCATCCAACCTCAATTCAATTAAAATTAGTAATAACTATAGTATGAAAAATTCATAGAGAAAAAAACAAGGTACCTGAAGAATCCAGACATTCATCTTCTACGGTTACTTCAAATACTTTATTCAGAATGGTATGAAAGTCTCCAAGAAAGTTGAGAGAGCCCAAAGGAGATTCATTTGTCGATTTTCCTGAAAATAAATATAGCACTGTAAATTCATGCATGCATGTACTAATCAAAATGCAACATGTTTCCACTGCCTAATCTAGTGCCAAGATTAGTGAGTATAACTACCTTAAATCAAAACTTCTGTCTTCACATTTACTATTTTGCAGTGAACTTTTTGAAGACTGTCTTAGACACTTTACAAAGTTCACAAAAATATTTTTCTTAGATTGTGTCACACACGTTCCAATGGGAGACAGTTTACGGGCTCAAATATAGGTGTTTCTCAGCCAGACCAGGGGTTAGTGCTGTCCTCTGATACTTTCTTTTTTTATCCCATCAGAAGAGCCCACCTCCTAATTATGTCACTTCCAGTTGTCAAGAGCTTACGTCCTAATGATGTAACTTCCGGTTCCAGTCTATAAAGATCCCTCTTCTTCCCATTTCCCCAGCATAAAGCCACCATCTTATGTCTGTTTGTCAGTTCCAATTTGAACTCAAATCTGTAAAGACCTAATAATTTTGCTTTATTTTGAAATATTTGGGTTGGAATTTCCTAAACCTTTAATGCTCTCTCCTGGGGCCTCATGTATAAACGGTGTGTATGCACAAAAATGTTGTGTACGAATGTTTCCATGTTCAAGTAGCGATGTATAAAACCTAAACCTGGCGTAAAGCCACACACATTTTCACGGTAGCTCCAACACTGGCATACATACGCAAGTTCTCCTTTCAGTTTTGCAAACTGGCGGCACCCAGCGTCAAAGCAGTGGTACTGTTCCAGTGTGGTTTCCCTTTCTTTTTTAGATCCACATCCCTGACGCGGCTTTATGAATACACTGAAATTAACTGCATACTGTTTATTAGTTTAATGCATCTTATTGTAATTAACCTGTAACAATATAATGGTCCACAGAATGGTCAAACTATTCTAAATACCATAGCTGCTTTAGCGTTGTTACTCTCACTGCACCTTTTTCTTCTTCTTCTTTCAGCTGCTCCCCTTAGGGGTTGCCACAGCGGATCATTTTTTTCTATATTACTCTCACTGCACCACTCGAGGTATTTATATCACTGTATCTGAGTGGGGAAACACAGCACTACAGCAGCTGACTGGAAAGAGAATTATTGGTATACAGCATCTAGCACATGCTGCCTCAGCCATGCTGTCTATTGAACTGCTCTCTTTCGGCAAATGCTTCAGAGCCTTTCCTCGCAGTTCAGAAACAGTTTCACCCCAAGAACTATAAACGAACTCAATCAGTCCATCAATTGCTCCTTGTAGAACGCTTTGTACTTATAATTACAATTACCTCTCTGTAAACTTGTAATGCAGTTATACTATTGCACAACCTGAGCCACTTTATAAAGCACGTATTTACATATGATGACAATATCGTTTATAAGATGAAATGCAGAAAAATATGTTTATTATATTACTAGCAAAATACCCGCGCTTCGCAGCGGAGAAGTAGTGTGTTAAAGAAGTAATGAAAAAGAAAATGAAACATTTTGAAAATAACGTAACATGATTGTCAATGTAATTGTTTTGTCACTGTTGTGAGTGATGAGTGTTGCTGTCACATATATATATATATATA
>JANRMT010062808.1:22869717-22889805 GCA_026402145.1 Polypterus bichir lapradei | reverse complement strand
ATATATATATATATATATATATACATACACTCTTTGGGGTGCAAGCAACTGTTGCTGGGGGTGGCAGAATCCATCAAGGAAGAAAAATGAAAAACATTATTTGTACAAAATCTTAATTTATTTATCCATTCCTAAATAATTAAATGGGCAGGCTATTTCGTATCAGTGCAATACGCTGTTTATTAAAACGGATGACTCCCGCTCTTACGTGCAAGTCTGCGTGGATATTATGAACTATCGTATCTGTTCAAGTTCTATTTAAATTTTAAATAGAAGGAATTTTTATTTAGTCGACAGAAATATCTTTGGTAGGAATGGTAAAAACAGACAGGAATATTATTCCTGAATAAATCAACTCAAACCTTAAATAACTTATAATATTTTGCTCTCCATAAAAATATATCCTGTCTAAATTATACAAGTTAGAAATAAACATTAAAAGAACAAACATTCAAATTTCTTTACTCTTATGTAATTTTATATAAAAAATAAACTTAGATTTTAAATATCCCAAAAGATTTTGCTCTCCATAAAAATATATCCTGTCAAAATTAAACAAATTCAAATATGAACATGCTGCATAACAAAACAATGGAAATATAAATTAAATGTGTTATTTTCAGCAATAACAAATCAAATCATTCAGTTGTCTTTGCTCATATGTCATTTTAGAGCTGGACGCCTGGTATCTTTTTTTGGCACCAAGTTCGTTTATGTTTGGTGTGAGGTTCTGTGTTGTGGAGATTCTCAAGATGGACTGCAGGTGCTCATCAGTGAGGCGACTCCTGTGTGCTGTTTTGTTAGTCTTCATCACTGAGAAGAGCTTCTCACACAGATATGTGCTACCAAACATGCACAAGGTTCGAGCCGCATGTAGATGGAGCTGGAGCATTTCTGCGGTAATGGAGTGAATAAACTGTGCGGGCCCTGCACTATCGTACTTTGCCTTCAGTGTGCCATTACACTGCAGCTCAATCACCTCCATCTGAATCTGCACAAGTGCAGTTTCCACATCGACGGGGGTTGCGAAACAAGTCAAAATTCTTTTTTTGTTCTTCAAAGTCACCAAAGCGCCGTGCGAACTCAGTGCGCAGTGCGCTCAGTTTATCAGCAAAGTGCGTATTTGGGAACACCGTTGTGCCGAATTGGTTCAACATTACTTGGCAACAGGGAAAGTGGGGCAAGTTGCACTGGTGTATTTGTGTCTCCCATAAAAGCAGCTTCACTTGAAATCACTTTGTGATTGTGCACGGGTAAAAACGTCTGCTGAAGTGTCAGATTCTTCTTTAACTGTTCTGCTTTCTGTATCTTCTGCATTGCATTCAGGTCTTTCAGGTTATCCTGATGTTTTGTCTCATAGTGCCGTCTTAGATTAAATTCTGTAATTACAGCCACATTAGCTCCACAAATGAGAGACACGGTTTACCGGCAATGTCAGTAAACATATACAAAGCCTCCCATCGGTTTTTAAAGGCTCTATTTTCAGAATCAACTTTTCTCTTCAGCATCGTGTGGGCTAGCTTCGCAATAACTTGCAGCATCATAAGCTAGACTTGATTAACGCGGTAAGTGTTCAGCAAGGCAGCTGAAGCGCTGCATTATGGGATCTGTAGTTTATTGTGTTACCAGCGCTTCATATACCCGGGCCATTAATAACAATAATACAGAATATAAAATGATCTCGCGGGCCAGATAGAATTACACGCGGGGCTGGATGTGGCCCGCGGCCCTTGAGTTTGACACATATGGACTAAATAGAACTTGAAAAGATATATTTTTTCGTACATCGAGCCCGCGTGCTATTGTGGTTTTGCCTGCGTGCCTCAATAAGTCATCCTCCCCTCGCTCTTACTTTTTTACCGTTCATCTAATGAATACACTGAGTATGGCTTTACCAAAACAATCATTGATGGCGAATAAAGTATCCATTATTCGAGTATGTAGATCGGGGTATATATACATATATATATATATACCCGCGTATCGCAGCGGAGAGGTAGTGTGTTAAAGAAGCTATGAAAAAGAAAAGGGAACATTTTAAAAATAACGTAACATGACTGTCAATATACAGTAATTGTTTTGTGAGTGTTATTGAGTGTTGCTGTCATCAAGGACTTGATTATCATTATTTCTTTCAATCAGGTTCGTATTTGGAGGATGTGTTGTGTTCAAGTTACATTCCGTGTTTGTCAATCGTTGTAAAGATAACAGGTTTCATTCATCGATTCGTTTCTTACTGCATCAATAAACAGCTCGTCTTCTTCTTTATCTGAGACCTGACACACTGCATGCACGGGTTTTTTTTTTTTTACACTGTCTTCCTTTAGCGGGACATTGACTTTTTCCACCGTGTGCTTTGTTTCTGCAGTAGCTGAACTTATGAATATGCTTGTATGTATCAGACGCTTCATATTTTTTTGCTGCCTTTTCAATTGTGTAATTCGGTTTTTGTTTAGCGCTCTTTAGAACTGTTGCTTTTTGTCTGTGCACTGCGTTAGTTCACGTGAGCCGCTCGGTATTCTTGCATCGAAGTTTCCCAGCTATGCTGGCGCCATGTCGTGCTATGTCCATGGCTGTATTTAATGTTACCAAAGTCCCGGCACTTAAAACTTTCTCTCGCAGTTTCGCTGAATTTGTGCCAAACACCACCCTGACCATCTCATCTTCCTCTGCATAAGCACAGTCCTTCACCCGTGAATATTTAGTGGCAGTGTTTCTATTGGATTGCCGCTGACGGACGGCCTTATATGGGCAGGCACTAAATTACAAACGCCAGCGGCAGCCTGTCTATGAACTTAATTTAAAGTTTAGGTTTACACTGTGCTTTGTTTCCGTAGTAGCATCACTCATGAATATGGTTGTATATCACTCGCTCGCTTCTTATTGTTTCGCTGCCTTCTCAATTATATAATGCATGTTTTCTTCAGCGATTTTTGGAGGTCTTCCTGGTTTTCTATGTACTGCGTGATTACGTGGGAGGCGTGATGATGTCACACGAAACTCCGCCCCCACGGCTTTCGCGCTCATCTCCATTACAGTAAATGGAGAAAAACAGCTTCCAGTTATGACCATTACACATAGAATTTCGAAATGAAACCTGCTTAACCTTTGTAAGTGAGTTGTAAGGAATGAGCCTGCCAAATTTCAGCCTTCTACCTACACGGGAAGTTGGAGAATTAGTGATGAGTGAGTGAGTGAGTCAGTCAGTCAGTCAGTGAGGGCTTTGCCTTTTATTAGTACAGATACAGATAAAACTTTAACTTAATTTAAATAATCTATATTGTTAATAATTAAACATGCAAGGACACGGTGGTGCAGTGTTAATGAGGAGCTGGCACTCTGCTCAAGGATTGTTCCTACCTCGAGCTGTATTCTTGCTAGGGCTGATGCGACAAGGGAAGGACAGACGGATAGAAGAATTAAACATGTACTACGAAGATATTTCAATGTTCCTTAAAAGTTTTGAAGAATCAGTGTTCTATGCTTACAGATGGCTTAAAATCTATTACAGAGCTGATTATGTGGCGATTGGTTACTTGGAGAAAGAAAAGGAAGGACAGGAATTGGAGGTTAGTATGTTTGAAAGAGACAGTACAGCTGCAATACTTTATTTCATCGAAGGTCATGCATGGAGCACCAAGGATCTTGCGTGAGGCATGAACAATCACTGCGCCACCGTGTTCCCATTTTTAATAACATCATTTTCATGATGATAGGAATTAAAGCATGGCAAGTATACATTTCAGTATTTTAATTATTCAGAGAGCTGTAATGTCACGAATGTAATGGATTCTGTGTCCTGTCGGAGGAAGAGAAAGCCCGGAAGCATGTAGTGATTCACACACATAGAGCACATAGAAGATCATTTAACAAAACAAAGCATTTAACGTGCTACTTTAGTTACGATGGGATTTGAGAAACTAGTAAATTAAACGATTTTAACACGAAGTTAATGATGTTCTACTTTAATGACAAAATAAGATACGCGATTAAAGTTGAAATTTCGAGATTAAAGTTTACGTTTTGTGCTTTTTTCCACACTGTGTGCCTATTTTTTTTTCCCCTCTGTACCCTAATAAGCTTTCATATGACACTCAGACGGTGGGCTACGACTTGCCTTTCACGGCGACTTTGATATCTGACAACTTCTTATTTATTTCGGGCACTGTGAGACTTTGTGAACTTGAGCTTTCGAGTTTCTCTTACACTCTATACCACTGTTTAAACCAACAAATAGTAAGTTTTTCTTTGCCTTCACTTGGTATTCACTGAAATTCTTCTATTTCCCCCCCGCACTTTTGCCATTGCCTTTTTACAGAATGCTGAGCTTAACGGCTATTTATATTGATTTGCATATTCAAAGAGGCATAATTCTGGAAGGAGACGGGGCGGGACAGCAGGCGCGTGCACGTGCGTTACTTTTCACGCTGACCAGGATTTATGTAGTGGAAGAACGTGGAAGTTGGCATTTGCATCTGGATTTTTCGTGCATAAGCATATTTCCGCTTTTGTCTGTACACCATGTTATAGTGTGAATTCTACACACGGCGTTATGCATGAGGCCCCTGGTTATTTTGGGTCTTCTGAAATAGTGTGTCATTAGAAAGCATTGTAATTTAGAGTTCCAAATATTACTTTTGCAAAAAGTGAAGTAATTCAATAAGATATTTAAATGTCCTTAAAGAAAGAAACTAGCCTAGTAACAGACAACTTTCCACCTTAAATAATATGTTTGTAGGTATGTAGCCCAGTGATTGAGTAAGCAAATATAACACACAGATGCTAAAGATCAATGACAAAAATATGTTAAAATAAAGTGACAAACTGAAATAAAAACAGCTGCAAAGGGGAAATAAAACTCAGCAAGGGACACCATACTAAATAAGGTGAGGTTATGGTAGATGGGGTGGTATAACCTGCATATCTTACATCGTGGCAACAGTGAGCATAATGACAAGATAGGAGGTGGTCATCAAGGTCCTCCTTAAGCAGAAATCTAATGGCAGTAAAGTGTTCCAGATGTGCTGTTCAGGGTCTTCTGCAGGTGCACAAACAAACAGACAATGCTGAGGACCAGAAACACAGTGGTTGGCAATAGAAACTAAATGCAACCAATGATAAATATGTCAAACTTACTTCCATTTAAAATCAGTCTAGAACCACTCTCAGCTCAGAACTTTCAAAAACTACTGGGGCCATGGTACACTAATCTACATTATAAAGAAGTCTTATCAGAAGTGGTGCTCATAAAAAGAGTTATCACCAAGAAGCCATTCCTCTAAGGTGGAAATGAAGTTAACACAAGGACTGGGGTACAGAAAAATTGTAGCAGATGCTCTGTACTGTTTACGACTTTAACAGAAGGCAGTTTCTCTCCCAAAGGGCTGAAGAATAGTACATGCGTGAATATCTGCAGGCAACAATGAAGCACAGTGGAGTTTGCTGCAGGTTTCAGGCTGAATTTCTATAAATGGATTTGTTGGCTTGATCAAAACAGATGGCCCTCTCACTGCTGAGAAGTACAGGGAGATTCTTATACATTATGCAGTACCATTAGGGAAGCATCAAATTCACCCTAATTTCTTTCTACAGCATGACAATGTCACCAAACATATAGACAAAAATCATAAAAAAACTGTCTGAAGTGAAAAAGAGGTACAGGGAATCCAGCAACAAACTGTACGGCCCTTGCACATCTCAACATCATCAAGCTAGTCTGAGGTTACTTGCAGAGACAGAAGCAAATAAGATAACAAAAGTCTGCTGTGGAGCTGTGCAAAGTTTCCCAAGAGGTCTGGATCAACCTAACCTTGAGTATCTTCAGAAAATGCATGTAAGAAGCTGCACTCTGTCATGCACCTTACATTGGAAAAGCAGGATTCTTTGCAGAAGACTTTAGGTGCTGAGATTACCAAATTGAAATAAGGCTTCTTCTCCCAAATTTGGTTCACTCACTTATACTTTGAGGTGTGGATCTGATTTTGGAGCTAGTGAAACACCCCACATCCCCTTTCTCCAGGTATTTAGATGGATTTCAATATGTCCAGCTCCAAAAGCTCTACAGAGAGAAATAACTTTCAGGCCCTGATGCTCCCAGGATAGAGTCTGGCTCACCAAACCCCTATAAATGTATTGAGTAAGTAAAGAAAATGTATAGACATGAATAAGACTATTCCTGGCTTTCTGTCATGGTTTTATATATGAATTGATATTAGACTTTACTTTGAAAGTTGAAATCTTAGTTAAGTAGAAAAAAATAAATTTTGCTTCAAAATTGGGACTTTTAACTTGCAAATGTCTGGCAATTTTATGAAAGCACTATACTAGAATTGTTATGTTTCGCACAATGCAAAATTAAGCCAGGCTGCAAGTGTGAGTAAAAAAATCCTCAGCTCTACATAGTATTAATGCTGACTTGGCCACTTGTCAGGTAAGGATCAGACCAGGAAAAGGACACTAGTTAATCTTGCTATATCTTTACAAGCTTAAGTAGTATGTGTGTGCACATGTTCATGAATTCTTGAACATTTTCAGCATGCTAAAGACAATATAAGTTTGCAGTTTTGTGGGTGAAAATATGCAGCAGACTTTAGTGGCAGATTACCTTTTTGCCCTCGAAAGCAAAGACAGAAATGATATTGAGACTTATGCAATTATACAGCCCTTGTAATTTAATTTTTCCTCTATGGTATGTAAGGAAACGTTCATCAATACACAACATCCAGGTTCACACAGTGCTGAAAAAATATTTACCCTTTGTATATTATTTCTAATGTCAGATGTTTCTAAATGTTTCTAATGTGTAAACTTTTGCATGAGTGTACAGAGAATTCTAGAACATGATCTAGGAATCTGCAGGCCACTCTTGCTCAAGGTTACAGATCAACACTTTACTGAGATGTTGTTTAAAGAGATGATATACACTAAAATCACAACTGTCATTAAGATGAAGCAGTAATAAGAAGTATGCCACAGTTATTCCCATGTTACTAATGCTAAAAGTGGTGTATCTGGTAGTTCATGCTTACTGTTCCTGATGGGAGTACTGCACAACTTTCTTTAATCAGTACACAAAATGATTATGAAAAATTGTATATATGTTTTTTTTTTTCTGTTCTTATAATATTAATTTTGACTGAAAACCTGGAAAGATACAAATTTAAAAAATTAAACAATGAAGAAATTGAAGAAAAATAGTATGTATTCTTGGCATCACAGATGTTATTTTCATTTTTACAATCTTGATAGTATCTAAAAACAAGAGCTCTATGCTATGTGTGAAGATTTCAGAAACATATAATGTCATGTGAAAGTCTGGACATAATTGTAGGTTCCAATTTACAGCAAAACATATAGCATTTTTCCCCTAGGAAATTCCCACATATTAAGGGTGGGTTTTGGAAAGACAATATTACAGGGAGAGGAAATGGCAAGGAATTTGAGTGGAAAGCAGGCTATCAGCTATGAAAATATCTGCTTCTATGTATCTTGTTCTGTGTGTACACTGGAAGCATGCAGATTGCATTGGCGAAGTTAATTTAGGGGGGTGCTGTAAGTGCTGCAAAACATGTATGCAAAGTATTTGTTACAATATATTCTTAGCTGCTAGGAAGTTTTTATTTCTTACATCTATATTCTTTATACAAATCAACTTACAATTTAAATTATTAAAGTGGGCACAAAGTAATAAAAAATGAAATTCGGTGAAGTTTGATATAATATGAGTAAAGTATAAAAATAATAACTCACCGTGATATTTCAAGCTTATCCATGTAAGAAGGTAGTTACTTGTTTGCTGCAAAATCACATTATTGTCTCCTTCATATGTGCAATTTGGGTCATTGTCATTCCGAATATCACCAATTCTATTCACTGCAATCAATAAAGCAAAAAACTAATTATTTTCTAAACAAAAAGGAATGCAGATATCATATAATAGAGACAATTCTCTAGATTTCCCAACTCTAACTCATACAAAAAAACATTTAAAACATCTTTTCCTTTAAATCTTTCAATTCATCAACATTTGAAGATGCCTTGGTGTTCAAATCTTGAACGTAAATAATTACACAGACATCTGACAGCAGTATATATCTGCTTATTGAGCAATTTCTGATGGTGCAATGGAAGCAATTCACAGTGGTCATACATTGGTTAGTGCCACAGTCTCACAGCCCTAGGATACTAGCTTTGGATTCTAACTTAACCCCCATTATTGTGGAGTTTATACACTGTGAGAGACAGCTGGCAGCTTATCCCGGCTAACACATCCAGGCTGCTGGATGGAGTCCTCCTTGCAGCAAGGAGGTGTCCCGGATTCCCGTAGGGCATCATGGGAGATGGAGTTCGACTTCAAAGCCCTGTTGGGTGCCGTGGGTGCCATTGGGTGACGCTGCAGGGATTCGTATTTTCCTTGTAGCCCGGAAGTACTTCCAAGGCACAGGGACGGAAGAACAGAAGTACTTCTGGGCTAAAGCAAAATATAAGTCTTCATCTTACCCGGAAGTGCTATGAAATCACATGGACAGAAGGACAGAAGCACCTGGTCAAGGACTATATAAAGGACAATGCGAGACCCAGCAAGCTTAGCCAGAGTTGGGTGGTAGTGTGACGGAGCTGCTGGGAGGTGAGGAGGATTTATTGTATTTGTGATTATTGATTTACTGTTTATGGTGGTGTTAGTGGTGTCTACTGTGGCACAATATTGAAAAGAAGAAATTAAAATATTTCTAAGTGCTTTTACTTGGTGTCTTGGACGTTTGTCTGCAGGGTTTGAGGAGCGACAGTGCCCTCTAGTGTCACAACACCTTTTTTGTGTTTGTGTAGGTTTCCTAACATATTGTGAACATGGGGAGGTATCGGTTACTACTAATTTGCCACTTTGTGAGACTGAGTTTGTGCCCGACCAAGTCAGAAATACTTCTGCATCTTTACATATGGACCTTGTGTAGTGAGATCCAATAACCGCAGCAAAAACTGTGAAAAGAAGACGGATTAAGCAAAAGTCAACCTGCTCTTTCCACACAATTTAGAAAGTGGCGAGCCTAATTTAACTGTTGCTTATAACCATTAAATCTAATCTTTTTCCTTTGATTTACAGGATTGATTGCTTTTTTAAATGGAATGAAATTAATTTTTTTAATATAGCAATGTACATTTGCTTGTTGCATCATTACACTTTTATTGCAATGCATAT
The DNA here is from genome assembly GCA_026402145.1 of Polypterus bichir lapradei. Taxonomy (NCBI): domain Eukaryota; kingdom Metazoa; phylum Chordata; class Cladistia; order Polypteriformes; family Polypteridae; genus Polypterus; species Polypterus bichir. The sequence goes on along the minus strand of JANRMT010062808.1, from coordinate 22,880,609 downwards.
TAGAATATTCAAAATAAATACAATTTAATTATTAAAGAGAAGTGATGCTTTCTAACAATTTGGAAGAAGTACATTTTTGCTGCTGCCTTCTAAATGCTAACATTAGACACAAACTACTGTAATAATAAATGCTCAGCACTCTGCATTTTCTCCTCTGCACCATAAAGTTGCAAAGGAGCATAATAAAAGAATGCATAATGCACTAATTTCCTATCTTGTGTTTCCTTTTGTTTTTTGCTTTTCCAGGGAAAACACGTACAGGTTTGGGGGGTTGTTATATTTTTTGATTTTGTTTTTTATTGTGATGTTGATTACTTTTTAATACTTAAACTGAAAAACTGCTTTCAGAAAAAATCATTCTGGTATTTTGCATACAACTAAGTGGAAATAACTATAGCAGTCTATAAGAATTATAGCTATTGTTCCTATTACTATTTAACAATAATAACTGAACATTCCCAAAATAAATAAATAAATAAAATTCAAATCACTTACTCGCCAAGTAGCCATGTCCTCCACAGGCTTCCCTGCACTCCTGAACAGCCTGTTGAGCAGTCCAAGAGGTTAGAGGTTTGCTGGCACAAGATAATGCATGAATTTCTCTTCCAATTTCTGCCTGTTTTGAAATTTAAAGAAGAATAGGATACACAACTTCATTACATAAAAGTGTTTTTAAGTTATCTTATGACTCGTAGACAAATGCTGAATGTTAATTAAAAATGTTTGCTCTCTGTTAAAATTAACTTTCTACATTGTTAGATATGTGTGTATATACATTCAAATTATAGACATCAGAAACATAATTTACTGGCATTGGACAGTTTGAAGGTTAAAGATGTCTCTTGCATGTAATAAATAAACCATAGTTTATCATCCCAAACAAATTTAAAAGCTAGGGAACCACTTTTTGCAGTAAACTATAGATTGATGATCATCTAAGAGCTCTAGAAAATTCTAAGAGGATCAGTTCAGTTAAACCCTGGCAATATCTGAACTGGCCTAAGTTTAAAAACAGAGTATTTGCAGTATTTGTATATCTCAGTACTATTTTGAAGAAGTGTTTAAAATTATGAAGGCACTAAGAAGTGTATTGCTAACGGCAACTTTTCTCAGCAAAGATAAAGAACCACAAATGCAGTAAATGCTGATTAATATTAAATCTAACATAAAAATTTTAAAACTATATAATAAGTAGTAGTATACGGTAGTTGTAATGAGCATCTTAGTTAACTAAAACATTGTCTTAATGTTATTATGTATAAGGTCGGTTACTTGAAAATTTCGACATATTAATAGATTAGAGTAAGATTGAATCTATAGTAATTATCCATTTAAATTTTCTCATGCTGAAATTGTTAAACAATAACAATTAAAAACTAGCCCCCATTGAGAATGTCTAAACCCAAGTGGACCTACTGCAAGAAGGAAACTGCTAATTATGATAACAGAAACATTACAGAGTTCACAGTGTTACTGCTATGATGAACTTACTTGTCGATCACTGTTATCCTTCATCATGAGGCCAATTTGAAACTCAAGAAAATTGACAAACAACGATTTGGAAAAATAATCCAGTGCAAATATTGCAGCCAGATAGGGAATTAGACGCCATTGCTAAAACAAAGAAAATAAATGTATGAAAAACATTGAATCTTCATATTTTATTAATAAAAAAATTCAAGATTTTCAGGTAAACATTGATATAATTTATACTTCTAGTAGGTGTACAGCATAAACATGGCATTTAATCTAACATCAAAAACTGAAGTACAAAATGGCAGTGATTGTGATGTTACCATAATAACAGAAATAAAAAAAATAAATGTAATTTTCAAAATGTGACATAGTCCCTATCGGGTTCAAAACATCCCAATCCACTGTGGCTCAATGACTTTGATCAAATAAAATTCTCAAGTAATCTAGAGGCATATACAACATTGTACATCCCCAGCAGGTATCACATGAACTTTCATCAGGTCCATAATCATACACATTATGGAACTATTGCACATGAGAACCCAGATATCAAGAATAATTTTTTGTATTTCACGTTCAGATTCCCCATCTATAATTGCAAGAGGGGGCACTATGGAGGACGAAGAACAGAGGCTTTAATGAACAGGTTTCAAATTAAAAATATGAAAGGAAAGATTAACTTTTTAGTCAGTCAGAAGAATTAGTTTATAACATAACAGGCAATTTAATTTAATGTTGTAAGAATGACCAATCTATTTAGGATCTAACTTCTTGAACAGAGATTAACAACTTTTGTTCTACCTAATATTTTGGTGATTCTTTATACCACCAATAAGTAATTTCTTTACAGAGATGCAGGTGTTCCTGATGGTCACCCAAAACCTCATTCAAATCCTCTTAATATCATCCAGTTTGAAACAACAGGTACTGCTGAGATTGAGGAGGCAGACAATATGGGGGATTTATACTCAGACACTCACAAGAAGTTAAGAACATAAGAAATTTGACAAATGAGAGGAGGCTATTCAGTCCATTAAGCTAGTTTGTTCCTGATTCTAACAACTCTGTATAAAGATGTACTTCCTGGATTAAGTCTTAAATTTCCACTGGTGTTCTCAAGTACATGATTCACCCTTACGCTGAAAGAATTCTGCTGAATCTACTTTATCAATGCCTTCTGCTCAAGAGTAAACAGGTTTAGTTCTCTTGAGTCTGTCAGAGTACAACATGTCCTTAAGGCCTAGGATGAGCTGCAATGACAAACGATGAATCGCAGCTAAAGTCAGACACAACAGAAAAAGGAAAAGGGAATAAAGAATTCTTCAAAGAGACTAAATACAAGTTTGGCAAGGAGGTAAGTGAGGTAAAATGTTTGTACTGTGAGAGGCTGGGTAAGCAGTTTTCAGGTGGCGACTCTAGGTCATTCTGGAGCAGATTAGAGCAGAAAATCCCCTTTTAAAACGAAGCTACCGAACTTCACGAACGATCTTTTTCTTGCCAACAACCTGAACAGATTTTACAGTCATATTGAAAAACAAGGGGTCAATCACACCATCCCTTGTGCCACCAGATGCCAGCTCACTGAAACTACTCCACTCATTCACATTATCACTGAAGGGGCTTGGAACCCCACATCTGTTACTTCTGATATACTTCTCTCTCAATCCACATCTGCTCTCATTTTGAAGCAGAATGTTAACAGGACATTTTGGACTCAGTTTCGCCCTCCATGTTGAATGAAATACTGAGCTGACTAGCTATCTTCAGTGTTTACAGAAATTTTCAAAACCTCACTAAAGACATGCCATGAGCCAGCTTGCTTCAAGCCCTCTACTACTTTTCCCATACCCACGAAAATAACAAAGACTGAACTCAATGACTACAGACCTGTGGCTCTGACATAATTGGTAATGAAGTCATGCTATCTTGTCGTGCTATCTTAAGTCTGTCACAGACTCACTTCTGGACCCTTTGCAGTTTGCATACACAGGTCTGTCGATGGTGCAATTAATATGATGCTTTACTTGATCCTCAAAAGTATTTCAATTCTACTGGAAATTATGCTACGGTTTTATTTAATGATTTTAGCTCTGCATTTAATACAAAAAGTATAATTCCAACTATGCCACAGAACAAGCTTTCCCAGTTAAATCTTCAAGTTTCCATCTGTCAGTGGATTACAGACGTCCTGTCTAACATAAGGCAACAGGTCAAGCTGAGGAGAAACTTCTCTGACCTCTTGACTGGCTCCCTTCAAGGCTATGCGCTGTCCAAACTGCTCTTATTCCTGTATACTAAAGACTGTACCTCTAGATATCAGTGTGTTAAATTCTTGAAGTTTGCAGAATACATAACTCTCATTAGGGCTCATCTCTAATTAAGACAACTCTGACTATAGGAGGGAGATTGATCATTCAGTGTCTTGGTTCAGTCACTTCAAATTGGAGTTCAATGCACAGAAGACAGTGGAGATGGCAATAGATTTCAGGAGTAGTCACTTCTATTAACCCATATCATACTGTATGACTCATTGGAATCTTTCAATTTCCTTGGCACTGCTATTGCTAAGAATCTTAAGTGAGATGGAACATTAGTTCACTCATTAAGAAAGCTCACCAGGGGATCTTTTTTCTGCAGCAGTTGAAGAAGTTCAACCTGCCAGTGACAATAATGGTACATTTCTACACTACCATCATTGAGTCTATTCTCAATTCCTCTGACAGAATCTGGTATGCTTCTACGATAAGATATGACCAAATTTCAGTGTAGCATCCACAATGCAGATAAGGTGATAGGCTGGCAGTTACCATTGCTAAAGGACTTACGTGCTATCAGGATAGTCACGTGTGCAAGCAAGATCACAGCAGAAGATAACCATCCTGGACATGGCCTATTTGGGACACTTTCTCCCAGCAACACAATGTAGTCTATTATGACAGGAACAACTTTTTCCCCACTGCAGTACTTCTATATGAATATGCATGAGTCCTGCTGATTTGTTTATTTATGTCTTATAGTGTCTTAGGGATGTTTATTCTATTTTTTTATTTCTCTCTTTTTAAGTATGTAGCACAAGGTCAGCAAGTCAAATTCCTTGCACATGTAAATGTATATGGCCAATAAAGATTGGTTTCGTTTCTGATTCTGATTCACCTGACTGCTCTTCCCTGCACAGCTTCAAGTGCTGCTATACTTTTTTGTAGCACAGTGACCAGAACTCCATACAATACTTCAAATACAGTCCCACTAGTATATTATATAGTCCAAGCGTAATATCTTTGGATTTATCTTCAACAATTTTTACGACATAACATTTTATTTGACTTTTTAATTGCATCAGCACATTGCTTAGACATGGAAATCATTGTGTCAACATAAACCCCTAAACTTTTTTCAGAGATTGTCTTCCTTAGTCTCCCATCTTGTATTTATAATTGACAATGCTTTTGTTCATATCTAGCATTTGCACCTTTCTACATTAAACTGCATTTTACAAGTGTACACCCAGTTATGAAGCTTGCACAAGTCTTCTGAATTTTTTTGCTGCCTCCTCAATGTCTGTCTTTCCTCCAACTTTAGTATCATCTGCAAATTTGCAAAATTTACTAACTAAACTAGAATCAATATCATTAACATAAATCAGAAAATGTAACAGTCCATTGACAGACCACTGAGGGACTCCACAAGGAGCATTCTCCTCTTATCTGTACTTTTTGTCTACTGTCAGTTAACCATCTTGTTTTGTAAGTTACCTCTAATGCATACAACTTCTAGTTTCAAACTTAACTGTTGGTGTGGGACAGTTTTAAAAGTTTTTTGAAAGAGTAAGGAAATTATGTCATATGCTTTGTTTTTGCTAACTACTTTAGTTGGCTGTTCAAAAAAATCTGAAAGATTTGTTTGGCAGGATGCTCCTCTCATAAACCCCTGCTAGCTGTTATTTAGTATATTATTTTCATATAAGTACTTTTTTAGTTTATTTCTTATTATAGTTAACATATTTTGAATAGTAAAAAAGCAAGACTTATTGGTTTGTAATTACCAGGATCCATTTTGCCTCCCTTCTTAAAGACTGCAGTCACATTTGCAACTTTCCAGTCCTCCTGGTTCTTCTCGTTTCTCAATTGACTGCTGACATAAAAGGTTATATTCAACTGAAATGTTACTTATAAATATTCATTGACTACTCAGAAAAACTGCTTTCCATTTAGATTAGAACTCAACTAAATTACACTTTAAGTATTTTTTTTCTTTTTCGGGTTTGAACATTAGACTAAGGTTGGAAACCAGATATCAAACAAAGATTAATTTTGAGTTAATCAAGCTCCTCACCTCCACTACGATCTATGAATTCAAGGTAAGCTTAAATAGCGAAGATGTACACAGTATGTATGTCACAAGACAGACATAGTGCTAAATAGAATCTTAAGCCTTTTAAATGCTTCTTGGGCTTCATGTGTTTAATTAAATTTCCTCAAATAATTATTGGTCAAATTTGGTACTGGAGGTACAATAGTACTAAAATTCTTAACTCTTTAACTGAATATTTCAAAACTCGAATATTTTTTGTATCTCTAATGCCCTGGGTATCATAGCATTTAAAACAATTCTATATTACAATATCTACTATATTACACGGGCATTATGAGTTTTCATGTCAGATGAATAAATGAGGATGACACTGTAATCTAAACTGAAAATTCTGAAAACAGCATGAAAATATGATTAATGAACAAAATTAATAAATGGGGGATTGTATAAAAAATAAATACATTAAAATAATAATAATATTAAATTTTATTTATATAGCACCATTCCCATGCTCAAGGCCCTTTACAGATTCTCAGAAAGAAGAGGATATATGTAACATTGGATACAAATATTTTCTACACAGAATGCTAACACAGATAAATATAGGATATACCAAGCATTAAATAGAATAAAAGAGAATAAACCAGAATAAAATACTAAATTCAATACTATAAGAAAAACTTGAAAAGATAACATAATTTGTGGTGTCTGGGAGCTAAACAGCTAAAGGCCGTGGCACCCACAGAGTGTAAGTTGGTGTGGGACACAAGATTGCCAAAATTGGAGGACCTTAATGGGCAAACAGGAGAAGAGTGATGCAGAAGGTCACTGATGTAGTCCAGTGCAAGGCCATTTAAAGCTATGTAGGTTATTAAAAGAATTTTATAATCAATCCTGTAAGACACAGGGAGCCAGTGAAGGCGAAGCAGGAGGGGTTTATGTGCTCGCTGTTGCTGGTTTGTGTAAGGACTCTTGCAGCAGAGTTCTGAATCAACTGAAGCTGTGATATAAGATTTGAAGGGACATTTGCCAGTTGGGAGTTACAATAATTGATGCAGGATGTGATAAAAGCAAGTACAAGTTTCTCAGCATTTGAAAAGGAGAGGACTGAGCGAACACAGTATATGTTACAAAGGTGGAAGTAAGAAGTTTCTTAAAGTGGTTCATGTGGGTGGAATAAGAAATGGAATAAGAATAGGCAAATTCAGAAAAAGATCAGAAATGGATCCAGCAAGGATAGAGGAACAGATGTTTTTAAAGTTTCTGAAACAAAATTGACGCTTACAGGTAAGAGGAGGGAGATGTAATGAGACAGTGAAAAGCACTGCTTTATGGTCAGGGAGACCCAAATCACTGGTCTAAGTGTTGTCGACAGATATGCCAGATGTGTGGATCAGGTCTAATATATGATCAAAAGAGTGGGTAGGAAAATCAAAATGCTACACCAAGTCAAAACAGCCCAACAAGGGCAGGAATTCATTTCTGAGTTTACATGTAGAAATGTCAAAATTGATGTTGAAATCACCAGGTAGAATGACTGTCAGGGAAAGGGAACTTAAGTGGTTAATAATTCAGTTAGCTCAGAAAAGAAAGACCTAGAGACCGATAGAGAACAACAAGTAAGATAAGACCAGATTTTGTTACTAGTCTAAGAGTTAGTCACTTGAAAAACAATGTCCCATCATTTGGGATTCTTTTGATGTTTCAAAAAAGTTTCATCCAGTGAAAAAAGATTTAAATCAGTTGTCCCTGAGGCTGCAAACTCAGTCAAAGTCCATAAAAATAAATCCAAATCTATACTAATAAAAGGGAAAGCCCTCACTGACTCACTCACTCACTCACTCACTCATCACTAATTCTCCAACTTCCCGTGTGGGTGGAAGGCTGAAATTTGGCAGGTTCATTCCTTACAGCTTCCTTACAAAAGTTGGGCAGGTTTCATTTCGAAATTCTACGCGTAATGGTCATAACTGGAAGCTGTTTTTCTCCATTTACTGTAATGGAGATGAGCGCGAAAGCCGTGGGGGCGGAGTTTCGTGCAACATCATCACGCCTTCTACGTAATCACGCAGTACGTAGAAAACCAGGAAGAGCCCCAAAAACCGCTGATAAAAACATGCATTATATAATTGAGAAGGCAGCGAAACAATAAGAAGCGAGCGAGTGACATATACAACCATATTCATGAGTTCTGCTACTTCGGAAACAAAGCACGATGTAAACCTAAACTTTAAATTAAGTTCATAGACAGGCTGCCGCTGGCGTTTGTAATTTAGTGCCTGCCCATATAAGGCTGTCCGTCAGCGGCAATCCAATAGCAAACTGCCACTAAATATTCACGGGTGAAGGACTGTGCTTATGCAGAGGAAGATGAGATGGTCAGGGTGGTGTTTGGCACAAACTCAGCGAAACTGCGAGAGAAAGTTTTAAGTGCCAGGACTTCGGTAACATTAAATACAGCCATGGACATAGCACGACATGGCACCAGCACAGCTGGGAAACTTCGATGCATGTACACCGAGCGGCTCACGTGAACTGACGCAGTGCACAGACAAAAAGCAACAGTTCCAAAGAGCGCTGAACAAAAACCGAATTACACAATTGAAAAGGCAGCAAAAAAATATGAAGCGTCTGATACAGACAAGCATATTCATAAATGCAGCTACTGCGGAAACAAAGCACACGGTGGAAAAAGTCAATGTCCAGCTAAAGGAAGACAGTGTAAAAAAAAAAACCCGTGCATGCAGTGTGTCAGGTCTCAGATAAAGAAGAAGACGAGCTGTTTATTGATGCAGTAAGAAACGAATCGATGAATGAAACCTGTCATCTTTACAACGATTGACAAACACGGAATGTAACTTGAACACAACACATCCTACAAATACGAACCTGATTGAAAGAAATAATGATAATCAAATCCTTGATGACAGCAACACTCAGTAACACTCACAAAACAATTACTGTATATTGACAGTCATGTTACGTTATTTTTAAAATGTTCCCTTTTCTTTTTCATAGCTTCTTTAACACACTACTTCTCCGCTGCGATACGCGGGTATATATATGTATATATATACCCCGATCTACATACATCGAATAATGGATACTTAATTCGCCATCAATGATTGTTTTGGTAAAGCCATACTCAGTGTATTCATTAGATGAACGGTAAAAAAGTAAGAGCGAGGGGAGGATGACTTATTGAGGCACGCAGGCAAAACCACAATAGCACGCGGGCTCGATGTACTGTAGTGTGCGTCAACTCTATCTGAATTGCGCGATCACATTTGAAAAAATATATCTTTTCAAGTTCTATTTAGTCCATATGTGTCAAACTCAAGGCCCGCAGGCCACATCCGGCCCGGCGTGTAATTATATCCGGCCCGCGAGATCATTTTATATACTGCATTATTGTTATTAATGGCCCGGGTATATGAATCGCTGGTAACACAATAAACTACAGATCCCATAATGCAGCGCTTCAGCTGCCTTGCCGAACACTTACCGCGTTAATCAAGTCTAGCTTATGATGCTGCAAGTTATTGCGAAGCTAGCCCACACGATGCCGAAGAGAAAAGGTGATTCTGAACATAGAGCCTTTAAAAACCGATGGGAGGCTGAGTATATGTTTACTGACATTGCCGGTAAACCCGTGTGTCTCATTTCTGGAGCAAATGTGGGTATAATTATAGAGTTTAATCTAAAACGGCATTATGAGACAAAACATCAAGATAACCTGAAAGACCTGAATGTAATGCACAAGACACAGAAAGCAGAAGAGTTAAAGAAGAATCTGACACTTTAGCAGACGTTTTTACCCGTGCAAAATCACAAAGTGATTTCAAGTGAAGCTACTTTTATGGGAGACACAAATGCACCAGTGCAACTTGCCCCACTTTCTCTGTTGCCAAGTAATGTTGAACCAAGTCGACACTACGGTGTTCCCAAATACGCACTTTGTTCATAAACTGAATGATTTGATTTGTTATTGCTGAAAAGAACAAATTTTATTTATGTTTCCAGGTTTTGTTATGCACCATGTTCATATTTGAATTTGTATAATTTTGACAGGATATATTTTTATGGAGAGCAAAATCTTTTGGGATATTTAAAATTTAAGTTTATTTTTTATATAAAATTACATAAGAGTAAAGAAATTTGAATGTTTGTTCTTTTAACATTTACTTTATTTCTAATTTGTATAATTTAGACAGGATATATTTTTATGAAGAGCAAAATATTGTAAGTTATTTAAGGTTTGAGTTGATTTATTCCGGAATAATATTCTGTCGACTAAATAAAAATTCCTTCTATTTAAAATTTAAATAGAACAACATATACGATAGTTGTGTGTGTGTGTGTGTGTGTGCGTGTATGTATATATGTAGATATGTACAGTATGTATATATATGTTTATATATAAGTGTGTGTATGTATATATATGTATTTGTGTGTATATATGTGTGTGTATGTATATGTATGTGTGTATATGTAGATATATATATATGTGGATGTATGTGTATATATGTATGTATATATGTGTGTGTATATATATATATATATATATATATATATATATATGACAGCAACACTCATCACGTTATTTTCAAAATGTTTCCTTTTCTTTTTCATTGCTTCTTTAACACACTACTTCTCCGCTGCGCAGCGCAGGTATTTTGCTATATATATATATATGTATGTGTGTATATATATATATATATATATGTATATATATATAACTGTGTATATATATATATGTGTATATATGTATATACTGTATATATATGTCTATATTTGTATATGTGTATATGTATATATGTATGTATATGTATATATATATATATACATATATATATATATATATATATATATGTGTATATATATGTTTATATATGTGTTTGTCTGTGTATATATATATATATATATATATACTAGCAGAATACCCGCGCTTCGCAGCGGAGAAGTAGTGTGTTAAAGAAGGTATGAAAAAGAAAAGGAAAAATTTAAAAAATAACGTAACATGATTGTTAATGTAATTGTTTTGTCAGTGATATGAGTGTTGTTCCCATATCTATATCTATCTATATCTATATCTATATCTATAT
>JANRMT010062808.1:22856479-22869317 GCA_026402145.1 Polypterus bichir lapradei | reverse complement strand
GCTGCTCGACTTTTGCTGGGCAGGAGACGCCAGTTTTTGCAGACACGTTCACATGATCAAAAGTCTCCGCGCTCTTTGGAGGTCATTCATATACAAAATACCCGCGCCTCGCAGCGGAGAAGTAATGGGTTAAAGAAGTAATGAAAAAGAAAAGGAAACATTTTAATAATAACATAACATGATTGTCATGAGTGTTTGCTGTCATATATATGCCTGCCTAAATAAGTCACCCTCGCTTCGCTCTTACTTTTTTACCGTTCATTTAATCATGGCTAGTGGCGGAAAAATTATAAAATGGAAGGAGGATTACACTGAGTATGGCTTTACCAAAACAATTATTGATGGCGAATCGATTATTCATAAAGCTTGAATTGGTGATCTGTTTTTGTGTGTTAACCTCATATTTTTTCATACTTCTTCTCAAACCAAGGTGGTGCGAGGCTAAAATGAATTGGGATGCGCTGATCAATGTTATCGGTGTACCAGGAAATCATGCATTGACAAAAGTTCCCCTTTGATTGTAATGCAAAGTGTGATTAAATGCATTATTTTTTAACGTGTTATGGAGCACATGCATCGAAGCTTCTCAGCTGTGCTTGTGCTAAGAAAATTAAACATTTTAAAAATAACGTAACACGATTGTCAATGTAACCTTTTGTAAGTAGTGCCTGGAGGATTCAGTGTGGAGAAAGTCTAGAGACAGAGTGTGTATTAACGTGGATTTCTCTGTATTTGGTGGCAGTGTGACAAAGTTGCTTCGGAAGACGGCGTTAGCCGCGGAGCTCAGCTCAGAGCGAAATGAGGTAAATGGGAGGGGAGATGATGACGTGACTCCCCCACCCGCCTTAACTGTCAATCCTCCACAAACACAGTCTCTCGGAATTTGCATAAGCACACCCCTTCACCTGCAATTTTAACTTAGTTACAAAGTGATCAAAACTCTCGTTTATATCCTGCGTCCTCTCATTAAACTTGTATCCCGCATTATCCTTGGGCACGAAAAGCACCAGCGGCAGCCTGTCTATTAAGTTAATTTAAAGTTTAGGTTTATACCTCGCTTTGTTTCCGAAGTAGCTGTACTGATGAATATGGTAGTATGTCACTCGCTCGCTTCTTAATGTTTCGCTGCCTTGTCAATTATATAATGCATGTTTTGTTCAGCGTATTTTGGAGCTCTTCCTGGTTTTCTACATAGTGCGTTGACAGTCAGTTCACGTGATTACGTGGGCGGCGTAATGATGTCACACGAAACTCCGCCCCCACGGCGGTCAAGCTCAACTCCATTACAGTAAATGGAGAAAAATACCTTCCAGTTATGACCATTACGCGTAGAATTTCGAAATGAAACCTGCCCAACTTTTGTAAGGAAGCTGTAAGGAATAAGCCTGCCAAATTTCAGCCTTCTACCTACACGGGAAGTTGGAGAATTAGTGATGAGTCAGTCAGTCAGTCAGTCAGTGAGTGAGGGCTTTGCCTTTTATTAGTATAGATATATATATATATGCCAGCAACACTCATGACAATGACAAAACAATTACATTGTCAATCATGTTACGTTATTTTTTAAATTTTTCCTTTTCTTTTTCATAACTTCTTTAACACAGTACTTCTCCGCTGCGAAGCGCGGGTATTCTGCTAGTTCAATATAAAAGTTAATCAATTGTATTCATGAACTATACTGTACATACAGTAAGAGAAAATGAAAGAAGTGCAAAAAGTGAAAGGTTCAATGTGAACTTTAATGAAAAGTATTCTTAACAAGAAGAATTGGCAGCAACTTGCGTGCACCAGCGTTCTATCCACCATTGTAGGCCATTGAATATTATTCATAATAAAACCTATTTAATTCTAGTTATGCAGTTCTTACTCCAGGATTTTTATTCATTAGTTTCCCAGTTAATCACTACACTATAACGTCATTAATGTTAGGGTTAAATCTTGAAGTGGCCAAATTGATAATAAGAAAGACAGAGTGAGATCAAGCTATTAATTAACTCAGGACCAATAAGCCCTTGACTGACTGTCTGAATCCTGATTTTATATTTAGTGGTTTAGGTATGATGCCCCATTTGAAAGAAGCAAAGAATCCTAGTCCTCCACAATAAACAAATGTCACAGATATTAGTTACAAAACTACAGAATTTTTAATATACCAGTTGGCAGTACACTTCTGAACGTTTTCTTGTTTTTGTTGAAACATTTCAATAAAATGTGCTAAAAATCTAACTTCAAAAAGAGTGAGCAGTCTTGCCTAAGCAGCAAAAAATGTCAGATTTCATTCAATACTTAACCAGATGGTGCATCTCTAATTTTACCTAAAACTATGCACAGAACACCAACTAGAGATTATGTTATATCGACTGCACCAATGCAACAGTTCCCTAGATTCACCTCTTTAAAGAAAAAAAATGCATATTTTGCATGTTACTGGATTTTAAATACAATATAATACTTTTCATATAAAATACAATCATACCTCACACACAATTTCAAAGACTTTTTAAATACTTTGTTAATCCCCAAGAAGAGAAACTGCATGACCTTTCATCTCACAATTACAAGCTTAATATTACCATTTTGAAAATTGTGCAAAACAAGTGCTGTGTGGGCTTTAAATCCAGCTGGGTAATCTCTAAAAATGTCTGTGGCTATGCTCTTGCCAGGATCTAACAGAAAGATTTTATTTGATCTCTGCCACTCTTAAATACATTAGTGGACATACTTTTTCTAAAACTGGATCAAGGTTTGCTCATTGAATACTGTATGTTCTGTATTGGAAAGTATTTAATCACTACAGAGGAGTGAAATGCATTCTGTAAAATGTGACATTCTGCATATTTTCCACAAAAAGAAACACAAATACATGAGATACATAAGACTGAGAATATGCACAATTTATGTACCATTGAGCTCAGAGTTTCTCTTCATTGAGTTTGATCGCTAAGATTGTCATCATAATTGGCAAAATATGAATCTTAGTACATACTACTGGAACAACCACAAGGACGATGACTCAACTAATTGGTCTCACGTGACAAAAAATTAGTCTGGTGATTTTTTCAATAGAGATATTAATTTAAATACTAAATGACAGGCAGAACTAATGCAAGTGAAACACAGTTTGACTCAAGATTTTTCTCAGATTCAATTCTGAATCACCACTAGCATTGACTATTAATAATGTTTACTCAAAAATGGAAAAACATTTGTCTAAAGCAGTTTGACTAATTAGAAAGCCAACAGAGGCTGATGCCTTGTTTTATCTAGCTCATGTTGGATCTAATCCTGTGTATATTTTAGATAGTTCAAGTTTAGCAAGATATGTATAGAGTATAACTTTAACTTCTATTGGGGAAAAAATGTATGACAGCTTTTATAAATTATCTGGATAAGATACTTGTACAACTTATATGTTACCCAACTTGACCATTTTTTTTGTGAAATGCCTATGTTTTTTTTTGCATTGTCTTAGATTTTTAATGAAATATTTTTTTCCCCATAAATGTTTTAAGAAGTCTAATTATCACTAAGTTATAGTGATCAAAATCACTGATTTCCAAATTAAAAAGAATTATTTTGTAACACGGTTTTTATCAAGGACATAACGTGAAAGTATATTTTCTATATAACTCTCTGAATGTGTTGACACCTTGGTCATGCTAGATACTAAGTACTGCATATTTCAATGAAGGTGGAAATTGTATTTGTCTTTAAAGTTGACAGCAGTGACACCAACTCACAGTTTTACTTGTCCTTGTATTAGATTCTCAGCAGCTTTTCAATCACTACATTTGTAGCTATATTAGTGATGATTTGTGGATAATGATACACAAAGAAAAGACTTACTTGAGAAGCAAACAGAAGATTTTCACTTAATAGCATTAAGTAGTTTACACCAGAATTCCATTACACTGACTTCCCAATAAAACAGTTTTCTATATTAATTCTTCCTCTGCTTAAGATCTCTGCTGTGTTATTTTTAATTTCAAACAAGGTTTTAGTTTATTGCAAATAAATGGGATAATGTTTCACTATGAAGTCTCAAAGAAGGATTTAATCATATAAACAAGTATATTATAAATATTATACATCTAAATAAATATTAAATTCAAATGTATTTTAATGGAGTGTTTCTTAAACATTGTGTAAAGGAAAGATGGAAGCTGATGATGTATTTGGGAGCTGCCATGAATTAAATGCTCAATGAAACAAATTAAACAATTTATTTTTTCTTTTGTCGATGCAAACCATTTTATGAAATGTAAAACCCATATAAAACTAAAGATTTGATCACTGCTAACTTAAATAGCTGTCATTGTCTCATAAAATTGAAGCTAAAATCAAAAACTATGTTTGGATCCAAATAATGACAATACTTTTGAAAATTGAAAAATATATCAAAAATGACCAATATCAGTTTTGCTGCTTTAATGCAATTATCCAAGCTTGAATAAAAGACTTAGTCAAAGGAGAAGAAGTTAAAAAAGTTCTTTAGGTTAGGAAATACAAGCATTCAAAATGCTCAATTCTGCTTTGTGATATTTTTTCACCTGTAACTGATATTCAAGGACTGGCATCTCCTCTTCTTCACTTGGTCCAAATTGCTTTCGTGCAGCTGAATAGCGAATGGCTATTGATATTGCAAGTTTCAAATTAACCACTGACATTCGTGTAATTCCAACACGGCCACCTGACAATGCACCAAGTGAAGCCCCAAACCGTTTATTGGGATCCTGCAGATAAAAAAAAGCCTTACTTTTTTTTCCAAAACTAATTCAAAAAACAATTCTATATTATTTTCTAAAACAAATGTGAAGAATAAAGGGTTCTTTCCTTAATTAACCAAAGACCTTCAAATCTTACAAACAAGACTGCAGAGAAACTATGAGATGAACTCACAAATTCTCATGGTAAGAAGAAGGTAAACAAAAGACAACACAAAACAGGACAGAAGTCATAAGCCACAAAAATGTGGTTCCCCCAGCAGCGGATTTAGACAGAGACTTCTCCCCAAGTTAAAGTTACATTATACTGGAATGTATTTGGTCAGAAAAGATGTTGCCAAGAGACAGCTGACATATGTAGCTGAGTACAAATTAGACAGTGTGACATTTGACTTAACAATACTACTTAATATAAGTAACTAAATATATACAAATACACACAACAACGCACACACACACACACACACACACTATATATATTATATTTATATAAAAAAGAAACAGAGTTTAAAATAAAAAAAATTATTGCAGGTTAACTAAATACTGTGGTTACTTTAAAAACAGATTATTATACATATAACAAATTTAGTCATAAGTAAACTTACTATTTCAAAAAAGCTAATATTACCATTCAGTATATAATTACCCTTTATACAGAAAAAAAAGAAAAAAAAAACAACTTTATCAGTCACGTCCCATACTATTTACAATTAACATATTGGATCAGGGTCACAATTGCAATTTTTTCCTTGCATCCTACCTTGTAAGGTGTAACATAAAGGCCCTCTGGTGTTATATCCCCAGTTGAGTTCAGAAGGTTCTCTCTAGGTATTCGAACATCACAAAACAATACAAATCTGGAAAATAATATTAAGCAAACAAATAACATACCATAACATTCTATAAAACGCTTAATATAATTCACTGGCCATCAATGTTTGCACAGAATGAACTAACCACAAGTGAGGTACTAGTCTAGATGGTTCGCTCATACTTATACCCACACTTACAGAGGAAGGACAATTAACCTAACAGGCTTGTCTTTGAGACGTGAGATGAAAACTGTGGTTTTCAAAGGAAAATCCACAAAGACACTGGGTGAACATGCAAACTCAATAAAAGACAATGGCTGCGTGTGGAATTTTAAGCAAGGGCAGGCAACATCACTAAACACTGGATCATCTAACTAATTAAACAGAAGAGCAAAACCTCACGAGTTCTTTTAACATGTAAATTTCGATAATAAAATTGGAAACAACAGTAAAATTTTCAGAAAACTACATTAGTTTTTTTTTAATTTTTTAAATCCTTCATTGTTATCAAACTGTTAAATGCCTTACTATTTCTATTGCAAATACAGTATTACTGGGTGTATACTATTTTTTAAGTCTACTGGTTCCTGATTTACAGTGGTTGTAGAACTATCACGCATAGAGTACAGTTGTCTGCCATGTACAACACAGAACACAATCAATGTTTTAGGAAATCACATGGGTATACACCAACCAATCCACAACATTAAAACCACCTTGCTATTATTGTGTTGGTCCCCCTTCTTGCTGTCAAAACATCATTAATCTGTTGAAGCATGACCTCCACAAGACCTCTGAAGGTGTCCTGTAGTATCTGGCACCATAAACATTAACAGCACATCCTTTAAATCCTGTACGTTGCAAGGTGCAGGGAATATTGTTGCCTGCAACAATCTTTAGGTAGGTGGCACCAGTCAACGTAACATCCACATGAATGCCAGAACCCAAGCAGCAGAACACTGCCCCAGAGCATCAGACTGCCTCTGCCTGCTTGGCTTCTTTCCATAGTGAATCCTGCTGCCATGTCTTCCCCAGGTAAACAACACACAAGTACCCTATGTGATCTAAAGGAAAACATTTAATCAGACCAGGCCACCTTCTTCCATTACTTCACTGTCCATTTCTGATGCTTGCATGTAAATTGTAGGCACTCTCTGCAGTGGATAGGGGTTAGTTAGCATGAGGACTCTGTCCTGTTTGTGTCTATACAGCTCCATATGCAACAAGTTACAAAACACTGTGTGTTCTGACACTTTCCTTTCTTGGTCGGCAATAACTTTTTCAGAGGTTTGTGCTATAGTAGCTGTTCTGTGGGGTCAAATGAGATAGGCTAGCCTTCATTCCCCATGCTCATCAATGAGCCTTTGACACCCATGACCCTGTCGCTGGTTCACCGGTTGTCTTTCCTTGGACCACTTTTGGTAGGTAGTAACCACTGCATATATATATATGTAACACCCTAACAAGACGTGCCATTTTGGAGATGCTCTGACCCACTCATCTACCCAACAGAAACTGGCCCTTATTAAAGTTGCTCAGACCCTTAGGTTTGCCCATTTTTTCTTCTTCCACCACATCACCTTCAAGAACTGACTGTTCACTTGCTGCCTACTATATCTCACCCCCTGACAGGAGCCATTGTGATGAGATAATCAGTGTTATTCACTTCACCAGTCAGTGGTTTTAATGTTGTGGCTGATGAATGTATTTTGTTCATTTAGTTTTTCATTTGCCAACCATATAATGATTAGGGGCTATTAACTAATATGCGGTTCCTTACTACTGTCAAATAAATTGTGTTATTCTGTCAATTACATTACCAATTTATTTCATATTTAGCATTCTCTACTGAAAGAATATTCTACTTCAGTGGTCACATTATTGCCCTTATTTTTAAAATGTTGTGCCCAAAATATAATAGTTGTGTTCCTTGCGTTATGTTCCCCTTTCCGTTTCGGATTCCTAGGCCACTGCTTTTTTGAGGATGCAGGCCCCAGACCTGTTTTTCATTTTCAATGCCAGGCCTATTTTGAGTTTTGATACCTACATAAAGTATTCATGCCTTTTTTGAATTTAGGCCTTTTGGAAGTGTTGGGGATCCAAAATCATTTTACAATGATCATTTATGGTTACAGCCATATTATTTGTTGCGATGTGACCAAGACACATTATGACATGTAATAACATTGTGTCATCTCATTTTTACAATTTATGTTTTCAGTTTTTTTGAAAATTTGGTTCTATTTTGTCATTGGTTTCAATAGCAAAAACATTTTATGTGAATACTTTGACTTAGTTAATGCTTTTTTACAAGATAAATTTGTTTGTTAGGGCTTTCTACTTATTTTGTATTTTTTTTTTTTTTTTTTTTTGATAACTCTCAACATTCTTTATCCTTCAATTTGCTTAAAACACACAGCAATCCAGCTGAAAACTATCTAAACTTTATCAGGGATTGCAACCTCACCGTAAATGATGCCAGGTAGCTCCAGCCCTTTTCATGCATATGTTTTAGAACCGTGCAAATTTCAAGCCATTCTGGGAATAGATTCTTTGTTTTATATCAGAGAGGGTAGGATTTACGATAGAAGTAATGGTCTGTTTATCACCAGATAATCTAACACTATACAGTTAGCATCAACTAATTCTCCTCAATGCACCTTTCAAAACTTTACATAAAAATTATATTTCATATTAGATAAAACTACAAAAATTTTTTTTTAAATGGATCTGGTTTTGTAAAATATTTTAATGATTTGTTATATGGGGCGGCACGGTGGCGCAGTGGTAGCGCTGCTGCCTCGCAGTTAGGAGACCCCGGTTCACTTCCCTGGTCCTCCCTGCGTGGAGTTTGCATGTTCTCCCCATGTCTGCGTGGGTTTCCTCCCACAGTCCAAAGACATGCAGGTTAGGTGGATTGGTGATTCTAAATTGGCCCTAGTGTGTGCTTGGTGTGTTTGTGTGTGTCCTGCGGTGGGTTGGCACCCTGCCCGGGACTGGTTCCTGCCTTTTGCCCTGTGTTGGCTGGGATTGACTCCAGCAGACCCCCGTGACCCTGTGTTCAGATTCAGCGGGTTGGAAAATGGATGGATGGATGGATTTGTTTTATGTTAACCTGCAGGGTGTATGTATGGTCAGTATTTAAATATTTAAAAAAAAAAAAAAAAAGATATGCTCTTTATTTTTGTTAGACAGATGTAAAATATTTATTTTTACTTATGCACATATACCATCAAGCGATAAAAGTTATAAAAATACATAATGAAATGCATCTTTTGTGTGTTTGTGATGAATAATTTAAGAATTTTAAGAAAACAAAATATGTAACACAACCATTATAGACTATATACAAAAGCGTATCAAGGGCGTAACATTACATTTGACTCCAACTTACTAGTATCCTCAAGACACACATATACCAATACATAATATACTAGCATTATCATGCATTAACACCATGGTCCTGTATTTGATTCATGATTTATGTTCTCCTTGTTTTTACCTCTGGGCACTCTAGTTTTATATTCATATATGAAACTCGTGTATGTTAAGTTCATTGACAACTCTAAAAAATGACCTCACAAGAGTGCAAGTGCTGGATTAAGCAGGTTTGATAATGAAAGAATCGATGGATGACTTTTGCTTACACAAAAAAGCAGAAAATGTAGTGTTACTTAGAACTACCAAAAACAGAGAAGGTACAGTACACATGAACCAATTCTCATTATATATTACAACAATGAAACACAGAGTGGCATTTTACAAACACAGCTGCAACAAATATATTGGAGGTGTTATGAATCTGCTATCCGTCACCAAAGCATAGATGTCAGTAATGTAACATGCAGGTCTATAACGTGACTGCAAACAGGATCTACTTTTAAGAATTATTTTGTTACCACACCATAGAATTAAATGAGGAATGGAAAAAAATTACAAAATAACTAATAAACTGTGACACTTATACTTGCAACAGTCTTAAGACTTGTTAAGGAATCAAGTAATGATATTTTCAAAAGGCTATTGTTTAGATTTAGACATAAATTCTTGTGTATAACAAATTCAATTATAGCATTTCCCAGCGTTGGAGTAGACATGTTAAATACTTCACATTTATAAATTAGAACAAGGAATAAGTCACTGAAAAATCTCTGAAATTCAAACTGAAATGAGAGTTTTTACTGATGGTTTGGAATGCAAGGTAATATTTTATAGTAAAGCTAAAATGGAAAAAATATTAAAAGGAAAGTGATAATATGATTTATGAATGTTTCAGTGAAGTCTGCTATTTTGGAGTAATGCAACAAAAAAGTAACAAGTAATTGTACAGATGTTATCTTTCAGCATTGTCCTGATTTTCACTGTTTTAAGACTGAAACTAAGCATTGTACTTGGTCTGGAAAGATCTATGTTTATATAGAATTTAATGGGGTTAGCACAGTTCATATGAGACAGTGAAATACATTTCTAAATCTGGCAAGCAAGTCACTTGTCATATTGAAATATTTGAGAAACACCACTCAAGGATTTATAAGCCTTTTACAACATTTCCCCAGCTTTAGGCACTTAAAAGTCCTGAAAGCAAACTGAAGATATCTATCTTCAATATAAACATTTATCACTTTCAAAAATCTGACAAAACCAGTTCACACTTTACCAATAATTTAAAAGGCAAATGTTTGGAGTTTCACCTGTTCTCACCCTATATTGTTTACACTCAAAACATAGTATAATAAATATACAAAAATACCATAATGAAATTTAAGAGCACAATAAAATCTATTATATCAGGAATCTCAGATTTTAGAAGGAAAACATACAGCAATTTATAGAAAATGTAAAGTAGAAATTGAATACAAAAAAGGCATCATGAAGGTTTTAAGTACAGTACATTATATTTTATAATGATACTTTCTAGCTAGTCTTTTCGCTTCAAAGTTTTATTAAAGCTGATATTTTTAAAGAATTACGGTACATATTGGTTATAATGGGAATCATTAGACTGAACCATGCTGAGCTAAAACGCTATGCAAACACGAGCCAGACATCAAAAGGTCTTCTGCAAACTGCAGAAAGTCAGGAGTAGTCACAGCAGGAGTCAATACTTTCTTAAAGATATGAAAAAAAATCATTTTCTGCCTACAGTAAAAATGAAATGGTACAGTTTTCATTTTGCCCACCAAGCAGTTCATATGCAGTCACCCTTCATAATCAGATTTTTAAGAAGTATTGGGAGTTAAGTAAAAATTGAATTCACTTATAACTTTATCACTGTTGAAGAATTTTACAATTTAAAACACTAGGTTTTTGTAGAGTCTATAGATGTCTTCATTTGTCAGTGAAGGAAATGAAAATAATTACACAGTAAAATTATTATTTTTTTTACAAGTTAGTGTTTTGGTGACTTTTCAAAAGGGTTTTATTTGCTTTAATCTAAATTTAAAAATTTACCTGGCATCACAATTTTTTGTTTTATTTATTTTTTTTATTTGATTTGGACTACAGAAATTTAGTCCTACAGAAATATTAACAGTTGTTGTTTGGAGTTTCATTTTTTTGGCTTTTGCCTTTCATTCAAATTGCTGTTTTACCATCTCAATGATGGTTCTCTAGAAGAGGACTTCATACACTGGCTCAACAAAGTTCAAGAGTTCTTTAAAGCAATGGTGATCAAAGTGTTTATGACTGAGTACTATTTTTCCAAAGTCAAAGATATGGAGGATCACCTATGGCCAAAAGCCACTCATGACCATAAATTCTGGTCATATTCACATCATATTCTCTATTCTACATGTAACTGCATGAAAAATGGTACAACCTTTGTTTTGTTTGCCTAGACGTCTCCCCTCATTTTGTGAATTCAAGAAACCTGTTACAGACTTAAGAGGTGGGTGTAGTTAAGTAATATAACAGGCAGAATTGCAAATGTTTGCTTGTGACTTCACAGTGACCATTCACTTCTATAAAAAGACCTGAGGATGTAGGTATGATTCATAGCATTTCTAAGTTTCTGCGTGAGGAACAGAAAAAATAGACTTTGCCATTCTGACAATCCAATTTCTTAACTATTAGTATCAAACTTCTTTTTTCATGCATTTGCACTTGATGTCTAGACATTTAAGAATGCTACTTTCATGTTATTATTTAAAATCTTACTTATATCACTGTCCTCTTACTTTTTGGTGCTCATTAGCAGCATTGAGGGGTGTTCAATAATTTATCTACCTGAGTATGAAAGAAAGTAGCAAGCATGTTGAAACAATTCTGGGCATATTGTGACATGTCTCAAGGTTACTCATCACAGGTGTAGCTCAGTGCGAGTCTAACATTCCAAAAGACAGGATATCAGGAGAGTCCTCGTGCAAATAAGCACAAACAGTAAGCACCCTGCTGTATTTAATGGAGCTCAACTAGGGCAAAAAGTTCTCCCAGCTGAAGGCTCCTTATCTGCGTGTGAGGTGCATGGAGTTGTATAGAGTAAATAATATAGTATATAGTTATTTGGAATACATACATTTCATGTGTGTTCCATGTCTAGAAAGATCTAGGTAAGTGTAGGATGAAAGGAAATTTTGAACAAATACCTAAAGCAGAAACTTTTTCCATGTTATACTAATAATGACATGAAGTGTATAATGTGTGAAGACTTTAGTCCAAATATCAAATAAACACATGCGCTTTTATCTATACTAATAAACAGGAAAGCCCTCACTCACTCACTGACTGACTGACTGACTGACTGACTCATCACTAATTCTCCAACTTCCCGTGTAGGTAGAAGGCTGAAATTTGGCAGGCTTATTCCTTACAGCTTCCTTACAAAAGTTGGGCAGGTTTCATTTCGAAATTCTACGCGTAATGGTCATAACTGGAAGCTGTTTTTCTCCATTTACTGTAATGGAGATGAGCTTGAAACCCGTGGGGGCGGAGTTTCGTCTGACATCATCACGCCTCCTACGTAATCACGCAGTAAGTAGAAAACCAGGAAGAGGCCCAAAAAGCGCTTTAGAAAACATGCATTATATAATTGAGAAGGCAGCGAAACAATAAGAAGCGAGCGAGTGATATATACAACCATATTCATGAGTTCTGCTACTTCGGAAACAAAGCACAGTGTAAACCTACACTTTAAATTAAGTTCATAGACAGGCTGCCGCTGGCATTTGTAATTTAGTGCCTGCCCATATAAGGCCGTCCGTCAGCGGCAATCCAATAGCAAACTGCCACGGGTAAATATTCACGGGTGAAGGACTGTGCTTATGCAGAGGAAGATGAGATGGTCAGGGTGGTGTTTGGCACAAA
>JANRMT010062808.1:22833755-22851026 GCA_026402145.1 Polypterus bichir lapradei | reverse complement strand
ATTTAAATTTTAAATAGAACTTGAACAAATACGATAGTTCATAATATCCACGCAGACTTGCACGTAAGAGCGGGAGTTATCCATTTTAACAAGCAGCGTCTTGCACTGATACGAAATAGCTGTGTGTGTATATATGTAGATATGTATGTATATGTATATATATGTTTATATATGTGTGTGTGTATGTATATATATATGTATTTGTGTGTATATATGTGTGTATGTATGTATGTGTGTATGTATATGTATGTGTATATATGTAGATATATATATGTGTGTGTGTATATATATGTGTATATGTATAGATATGTATATATATGTTTATGTGTGTGTGTGTAAATGTATATATATATATATATATATATATATATATATATATGACAGCAACACTCATCACTCACAACAGTGACAAAACAATTACATTGACAATCATGTTACGTTATTTTCAAAATGTTTCCTTTTCTTTTTCATTGCTTCTTTAACACACTACTTCTCCGCTGCGAAGCGCGGGTATTTTGCTAGTTCAAGAATATAACGAAAGAAAATCATTCGCTGATGGAGAGGTGTGAAGGGATTTAAGGTGCGCAAGGATTACAAGTTTTTTCGCAGGCTTCCGGGATTCTAGCGTTAATCAAAAAAAATGGAAATGAGTAGGAGATAGACATTTGTATATAAAAACAATATATAATATAAATTTATAACTATATAGCTGAACAATTCCAGCTATCAAATGATTTACAATATGCTATGCACACAGAGGGGAGGTGGTTTCATAAAGAAAAATATCTGATGAAAATTAAGCAGAGAAAAATAAGGCATCATCCTACACCTAACTTATCTTTTCTAGCACACAAGTAAAGCAGATGAAGTAACAAACAGGAGTATTTTTTTCACTTTAAGTGGGCAGGTATGGAACTCATTAACACTGCTTACATTAAATGCTGTGATAAGAAGAGACACGAGGCATGGCAAGGTTTGGGGCAGCCACCCGTTTAATGCAGTTTCCTGGCTGCAAAAGCAAATGATTCATGTAAGACAAGTTTACACGACAGAGTCCAAAACAGAACTGCCTCTCAGAGCAAAGGCGGGAGGCTTTATAGGACGTTGGGCGGAAGTGACGTCGTCCTCGGGCCCGGGACCGGAAGTGATGTCGTCCTCGGGGCCGGGACCGGAAGTGATGTGTCCCGCATCGAGGTGGTGGCTCCTGGTGGGATTTCCCGGGAAAGACCTGTAGGGAACTTAGAAAGAGCGTCAGCGTACCCCGCCCCCCCCCCAGCAGATGTATAATCAGTCCTCTCTAAGCCCTTCAGCTGCCTCCTATGCACACGTGTGTGACAATGCACATTTCTCTTCTCTTCTTCCTTCTTATACCCCCATTACCAATAACTTGTTTATAGTGTAGATAAACAGCTTAAATTCAGTATTGTTCTTATTTATACTTCAGCATTCTCAAATACACATTCAAACTGCCACTTGCCAGTGGTGGAATAAAATTAAACTTCAGCCACAGCCAATTTCTATTTGCCTGTAATTTATGAACATGAAATATAAATACAATAAATAACTAGTATTTTTCCTGTGATCTCCACTTTTAGACATTAATAATCTTCTATTTCCACATATGGAAAATAAAAATAAAAACAGAAAACAACTGTACATAATTAGAATTAGAGCAACACTTTCATTGTACTCCCCTTAGGAGTCTAGCAACAGATTTTAGGTATAAATAAATTGTATCCTTCTGCCTGTCATATATTACACTATTATTTAATTATACTATTAAGAATATTGTATTTAACCTTAGAGTACATGCTTTTATTTATAATACAAGATCATTGTCATCAAACGTTTATGACAAATACACATTTTAGATGCAAGGATAAAAGCAATTACATTTGCCCAGCTAATGCACAAATAAAATAATTTTAAAATGTCCATAAAATAATTTACAGCATTAACATATTGTGTGAAATGCCACCTAGTGGGAAAATAGTAAATGCTACATTAGCTTGCTTACTACTAAAACATAATACATAAGGGTTTTGGAGACACTATAAAAACCATGTAACAATAAAATAGATGAAAATTACGTAATTGCTGTGATAAAACTAATTTCCCACACATTTATAATGTTAATAATAACAAACATAAATGCAAAACTTTTAAGACTGACAAAAGAGGACTACTTTCTGAAGCCATTAGTTTTTAGAGACAAGAATAAACCAATTATATTTTCCTAGTAAATTAATGGACTTTTTTTCTTTTTTAATTAGGAAGTGGAAAACACTTTTCCCACTCATTTGGGATTTCCTCATCTCTAGCCTTTGGACCAGGGCTTTAATTATTAAAGGTTTTACTACACTGATTTAGGAAGTGTTGTAGTAATGAGATATTATCAATATAACTTTGTTTTTGTTAACTTGGCAACTAGATGATTTAATAACTCTTGATTTTACTGTTCTGTATTTTCCTCTTTTTGTAATTAGTTAATTACCTTACATGTTTTTAAGGCTTCTGATATCCCTTTGATTGAATGTTTTCTTCTGACAGTCTACTTTCTAGATACACCCTAATGAAATTTAAATGAGGTTAACTGGGGTGAGATACACTGCCCATGGAGCATTGAAAGGAGAACAAAATACCTTTTCAAAACACAGGGTGGAAAAAGTGAGAACCAGAATTATGTTTCTCTTTTTCAAGTTAAGGACTGCTGAGAGGCCAGTCATACATCTTGGCACTTAACCCCTTAGATATCCAACTCGGGGAAATGAGGCTATTTTATCTTTTTAAAGCAAACAGCCCAGCAACTCTTTTTTATAACAAAATGTATTTCCAAATTTAAAACAGTTACAATAATCCCTCCTTGATCACGGGGGTTGCGTTCCAGAACCCCCCGCGATAGATGAAAATCCGCGAAGTAGAAACCATATGTTTGTATGGTTATTTTTATATATTTTAAGCCCTTATAAACTCTCCCACACTGTTAACATTATTAGAGCCATCTAGACATGAAATAACACCCTTTAGTCAAAAGTTTAAACTGTGCTCCATGACAAGACAGAGATGACAGTTCTTTCTCACAATTAAAAGAATGCAAATATATATTCTCTTCAAAGGAATGCGTGTCAGGCACAGAGAATGTCAGAGAGAGTGAGAGAGACAGAGAAAAGCAAACAATCAAGCACCGCGCGGGAAGCATATCGTGTATCATTGAGGAGTTTTAGTTAATACGTAATACATGCTCTGATTGGGTACCTTCTAAGCCATCCGCCAATAGCGTCCCTTGTATGAAATCAACTGGGCAAACAAACTGAGGAAGCATGTACCATAAATTAAAAGACCCATTGTCCGCAGAAATCCGCGAACCAGCGAAAAATCCGTGATGTATATTTAGATATGCTTACATTTAAAATCCGCGATGGAGTGAAGCCGCGAAAGTCGAAGCGCGATATAGCGAGGAATCACTGCACTTAATTTTATTAATATGTGTCAGTTTTTTCTTTACTGTAAGGACTAATGGTTTAATTTATTTTAATATCAGAAAATCATGTGTTCTAGGAATACAGTAACAATAAATATATGTCTGAATTAAATTTTCTTTGAACCACACAGGTATTTATACACTCTTAAACTCAAGTGGTGCATAATAAAATGAAAAAAAAAATTCTACTCTGTTCTATCCTTATACAGTATATGTTTTTTTAACTAATGGAAGTGGCAAAAATATCAGACTGACATACTTTGCTCCACAGGGCTATGAGTTTCAACATTTGTGACAGAGCAAGGAGCTCAACAATAGCTCAGGACCTCTGATTAGAGCTGGCAATATTCTGGATTGAGAGTAACATGCTGAAGTGTTTCGGATATCTAATGAGGACACCGTCTCTGATGTACTGGGATAAACCCACTGACAGGGAAAAACAGATGCAGACTCAGGAACCATTGAAAGGATTAT
Source organism: Polypterus bichir lapradei (assembly GCA_026402145.1). NCBI lineage: Eukaryota > Metazoa > Chordata > Cladistia > Polypteriformes > Polypteridae > Polypterus > Polypterus bichir. The sequence continues at coordinate 22,847,071 of JANRMT010062808.1, read as the reverse complement.
ATCTCTCTGTCAAATAGCCTAGGAGTGCCTGTGAAATCAATAGTTGGAACCTGAGACTTCAGCTAGGACCCTAAAACCCAGATTACTATTTTTTCCTTCACCAGAAACAACTGGACAGAAACATGATAAAAATTAAGCGAGACTGGGCTCTCAAATAAAGGATACTCCATTAGTTTAAAGAAACTGATAGATGATACTTAACATATTTTACTCAGACAGAATTTTCCGTAAGAGTTAATAATGTACAATTATGTTAAATGTCTATGCAAAATAGCCACAAAATGTAATTTAAATTCAATTCAGTCATGCTCAACGTGAAACAATTTCCAAACAATAGTAGTTCAAACTTTATAGTTAAAATAGCACTGTTTCACAGTTCTGGCCTTGCTTTCAGGTTAAAGGAGCCAGCACAGTTTCTTCAGCATACAAATGTAAAATTACCACGTTTTCCATATACGCAAAAACTCTTACCCATTATCCAGACCATTCTGGCCAAGCTTCTTGCCAATATCTCCAACCATCACCCCAGGCATAGCAAGGAGTGTTTTTGGATCTCTGACCTAAGTATGAAATATTTGTATTGCATTTACTTTAGTCATAGCAATGAATCTGAAAGAAATTAACACATTTAAGCCTTAGCAAAAAGTTTCATTTTTATAAATATAAAGATTGTAAATAAGCAAATGGTATAAGTATGTCTTTTGGCATTATGTGGCAAAAACTATACAGCTAAGTAAAAATCTGTAATTTTACAATTATGTTGGTTTTCAATACTTATAGTTTTGTTTTTTTATTTTTACAATAACAATAATTTGTGAGTGGCCACTGTTACTTCAGCAGTGGAGGAATGAAGGTGATGTGAATGACTGAATGGGATTTCACATTTTTTCACCTACTAAGTAAAAAAAAAGGGGATACTCTTTACTATCTTTAGGGAACTCATAATGTAAGCATTTCATACTATAGACCTAAATGCCCTTATAAGAAAAAGTGGCCACTGTAATATTTTTGTTGCGGTTTTGAGATACACCTGTTCTTTCCATTCATCCTTTTGTTTCAGACCGTATTACAACAAAGACAAATATACTATCCAAAGGACATGGTTTTATGCTAACTAATGTAAAAAAAATAATAAAAAAGGCCAAACAACATCTGCACCAGGCATACTGCCTCTAATGCTTATGTGTTTAAAAACACCCTTTTACCAGGTGATGGTGGCAGTCTGCCAGCACTGACTCAACGACATTCAGTCAACAGTTTTCAGTTTTGGTAGAAAAGCAAGATTGTTGTGGATTTGCTGCTTGACTGGCATGTATGTATAAAAGTAGGAACATTATATATATGTGCGATACCATCAGAAAATATTAAAAGCCTACATCTGTAGTATAGTGTCCAGGTTAGGAATCAAACAAGTGCACCAAGTATATTCCTATACACTATCAAATGTAGAAATGCTCATTTCCCCGAAAATGCACCCTATTCTAGAGCTATGCAGTCTCATTCTGTGAAGGAAGTGCTACATGAACAAAGATAGCCTAGTTACTCACACTCAGCTATAACACAAACACTGTGACAGAGCCAAAAAATCAAAGCTTCCCATTTATCAAAATACTAACTATAAAACTAAACAGATAACTTATGTAGAAATTGCTGTTTGTGTAGAGGCCACAACATCCTTGATAGATTTCTACTAGTCCACAGAAGTGAAAAAACAAACACAGGTCAATATAGTTTCAAATTAACACAATCACAACCATGAAAATACACAATTCAAAAAAATTGAGTGGCAGGAATAAGTGTATGTAGTATAGAGGGAAAAATCAAACCTGGCAAGCATAACTGCAAGAGTCATGAAAGTTAACGTTTAAAAAAAATAAGACTACAGTGACTGCAATCTATAGTGTGACAAGACAGGGTAAGGAGTAATTAAATTGCAATGGAAAGTGGGATATTTTAATGGCTCCTACTGTGCTATTAAAAAAATGTGAACCTAAAATAAAAGTATCTGATTTAAAAGGACATTACCTGTATTATGAAGGAATGTAGGCCATGGCAAACTCCATCAGGTGTATAAAGCTGAGCATAAACTAATGCATGGGTGGCTGTTTTTCCCAGGTTTCCAATCCAAATTTTTGCAGCTTCATGATCGGGAGTATTGATAATAAATTCCTAAAATAAAAAAGTATAAAGTACAGATGCAAATTATTCAAAAGTAAGACTTTAAATTACCAAAAAACAATAGACCTAAATGGGAAACAAGGAATTTAGATTAGATAATACATATACAGTTTTTTGGTGTTTATTTTAAAAGAACAGATCATTCTATTTGTGAGCATAATGTACATGTACTTCCAGTTTTGTCTTCTTTACCCATCGGTATGCGGCCTAAATGTGTACTTACCTTTACTTTAATTGCTTTTCTATTCTATTGCAAATAAAGAGAGTTCATCTTCTTTATTACATTTGACAAAATCAGTTCTTTCTTTTCTTCTCTTTCTCTTATCATGAAAGCTATGTTTGTCAAAAAGACATCACCCATGCACTATGTGAAAGCAGACAACAATGACAACAGGCTCATTATGATGATAGCTTACCAAACTGGATCTCGGCTCATCTCTGCCTCTGCTTCAACCACAGCTCAGAGGAATTCACCTGTAGGCACTAAATTACCTTCTCTCCCACTCAGAGCTTGCAGAAACTTACGCAAAGAGAAGTCGAATCACTATAGTCCACTGCAGCACTTTCCAACCCCGGCTTCTACCTACGCTTTAAGTTTGGAAAACATCACCCACAGGCACTACAAAACTTTCTCCTCATAATGATGGGATTTCAGAAGGCTGCCAGAGTCTGACGCATGGCTCAACTCCACAGGTAAACAAAACACACTGTTCTTTAGACTCTGTACCTCCTTTGTATACTCTTGAGGGACTGCAGCAGCCAAACACCATTGTTATTGCCACCAACAGGTCCACACGCTGCAACACATGCAACACAGAGTTAAATTACTTAATTACACTTCCTAGAACCTGGGGCAATAAATCTGCACACAGAAGAATGACACCACATAAAATCAGATCCATGGTCCAGTGACCTTTCCTAAAACCCTCTCATGTAATTCTCTCTTGAACACCATCTCAGGATCCTTACGACTTCCTCCTACCTTTATGGAATTTTAGCTAATATATCATCTTTTACAATTTATTACAAATATATACTAAGTGAAGTTGTAACCATGAATTATTAAAACATAAGGAAAAGGACTAAAGGTTTAACTAAATGTAGCTTAAAGCTTAAGCATGTGAGGTCTGCTGCACCTTAGAGAAACCAGCAACTTGATTTTAACTTTGAAGGTTAGAATAAGGTAAATGAGTAATGAACACCCCTCTAGAAAGCAAGAATAAATAGGAAAGTCCAAACAGCCTTCCTATGAAGTGGCGCTAAGTTCAACAGAGGAATCCACAGAACACCCCTATCAACGAGGTGGTATCAGAAAATACTGGTGACACTAGTTGATTGAACAGAATAATAAAGTTCTGCCAATTGTACATACTAAGAGTCAGATAACGTGAAGTATTAGATGAGGTAAAGGTAACAGAAAAGCAAATTAATTGTTTAATTGATTGCTCACTCCATGGACTGAGACATTTGTGAATGCTCTGTACAAATAAAGAAAGGTTCTGCATTTTCATCTGGATCCTGTGACTGCCTTCTTTGAAGATAGAGGAAAGTTTATTCCACAACATCTGACACCTAACCTGACACATTACATCCACAGGTCATTGTGTCACACCAGAATATTAGCACTTCCACCCATGGACACATCGCCCAATAGGCATTTAAGGACAGCACACTCATCTGTGACTTTCACCTATGGCATAATCCCATGCAACTCTTTTGCCTCTTTCGCTGGCACCCGATCCCTGACTTGCATTATGCCTATAATACGGTCTACCACATGAGTTTCTTTTTTCTCTAGTCCTTCTTAGTTACCCACAAACTGACTATTTTTGTCAATAATTGGCTCCCCTCTATAAAATTATATATTATATATATATATATTGCCCAGAACAGTGATAAAATGTATTCTACATTATTAGGCTTACACAATATAGAGATATTATTGTGGCAATATTTTAAGCATTTACCCACAATATTATTTTTGCTTTGAAATGAAGACTAGTAAATGCTTGCTTGTGCACACTGAAAAAAAAAAACCAAAACAATAATTTACAGACTTATAAATACTCTAAATAGGAACTATGAATCACTAGTTAGCTACCTAAAGATAACTTATTTGGTTGCAAATTAAAATAGTGCAGTTATTTGGCAGTTTTTTGGGTTTTAAGATAGAGAAAAAGTGGAACTGGCAAATTTAAACAAAGAGGTAATGCAGCAAATGTAACTGCAGCTGTAACACAGATCAGCTGGCCTTGTCTTCATTGTTTTAGCCATAGTCTTAAGGTGTTATAATAAGTTTGTTATAATATTAAGAATTGTGTCACTGTATCTGTTTAAGCTCTCTTTAAATGTATTTTTCATTCTTTATCTGTGTAACATGCCATGAAGAGCTGAGCCAGCTCTAGCACAGAGTGTCAGCTTTCAGAATTGCTGGGCTAGGCAAAGCATAAGACAGACAAGGACAGCTGTTGTCAGCCCTAAAAGGCCTAGGTGTTATATGATCTGACTGTCTGATGCTTAGCCCAGTTTGTCTACCTTGTTTGGCATTGTACTGAGGGATTTGGTCATTTGGACACAATATAAAAGAACGCTGGAAACTTGCCAACCTTTGAAGACCTGCGGGAGTGAAAGAGATAGACTCCAACGCCACCTCCGTTGTGACAGCAAAGAAGCCATTTCTACACGACCGAATATCCACGAGGTTAATAATGAAATGTGACTGGTCTTCCCTGTCGTTTTATAGCAACGTAAGCCGCATTAAACAAGCTAAGTATATTCTGTCTTTTCTGTGACTTTGTCGCCGCCTATCGCCGAAAAGAGGGATATCACCGTTATAATTTATAATTATTTAAATAAAGGGTTATTAAAACGCCGCAATATAAAAGAACATATTTCCACGGAGCTAACACTCCTATCGGAAACATACATGGGGCTGCGAGCAGGATTGTAGCAATATTTAATAACCAAAAAATTAATATTCATAAATCATAATTTTATGATGAATAATATTTTTAAAACATATGCTTTGGATAATGCCGTTAGAGGTGGGCTTGGCCAGATACCTGGGTGGTCGCGCGCACTGTCATGGACACCCGTGGCTGAGTTATTTAATAATTATACATCCCCAATTGCATGGCCTGAATTAGAGGGAGACGTAACTCCTTCCAATGTCCAACAGGCGGTATTGGCGCTCAGGCTAGAACGCAGGGGAAAAAAGGAACAACAAGCAGCCGGTGAAATCGGCTGGCTTTTATTAACTGCAGTACGTGAGTTGGATCATAAACTGCAGAATATGATCATAGAATGTGGGGAACTTAAACAAGAGATAGAAAACTTACAAGATAAGCAAATGATTACGCGAGAATGCATGGAAAATGCGACGTCTCGGGCGAACGAGTGGGAAGCTAAATGCACTACACTAGCTGTCCGTTTAGTGCATGCGAAGCGCCGTAAACAAGGTAAAACACACCCCGTTTCCTCTGTTAAAATACGAGCTATAATGCAAGGCGATTGGAACCCAGAAACATGGGATGGCAGCATACATAACTCAGATAGTGACGACGATATCTGGGAAGCCGATGCTGAGGACGGAGCGGCGCTAATGTATAATACTGACACGTGTACAATGATAGACGCGAGACCGGTCGTGCAAAACAAAGCCAAAGGGCACCCCGGTGGACAACACAGGGTAACACGAACCGTACGCGATTTTACACAAGCAGAGTTTCTGGAGCTCGGTAAACAATATAGACAAAAACCAGGCGAGAGCTTGATGCAGTGGATCTTACGTATGTGGGATGAAGGGGGTGATAGTTGTCAATTAACAGATACAGAGATCAAACATTTAGGCTCTATCACCACGAATCCGAAATTAAGAAATGTATTACCAGGAGGACAGAATCAAGCGATCGTATCAATAGTGGAATGGGTTGTAAATGCCGTGAAACACGCATATCCAGACGCGAGAGACGCGGAAGATATTGATAGATCTTGGCGTACAGCTTCTGAAGCAATTCAGCAGCTGCGAGAAATGGGCGTGCAGGCAGCTATTTATAAAGCTGCACCAGGAGTTGCGTTTGCTGGCCCTGATAATGAAGCTTTCACTGCCGGAATGCGAAACCGTTTAATAAAAAATGCACCGCATCATTTAAAAGAGGCTCTATTATCTATGCTCACCGGAGTTAATCAGCAGACAGTATGGGATGTGGCCGCATTATTGGGCCAGTTAGATGAATTGGGTGCAACGGTATCGGCTGGGCAGAGACCAGTTAGAGCCATAGCAGGACATACAATACAAAGAATAAGCCGTACAAAAATGGTGCGTGATCTGATAGAAGCAGGAATAAATAAAATGGATATTGATGGCAAACCAACAGGGGAAATTTTTCAGAGATGGCAAGCTCTGAGAAAGTCTAAAAAAGACGAGGGCAGAATCCCTCCGACCGCACCGCCTAGTGAGGAGGAAAAACAATACTCCGAACATAAACCGAAACGCTTTTTTAACTTTCGGAACGAGTGGCGCACACCCCGACCAACATATTGAGGAGAGGGCAGGTCTCCTGTAGGCGGGGAGGTACGGCTCATTCACGCAGGAGACCGACGCCCGTACGTCCCGCTAACCATTTACTGGGGTAAAGGAAAAAAACCACATCAGGTTATGGCACTTATGGATACTGGGGCAGAAGTTACTTTAATTCACGGGAATCCACATAACTTTTCAGGACCAATTGTAAATGTAAACGGATACGGAGGCTCAGATATCCAGGCGAAACTAATCACGGTATACTTAGCAATAGGAAAGTCACCCTCTTTTAAAGCTAAGGTGCTTATTTCAGAATTGCCTGAATATATTCTGGGGATAGATATTCTTACAGGAAAGTCATTCCAAACAGAATGGGGAACATTTTCTTTTGGGATTCGTAATGTCATGTGTAGAATAGTAAAAGCAATAGTAAGAGGAAAGGCAAAATGGACCCCTTTAGAAATTCCAGTCCCTGACACACCTGTTAATTTAAAACAGTATCGTTTGCCAGGAGGTTTGCAAGAAATAGGAGAAACAGTGGAAGAGTTATTGCGGGTAGGAATTATTCGACCTGCAGTTAGCCCTTTCAATTCTCCAGTGTGGCCAGTCAGAAAACCGGATGGTTCATGGAGAATGACAATCGATTACAGAGGTCTAAATGCTAAAACGCCGCAATATAAAAGAACATATTTCCACGGAGCTAACACTCCTATCGGAAACATAAGGTCGCTATGACAGCTCTCAAATGCTGCCAAAGTTATATATTGACAGACTGCGCTCTGACTGTGTGTCTCAATATCACAAGTATTTTTTCAAACAGCTGGCAAAAGAGAAAAAATGTCCAGACCTTCATCTGCTGGAGAATTCACTCATTACAGTCATGGCTGTCTGTCGATTTGATGATAACGTTGTCCATTCATTTGTCCATCTCAGTTACTTCCCCTCTGTGTGTACACTGTTGGTACAGCAGGTCAATTGAGGAAAGGCAGACCTGGGGAATGATGGGTAAGGGATCTGCCCCCCAGACGCAGTTGGTTTAGTGATATCTTCCCATTCTGTTCTCTTGTTGATGGGTCCATGAAGGGTCCATTATCGTTCAAAGTGATGGACTCCTTCATTTATTTTCTCCACAGCCTGCAGTCCCCAGCAAGTGTCTCAAGCTGCATATGTGAAATGGAGCAGGCCTTGACAGAATGTTTCAAGTAGTCCTTCCCGTGTTTCTTCGGTCCAACTTGAGGTTGGGATACTTCAGCAAGTTCACCATACACAACCATCCGGGGAATCTGAGACTCATGACTCATCCATGCAGATAATGTGCCCAGTCCAGCGGAGGACACTGCTGACCAGCAGTGTGTGGAACCCCGTCCTACCAAGTGATGCCCAGGATCTTCTGGAGGCAGCGATTGTGGAATGCTTCTAGTGTGAGAATTTGCTTGTGGTAGGAAGTCCAGGACTCGCATCCATAAAGGATTGTTGATATAAATACCATCTGTCAGAGGCAGTTTGCAATCTTCTAAGTCACAGAGGCATCAGTAGATATTATGCTTCCAAGGTAGGGGAAGGATTGTGTGTTTCCCAGTATCTTGTTGCCAGTCTTGATGTCCACTGGAGGATCTGTGTACTGGAAAGCAGTCGGAAGGGTCAGTGACTTGGGGATGCTGATTTCCTAGCCCAGGAATTGGCCAAGTGTAAAGACTCAAAGGTCCTCTGAAGACTTTCCGGGTGAAGAGCTACGCTGGCAACATCGTTAGCATACTGGAATTCACAGATGATTGTCAAGGAGGTTATCGAGTGGGCTGACATCCTTTGGAGTTTGAACATATTGTCATCTAGTCACTACCACAGCCATCAGTAGCATACAACATATTTCCGGAGAGAAGAGTGAAGGCGACAAGGTAAGTGTTACAAAGCACCGGAGCCAGGAAACACACCCTTACTTGACACAAACAGTGATTTCAAAGAGAATAGATGTTTCCCCACCAACAACCCAGGTGTGCCTCTAAATGGCCATCACACTAATGCCGTCATAAGTTCGGGTTCCACACTAAGAACATACACCATCACTCAATGGTAGTTCTCCTGGTATGTTGCCCATCGCCGTAGGACTTTGATGAAGGAGAAAGGACGAGGAAGATAGATGAAAGGAAGAGCCTGCACAAAAGAGTTGTTGATATTAGTTGTAGTAACGGTGTGCAGTCCTCAATCACACCGCTACACTTCCTGTCAGGAATATACGTGGCACACCAAGTGCAAGATGCACTGACTCAATGGAGTGACTCATTATAGTAAGCTAAGAGTAACATATTGTAACAATGAAGCAAGAACATCATTTGGCAGAATGGAACTGAAAGGGCAACAGGTAGTTATTAGTGCTTTGTTATTCTGTTTTGGTGGCATAATGAAGGCAAGCTCATGCTAGGATAAAAAGTTTAGGTATCCTGGAACAGGCACCAGCAATCAGGCGTGTCATAGCTGAAGACAAAATATGGCAAGATATTAGCGTATTCAAGTCTGTGAATGCAGCTATGAAGCCCGTTGCTATATTGACAGATGTTTTATTAGGAGAAGACTGTTTCTTTATTAGTACTTAGTACAGTTGTGGCAGTAGGTAATATCAATGGCAACAATGATTGATTACTTACATTGCAGATGGACTTTCCTTTACCAAGGAGTAGAACCAAGTGATTAAACATATAGTAAATATATTATGTACTTGTATCCCGATTGTATAACTATAGACTGCGAATGATTTCATTTTACTTACACTAGAACGTTTAAATGCTTCTTTTGCAAAAAGCTGCAAACCCAAATATATTTTCACTAGCAAAATGCAAATTAGCAACCTGACAGCCTCTTCTGTTGTGGGGATCAACCTGGAATGCATGCAATTTTAAAGGCCTACGGAAGAAACACTTTACAATATATTATTAAGACGAGAGAGACAGAGGATGTACTACTGCAAATGTGGCAGCTCTAGCCAAAGAAACAAGGTTGCTACAATCAAACAGCTGTGATACCATTATGTCCATGTCGCACTGCCCTGTGTGTTTTTTGTGTTTTTTCTAAATTCAGAAGTGCCAATGAATAACTGCAGCTGGGATTTGTTATTTAGACCATGGGATGCTTTATGTACAAATGACAATTTGAGTTTGTTGTGAATATTTTGCAATAAAGACCTGCCTACTTACTAAACTAATAACTTCAGTAAATTTGTTTGATCCACCATGCTCATCTGTTTTGAAAGCAAAGTTTTGCCAGATAGGCAAGGCTGATTTCTTCTTTGCCAACCATTTGCACAGTACTAGATTTTTTTTGTACCTCGTCACAATGCATGGTAATTAACAATGATGACATCATGTGGCCAAATTGAAAACTACAGGAACTGCAAAAGCAATTCTGGTGCTTTTTGTTAAAATGATGAGGGATGAGCAGTACATAAGCTCTTCTCATTAATGAGTATAGCTCCTGGAGGAGCTCAGGCATAGTTATAATCACAAATGGGTAATTCTCACTTTTTATTTGCCGTAGACAAAAATTCAATAGGACCTTTTTTGTTCCTCATAAAATGAGCATTCAGAATAAAAGGAATGTATTTTTGATACAATTAATCATTAAACATTTAATAAGTGGCACAAAATATGTAATTCTTTTTCAACATGCTTTATAAGTTCTAAATAATTATTGTGTTAAACTTAAACACCTAAAATTGGCACTGTTTTGTTATGCAGTCATTTCAAATTATCTATACTAATAAAACGCAAAGCCCTGACTGACTGACTGACTGACTGACTCACTCACTCATTCTCCAACTTCCCGTGTAGGTGGAAGGCTGAAATTTGACAGGCTCATTCCTTACAGCTTATTTACAAAAGTTAGGCAGGATTCATTTCGAAATTCTACGTGTAACGGTCATAACTGGAACCTACTTTTGTCCATATATATACGGCCATAGCCTGTAGCTCGGTTGCCGTGTGAGGCGGAGTTGCGTCCCGCATCATCACACCTCCCACATAATTGAGTGCCTGCCCATATAAGGTAAATATTCGCGGGTAAAGGACTGTGCTTATGCAAACGAAAATTAGATGGTCAGGGAGACACGCTGCCACTAAATATTCACGGGTGAAGGACTGTGCTTAGCATATTCATAAGTGCAGCTACTGCGGAAACCCTCTGATGCTGAACAAGCCTTTGTACACATATCAATAGGAAAGCAAGGTGTAAAGCTTAAGTTTAAATTACGTTCAAAGACATGCTGACGCTAAATATTCGCAGGCAAATCCACAACTTAATACCGGGAATGCCTGTTAAACATCTTAGATTCACGAGTATCGATTTGGGTAGTGATCACTTCGATGAATGAAACCTGTTCAAAAAATGCATTACACAATTGTGAAGGCAGCAAAAGAATATGAAGCGAGTGATGCATACAAGCATATTCGTAAGTGCAGCTACTGCGGAAATAAAGCACGGTGTAAACCTAAAGTTTAAATTAAGTTCACAGACAGGCTGCTGCTGGTGTTTGTCACGCCTACAACTAATACGATATTCGCAAGATACAAGTTTAATGAGAAGACGCAGGGTATAAACGAGACTTTGGTTCACTTTGTAACAGATTTACAATTGCTGCAACGGAGTTAAAATTGCTGGTGAAGGACTGTGCTTATGCAAACGAATAGGAAAGCAGGGTGTAAAGCTTAACTTTAAATTAGGTTCATAGACACGCTGCCGCTGACGTTTGTCATGCCTAAGACGAATACGATATTCACGAGATACAATATTAATGAGAGGACGCAGGGTATGAATGAGACTTTTCAGCACTTTGTAGCGGAGTTAAAATTGCTGGTGAAGGACTGTGCTTATGCAAACGAAGATGAGATGGACGGGGATAGAATAGTGTTTGGCGCAAACTCAGCAAAATTGCTAGAGAAACTTTTAAGTGCTGGGTCTGAGCTAACATTAAATAAAGCCGTGGACATCGCAAGATCACACGAGATAGCACAAGCACAGCTGAGAAGCTTTGATGCATGCACTCCGAGCGGCTCACGTGAACTGACTTTGCAGGACTGGGAAAGGTTAAATTAAGTTCATAGACACGCTAGCGCTAAATAGTCGCAGGCAAATCCACAACTTAATACCGGGAATGCCTGTTAAACATCTTAGATTCACGAGTACCGATTTGGGTAGTGAACACTTCGATGAATGAAACCTGTTATCTTTACAACGGTTGACAAACACGGAATATAACTTGAACAAAACACATCCTCCAAATATGAACCTGATTGAAAGAAATAATGATAATCAAATCCTTGATGACAGCAACACTCATAACAGTGACAAACTATTACATTGACAATCATGTTATGTTATTTTTAAAATGTTTCCTTTTCTTTTTCATAACTTCTTTAACACACTACTTCTCCGCTGCGAAGTGCGGGTATTTTGCTAGTTTTCAATAAAAATCATTTCAATAGCATGTTGTATCCTAGAGATAAAAGGCACAAATGCGTAGCAAAAATTGAAAATTTTAATTAGGTTGCCTCAATTGGCTTTTTTCCCCTCTAGATATCTATTTTTAAACTTTTAATAGCCAATATTCTAAGTTGGACTACACTTGAAATAACTGCTAAGATCTGTAAAATAAGTGTAGTGCTTTTAGCGTAATGCTCAAACAGATAGACAGACAGAAATACATACAGTATAGACACACACACGTACACACATATATATATATACATATATATACACACACACACACACACACACATATCTATACTAATAAACGGCAAAGCCCTCACTCACTCACTCACTCACTCACTCACTCACTCACTGACTGACTGACTGACTGACTCATCACTAATTCTCCAACTTCCCGTGTAGGTAGAAGGCTGAAATTTGGCAGGGTCATTCCTTACAGCTTCCTTACAAAAGTTGGGCAGGTTTCATTTCGAAATTCTACGCGTAATGGTCATAACTGGAAGTTGATTTTCTCCATTTACAGTAATGGAGTTGAGCTGGAGGGGCGGAGTTTCGTATGACATAATCACGCCTCTCACGTAATCACGCATTACGTAGAAAGCCAGGAAGAGCTACAAAACGCGCTTTAGAAAACATGCCTTATATAATTAAGAAGGCAGCGAAACAATTAGAAGCGAGCGACTGACATATAAAACCATATTCAGCGGCTCACGTGAACTGACGCAGTGCGCAGACAAAAAGTAACAGTTCCAAAGAGTGCTGAACAAAAACCTAATTACACTGCTACGCTCGAATAGATAAACCACACTCAGTGGCGCGATGGTAAAGCATTCGCCTGTAGCGCCCACGTCCGAGTTTCGATTCCTGAGAGGGGATGCACTAAGTATGTACGCGCGCTTCTCGATTTATTTTAACCTCGCATCCCCTTAGTTTGAGACGTATGAAAACGCATGCGGTTAACGCAGAAAGACAGATCACCTATTCACCTATTGAAGCTTCATGAATAATGGATACTTTATTCGCGATCAATGATTGTTTTGGTAAAGCCATACTCAGTGTATTCATTAGATGAACGGTAAAAAAGTAAGAGCGAGGGGACGGTAACTTACTGAAGCACACAAGCAAAACCACAATAGCACGC
>JANRMT010062808.1:22813782-22833355 GCA_026402145.1 Polypterus bichir lapradei | reverse complement strand
TATATATAGATAGAGAGAGAGAGAGAGAGAGAGAGAGATGACAACAACACTCATATCAATAACAAAACAATTACATTAACAATCATGTTACATTATTTTTAAAATATTTCCTTTTCTTTTTCATAACTTCTTTAACACACTACTTCTCCGCTGCGAAGCGCGGGTATTCTGCTAGTATAAACATATACTGTAAATACACACATATACATATATTTATTTATTTGCAACACAGTCCAGCACCAGCCCATGCAACATTCCTTTTGCCGCCAGTTTTTCCACCTCTAGTCCTCTTCCAGAGCTTAGTTTTCCTACGTAGTGGCTGCTGGCTCCTTTTGTTCCAGTCCCACCTTCCGGAAATGATCTTCTATCTGCCACAGCCAGGTGTTACATGGGCGACCCCTTGGCCTGCTCCAGCCACTTGGGTCCCCAACAATGAGGATCCTACGAGCTGGATCACCCTCAGGGAATCGCGCCATATGGCCGTAGTGCCGTAACTGACACTCATTCACAGTGCAGGTAATGTGCAGCATTTGGGACTCCATGAGCAACCACTCATTTGAAACAAAGTCAAACCAACGGTACGCAAGAATTTTACGGAGAGACAGAGTACCAAATGAGTCATCTTCATGGCAAGACAGGAAGCACCAAGACTTGCACCTTTGTCCCTTTGCATAGATATCAGGAACGCCACACACCACTTTCTAGCGACCTCATTATCCCCCGTGCTCTCCCAATCCATCTACTGACTTCATAGGAAGAGTCACCAGAGACATTAATGTCACTGCCAAGGTAAGTAAACTTCTCGAAAAGGTCAACACTCTCTTTGCAGACAGATAAACTGCTGATGGCTGTGCCTAAGAGGTCATTAAAGGCCTGGATCTTAATTTTTACCCAGGACACATGCAAGCCCAGATACTCAGACTCCTCGCTCAGTCTCTCGAGAGCCCCCATCACAGCCTCCATTGACTTCGCGAAGATCACAGAAACATCAGCAAAGTCAAGATCAGTGAATTTTTCTTCACCAACAGATGCCCCGCAGTCACTGGACCCCACGACCTTGCTCAACACCCAGTCCATACAAGCATTGAACAGAGTAGGAGCAAATACACACCCCTGACGAACCCCAGAATCAAAAGGGAAAAACACAGAGGTTCTGCCTCCACTCTGCACAGCACTCACAGTACCAGTGTACAGACCGTTCATGATATCCAACAACCTTGAGGGGATCCCGCAGAAACCCTCAGGATGTCCCACAGGGCAGATTGATCAACTGAGTCGAATGCTTTACGAAATCAACAAAGGCTGCAAAGAAATTGCCGATATTCGTGTTTGCGCTCCATGAGAACCCTCAGTGCCAGGATGCGGTCGATAGTATACTTTTTAGGCGTAAAACCAGACTGCTCCTGTCGCTGGTATGTGAGCAACCGATCACTTATCCTCTTGAGGATAACCCTAGCAAGGACCTTACCCAGCACCAAGAGCAGTGTTATCCCACTGTAGTTGCCACAATCCAGGCGATCACCCGTCCCTTTCCAGATAGGGATGACAAGTCCCATTTTCCAGTCAGTTGGGATGATGCCAGTCTCCCAAATGGAAGCAAAGATTGCTTGCAATTCCAGGAGGACAGCCTTACCACCAGCCTAAAGAAGTTTACCCCAGATACCACAGATCCCTGCAGCCATGCGTCCCCTCAGCTAGTTCACCACCTGTGCAATCTCAGTGAGATTGGGTGGTTCACAGCTAATTGGAGGATCAGCCTCAAGAACCATGGACCCAAAAATATCCAACGTCTAGGTTCCTGAACATTTTTCATTCCCGCATTACCGGAAATTAAACTGCTGTAATTCCCAGGAAACCGGGAACGGTTACGCTCGCATATATAGCATGTAAAAGTGTAAACATCGATCAAAAAAAAAAACAGAGTTATAGTTGAAAATAATTAAGTGGCACAGTTTTTTGGCCCACGGTGTGGTGTTGCCGATTAATTCAGTCAACAACAGACCAGCAGCAGTCGTCAGTCTCCCGGCTCCCAATAAGACTGAGCACAGTGGACTGGGAGGAGTCTGCACTCTGCAGCTCACAAATGCTGGGACGGGGCAGACTTCAGTGACGTCTGTCAGACAACAGCTTTGAACAGCAACTTAAAATTGCAATGCGTCAGTCTGTTGCATCCGCATTATATGTGCCAAGAAACTTGCCATCACAGAATGATGACAAGAAACTGGATGCATCAGTAAAAGCTGAAATGGCGGTGTTTCAGAGCAATGGTAAGCGCTGGCATTGTTTAGAACAAGTGTATCAGAATCTGATGTCTGTGCCGCCTACTTCAGTGAAGGCAGAGCGTGCTTTCTCAGTGGCTGGCGTACTCTGCACGAAGGTGTGCTCTCGGCTAGACGACCGCACGCTGGACACGTTGTGCTTTCTACGCTCACATTACCGCAACTAACTAAATCGGGGGTGCCCAATACGTCGATCGCGGTAGTGCAGGTAGATCGCGTTGCATTCAAAAAAATTTTTTTTTAAATGTTAGTCTATCATATATCCTCCCTATGGCATTTGCCACTTGATTGACATACAGGGCGACCAGTCTGAGATCTCTTTTCTTCTAACACACTGGTTATCTCACATGCACCCATACAATCAGATTGTGATTCAGACTATGAATGCCATGAATGTAATTACCCCGATCTACATGCTGTCAAATAAACGAACCACACACCGTGGCTTTGCTTCTGACGCTAACGTCCGAGGTTCGATCCCCGAGAGGGGGTGCAGTGAGTGTGTACGCCTGATGAGCCCAGAATTAGGGCAAAACACGTGTCGCGTACTCTTTGCATTATTTGACACTAAAACTATGCAATATATATATATATATATAGCATTTTTAATGTAGGTAGATCATTTCGACCTGGTCATTTTAAAAGTAGCTCGCAAGGCAAAAAAGTGTGGGCATCCCTGAACTAGATACATGTACTTATATGACAGCATGAACTGCTTGTAGATAAGATTAGTCTTTTATTGGTGTCAACATATTGCAGTAGTTTTATTAAAAATAAGTGTCGGTCGTTCTAAAACCGTTCACATGTGATTCCTGGGAATGACATGCAGGATTCCCGAATTCCTGGGAATGGATAAACCCGTCCGGGAATGGATTCCCTACCAACGTCCTAGCTGCAGGATCAGCTTTAAATAGCTGCTCAAAGTAGCCAGCCCAGCAGGTCACAACTGCATTGTCATCTGTAAAGACCGTTCCATCAGTCACCCTGGCTTCGACTCTTCCTAGGAACAAATTCAGATGTGCGTAATGCTTCGGTTCCTCTGTAAGCAGGATGTGGGTCGCTAGACCACAGATGGTGTGTCATTTGCTCACAGACTCCTCTAACAAATGCTTCTCTATCTGCCCTCTGGGCCCTTGCAGCCATCCTTTTCAGTTCCCTGTAGAGACCAGAGTTGCCACTGAACCATGCGCTGTGACTCCTCTCGATGATATCCAGGGTTCCCTACAAGATGAAACACCTCCTTCTGGGAACACTGGTAACACCAACACAACCCTCAGCAACCTTCAGGGTCTTCTCATGGAAGGTCTTCAACATCACATTAGGATCAGCAGTCGCACCCAAATCCACAAGTTCCTCATACAAACTGTGTGCAAACTCAATAGAAACAGCCTGGTCTTGGAGTCTCGTCAAGTCCAGCCTTATTTTCCTAGTAGGTGGTAATCTACTGAACCTAAGCTGGATCTTCAGAGTAGCAGCAACAAGTCTGTGGTCAGAATTCACAAACTGGGCACTTTGTAGACTGTGTAGTTTTGCAAGAGCCTCCAGCGTCTACCCACGAGGATGTGATCGATCTCCTTCACCGCACCACCAGTATAGGAGTACCCAGTCCAACGATGCGGATCAGGGCGCTGGAACCAGGATCCAGTGATTCACAGCCCCCTAACCTTTTGCAAAGTCAAGGAACATGGAGCCACTTTCATCATCGACCAAGACAATCCTCATAGCCAGCCCTGTCAGTGCCAGTGGTTGCACTGAAGTCAGCCATGACCAGAGGAGTGTCACCTCTTGAAAAAGTCTCCCTCACCCAGGCACCACTTACCGCAGTCGAAGCATGCACCGAGACAACAGACAAGGCAGTCAGGCAGTGCTGTAATCTGTCTCACGATATGCTCATTGAAAGGAGTGACATCAGACACCAGCGGAAGAAGCCAATCCGCTACAGCAACAGGTATTCCCCGAGTATGACAGCCATCAGAGCCACCAAACCAATAAAAGGTGTATCCACCTACAGAAATCTGGCCAATCCCAGGTCTGCACACCTCAGAGAGTGCCACCACTGAAATGCATTTAAGCAGCTCCTCCGACAGCAGAGGAAGATGACCATCATGCCGGAGAGACAAGACGTTCCATGCACTTACCCAGATGGGCCGCCTCAAATTGGGACCCGAGTGGTGCTGTGCAGTGGGCAACGCCTCAGCACCACACCAGTTCTGATCCCCAACAGACATGACCCCTTTGGTTCTCCGATGGTTTCAACTCTTCCAGGGATGAGACTCCAGAGGGCTTCATGATGCGAATAGCCTTCCTACGGGTGGCAGCAGCAGAGCTACTCCCACGGAGAGCAAAAAGGAGTCCTTTCTGTCATCTCACAGCTGTGAAGTTTTTTTTACAGTGGCTGGAGTGCCAATCCTGCCACCAACCCCCATGATTTCCCTGCAAGTTGGAGGACCGCTTGCAGGGCCGGATTCAGTTTAACGTCACACCCAGGACCCATAGACCTTTTCTAGCTCTGCTACGTCCTGGAGACCAAAACAGCTCACAATACTCTAGATGAGGCCTCACCAGTGTATTATAAAGCTTGAGCATAAACTCCTTGGACTTCTACTCTACATGCCGTGCTATATAACATATCATTCTGCCTTCTTAATGGCTTCTGAACACTGTCTGGAAGTTGATAGTACAGAGTCCACTACAACACCTAAATTCTTCTTATAAGGTGCACTCTCGATTTTCAGATGTCCCATTGTGTATTCAAACCTAACATTTTTACTTTCTACATGTAATACTTTAATCTATTGACATTAAACTTCATCTGCCACAAATCTATATACTGTCCAAGTCCCTCTGTAATGATTTAATGGATTCTAGATTATCTGCCAGTCCACCTGTCTTGGTATCATCTGCGAAATTAACCATCTTGTTACTTATATTCCTATCCAAATCATTTATATATAGTATGTTAAAATAGCAGTGGCCCTAGCAATGATCCCTATGGAACACCACTCATAACATCAGCCAGTTTTGATAAGTTTCTTCATACCATCACCCTCTGCTTCCTGAGCCAATTCTGCACCCATCTAAAAACATCATCCTGAACTCCCACTTCTTTTAGTTTGATGCCCAACTTTTTATGTGGCACCTTATCAAATGCTTTTTGAAAGTCCAGATAAATAATATTATAAGCTCCACTTTGATCATACCCTTTTGTTGCTTTCTCATAGAATTCCAGCATGTTAGTAAAACATGACCTCCCTCTTCTGAACCTATGCTGACTTCTCAGAAAAACTCCTGTACTTGCCATGTGCTGCTCAATCTTATCCTTAATAATTCCTT
This sequence comes from Polypterus bichir lapradei, assembly GCA_026402145.1. NCBI lineage: Eukaryota > Metazoa > Chordata > Cladistia > Polypteriformes > Polypteridae > Polypterus > Polypterus bichir. The sequence continues at coordinate 22,827,743 of JANRMT010062808.1, read as the reverse complement.
CTAATAATTTTCCTATGATGCATGTTAAGCTTACTGGCCTATAATTGCTTGGATCTGCCTGATCACCCTTTTTATACATATATTATACTCCATTTCCAAATGTTGCAACATATAGTAACATAGTATGATTAAGAGGCCTGTGGAATCTTAATTAATTTCTAGACCCAGTGTATTTCCCAGTAAATGGTGTTTACGATGACCGAATCAGACATCCATTCAGTGTAACAGCAGCTCCTGATTTTAGTTTTGCCAAGTGGTACACAGACGTGATATTTAACTCCCACCTTACGCTACAGTTCACATCTCATACAAAAACAATATACAGATATGAGTAGAACATTGAGAAAAACTTGGCAGTGGCCATATCAGCATTGCATTCTTGCTTTGAAAAGCTCAGTGGAGTAAAACAGTACCATTGTAGCCAATGATTACTAATGTAAAAGTATAATAACATGTTTAACGTTTAAGAAAATGTGCAAATAAAAATACTGATATCATATTAATAATATCAAGATTTTTATATATTTTCATTATTAAGTAGGGACCTAAATTGTTTTCTGGGGTTTTTCATAATTGTCATAATTCATAAAACGTCTGGGAATAAAACCAAACTTCACTACTTTGAATTCTAAAGAAAAATAAATTCTGATCTTTGACTAAATGACTACAGTGTATGGTAAACACTTTCAAACTCTTTTCATTATATCCTTTTGAATATCTATATCTCAAACTATCACCCCATCCCCTAACTCAACAAAACAAGAAATGCTATAATTATGAAAAGAAAAATATTTAGTTACAAAAAATTAGGAAATCACAAACCTGAGTGTGGGGGTCATATTTTGCAGTTGTCCTCATGCCTCTGGTATTGCTTCCATGGCTTATTTCAGTAAGTGCAAAACAGCCATATGTCTGGAAAAAGATCATTGAAAAAAATAACTGCAATACTCATGTGACCTGAAATTCACTAAATCCGTTAAATTTTGAGAATGTTTGTTAAAACTACACATATTAAACAACCCATAAAACTGTTAAACCAATCAACTTAAGGATTCACATTAGTAAAATTAACAGTATAATTTTTATAGTAATTAATTTTAACCCTGAAATTCAGAAAGGAGTCTTTTAGTCTTATTAAAATTTGTAAAAATATAGCTTAGTGGTCAATTTTTGATTAACATATTTTAAGAAATTGGCCTGTGTATTTATTGTTCTTGCCCTGTATACTGTACATTTTAGTTTCAAAAATCTGAAACCACTGACAACATACAGTTTAAAAGTTAACCAAATAGTTGTGATGGACGGCCGGCATTTCAGTCTGGCCGGGACGTCCCTCAACTGAAAGAAAGAGGAAGAATAGCCTTTTAAGGGAACTACACCCCCCGGGACGCTAGATGGCATCTCCCCTGGATGGAAATGGTTCCCCAGATTCCTGCAGGGCAGCATGGGACATGGAGTCCGTTTCTTCAGACCTGTTGGGTGCCGTGGGTGCCGCCAGGGGGAGCTCACCAAGAGCCTGGGGACTATTATTGTTACACCAACCCGGAAGTACTTCAGAGTCACGAGGACAGAAGCCTGCAGTACTTCCGGGATACTTGAGGAAGAATGATGTGGCGTTTGACCCGGAGAAGGAGTACTTCCAGGTCATGGACTATAAAAGGACCGTGGGAAACCCAGCAGGTTGAGCCGGAGTTGGGTGGTAGAGGAACAGAGCTGCTGGGAGTGGAGGATTTGGTTATTGTTATTTGTTTATTAATTAGATAGATACTTTATTAATCGCAAAGGGAAATTCACAATTATTGATTATTGGAAGAATTGTGGAGTGTGCGGTGCTTTGTGCACTATAACTGAAGAATATCATTAAAGTAATTATTCTTGGTGTTTCAAACATGTGTCCTGGACGTCTGTCTGGTGGGTTCAACGGGGCAACAGCACCTCTAGCATCCACATAGTAAATCTCAATTCATTTCAAAACAAGAAATTAGTCGAGCAAGCATCTGTAGTCTGAGCTCCCTTAAGATCAGATTAGCCCTCTTTTGATTCTGCACGGTGTATTTGTTTGGGTGTCATGGTTCAGCCTGCACTTTCCCACTGGATGGAGTTCACAGTTTTTTGTTTGTGATGTCATTTATTTGTATTTATGTTTCTTATGTTTATTATGTTAATTTTTCTTTGTGTTCGTTTTTAAATGAATGTGGCCTTGGTTATGTCCCGTGTGTGTTGTGGGTGGCTCCCCACAGTGTCCGGATAAGATGCCCCCCATATTTCGCCGCCCCCCTCCCCCCACACACATTTCGCCACCACTATATTTTGCCCCAGTATTTATGTACATATCTATAGTTGCAATTAAAAATTTAATAAACCTTACCCAACACTGAAAATAAAAAAGTTCACTCAGGTAGTGTTCTTATAAAACTCACACATCAACATGTTCCACTGAAAATAGTATGCGTGATTGCCTCCATTAAAGGTGAGTATTGCACTTAAAATTTAATCCATGTTATGTGATATAGTATTGTAGAATTGTACTGGATTTCACGCTTTTTTTGCCAACACTACAGCAGTTTCAAGACGTGCTTTTACAGTTTTCGCCGCCCGATTATCGGTGGTGCGTGGCTGTGTTGAAGAACCATCAACACCTCGCAGACAGTGCAATATCAAAACTGTTGCGTCACCACTCACCGCATCGTGTATTACTTTCTCACTGAAAGCATTCATTTTGCATCATGATTACACCTAAAATCAACTTTATAAAATTTCACTATGGCAGAAAGAATTTCGTCAATTAGAGGAAATGATTTACAGATTCATTGATGCTTTAAAAAAACAACAAGGTTTGCACAATTTCGAAATTACACAACTAATTGCCAGTAATCCAGGCAATCAGAGAAACAAGAAATATGCTGCAATTTCTGCTAGAATCAAAGGAATTGCCCAAAATTTTTAAAATCATAATGTAATTGATTACCTTAGAGGAATCACATACAACTTTGAGTTCTAATCAATAATTTTATAAAGGGAAATATTATTAAAATCAAAATTACAAAGATATTAATTCAGTACATAATTGCATTTCACATTTGTTTTTTCGCAATGTCATGTGATATTAATTTTTGTAAAATCATATGGATTTGTTTAATTGAAATAAAAATTCATATATGTTTACAGAGTGTTTCATTTAAGTGATGCACTATTGCTAACTTTTTATCATTTTGCTAAAAAAAGTTTAAATTAGGAAAGTCAGTTTTGAACACTGAGAACGATTATTCACTTTATTTTTCTAGAAATTTTCAACACTCAAAACGTCTGGGTGTGGGTATTAGAAGTTGGGGGAAGGGGGAAGGGGCGGCACAGTGGGTAGTGCTGCTGCCTCGCAGTTAGGAGACCCAGGTTCGCTTCCCAGGTCCTCCCTGCATGGAGTTTTCATGTTGCATGTTCTCCCCGTGTCTGCTTGGGTTTCCTCCGGGTACTCCGGTTTCCTCCCACAGTCCAAAGACATGTAGGTTAGGTGCACTGGCGATTCTAAATTGTCCCGTGTGTGTGTGTGTGTGCGCGTGCGTGCCCTGCGGTGGGCTGGCACCCTGCCCAGGGTTTATTTCCTGCCTTGCGCCCTGTGTCCAGCAGACCCCTGTGACCCTGTAGTTAGGATATAGCGAGTCGGATAATGGATGGATTGGGTGGGGGAAAAATATCATGGGGGCGAAATGTGCTGGGGTGAAATGTGAGGGGGTGAAATTTCCATAAACCGGCTCCCCACATTACCTGCCAATCACCGTCAGGAACTGCCCTCCAAAGTATTTAAGGGAGGGACTGCCATAGTTTCTGTTGGTTCATTGCAAATGCACTAGTGTTTCAGTGTTTTATCACATGTTTTGCTTTTCTGTGCATTTTCAGGAGTTTCAACCCTGTGCTCCGTTTTTGACGACACATTTTGGATTCTGCACTGGGACTTTGTTCACTGTGGATCACCTTGCCTTTTCAGGCAATTCCTTGGGCTCTGCGGAACTTGATGTATTGCAGAGCCTTTTGTGAAAATAAACCTTTTCATTTTATGAAGATTTGCTATTGGCCCTTTGAGTTTCTAGTCAAGGTTTCTGACAGTGCTTCTCCCCCCAATAGTGGGTAACTTTACTAAGTGTTTTTTCAACTGATGCATTTGACACTCCCTCAATTTTACAACATTGGGCTATTAGTGCCTTAGTTGGGAAGGCTAGTCCAGGCTCAAAGTCAATAAGTATGTAAACATTCATTAATTTATTATGCCTTACCTTCATGCTCTCTACGTCATCTGCAAATTGTTCATGCCTCTTTGTGCCAGACCTTCTCACGGTCCCAGCAAACAACTGTAATTAGGTATTACATTAAAACTTTGTAAACACTTTGCACATAAATGCTAATCTTATAAAACTAAAAAATTGGTGCATAAATTAAAAAAAAAACTATTTAATTAAGCAGGAAAATTAAGTTAGAATACTTATGATTCCACACCTCCATAAAAAAAAATTAGGTGTTATATATAACAAAAATTGACATTTAGTCAACAAAGATTTTAGTATATACTCAAGGTGCATCACCACTGTCGCCGCTATATTCAAGTGCACACACAGATCCTGAATTATTTTATACAGTATGTTACATAAACAACTGTTTGGTGTGTTTGGCTCAGGACACACAAATTTCAAGTGGGCTTACAAAGTGTAGTATGAAAATTATTTCCCCCATGTACAGACAGACACTGCCAGTGACACTTCTGAACACTTACTAAAAAAAAAAAAATACAGCATTCAAATGTGTTCATGGCACCATTATATCATGATTAATCAATATGGTAATGCTTATTTGATCCAATTGTATGCTAAAAATAAAACAATAATTGTACTGTGTAATACAGTGGTTAAACATGCTATTGCAGTCACACAACAGTATATACATAAAGAAAAATGTGTTTATCACCTGAGTACTAGATAATCTAATGGTATGTCTGTTATTTATGCTAATTAAAACACTCAAATTTGCACACATTTTACACATTTAATAGAGAAGGGAAATAATAACTTACCTGCAAGTTAAGAAAATATTTGGTTGCTAAAGACCAATCATACATGCCTAAGCAGTCAGTAAGTGCAGTGGTTAAAAAAGGATTTTGCATTGCTTCATCATTTGTAAGGAAATTATATCGGAAGAGTTGTTTGCTGCGAAGGAAAGTGAGCTCACGCTGTTTTTCTAAAGAGATATCTTCACCAGGTACACGTGCAAACAGTGGATCTTTTTCTAAAGTTGATAATACATTCTTCTGTGAAAAATAAACAAATAAATAAAAGTCACAGATGTATCATCATACTGTATATTTAATTGTACCAACTAAATAAGGTGGTTGATATTCGTCAAATTACATTTTCTTCTAGTTACCTGAGATTGATGTAAACATTAGGCAAACATAATGAAGATCACAATCAGCCGGTAATGTATATCTCTTTGAACACATTTTAAAAACACATCTTATTTTGCCTTCCATTATATATAAAAGAAAAAAGGCTCTTTGCTTTGGAGAAACTTAGTTATTTTTATTTAATGTTACCCTGTTTCAAAGTACAACATTTAAGCTAAGCTGATGTGCTGATGTCATATTACAAGACTTCTACCTGTAGGGTCATATTTGCAGTCACTAATCTTTTTGCCAGATGATGTCAATTTAAACAACTGAAAAACACTGCCCATGCCACATTTACTGACCGAGTGCTGACAATTCCAGCAAAGTCATGCTTGCACCTTTATGTGATAACAGGCTGTCTGACAGAGCCAGCACTGTATGAATGGATAACAGCCACAGCGAATTCAGCAGCAATTTCAGCTGTTTTTTTCTTTTTTCCATTCTGTCATGGTATCCAAGTCATGAAACATCAGAGAGATGAGCTCTGCTTGACAGGTCCAACACACTCAAATTCCTTGTCACTGCATTCTACGCATTGTACTTCTGGATAAGCATAGATTAGTTTTGAGCTCTCCTGTATGCAAAGCATGTCCCTATGACTAAAAACAAAACCAGTCTGATTTTATCAGAGTAAGTTGCAGACTTAGTTGTGGGGTATGTCACATTAGGTGATTCATACAGGGCAGCACACTGGTGAATGCCTCTGACTTGCTAAGATTATGTTAATGAACACTAGGGTTTTTCATACCCTCCAACACAATTTAATTTCAATGTTCATTGAAAAGACATGTTTTATCACATTTGGCCTTTTTACACAACACCAAATATTTTAAATATCACTTGCAATTCATACCAAAACATACATTTATGATTTAAGACATATTGTAACATACAGACACATGATTAAACTAAAACAGGAATAAATATACCGTAATAGTAAAACTATTATCAAATACATTTGTAATACTGTAAGAAAGCTGGTGCTGCAGAAGGCATCAATTCAGCTGATAATTAGAATATTCACATATCTATAAAAACACACAATATTACCTTAAAAGTAAGGACATCTTCACCCTCCCAAAATACAGTAAATTCTTTCCAATTAAATGAGGCCTTCCTACGATAAGCATCAAGTGGTCCGGGAGGAAAATCAGGAAGAAGATTCAGTGTACTTTGGGTGGCAGTTGACTCTGTATATTTAGCACTCATAGTGTTTTAAAAATAAAGTTAAGTTTCTGAAGTAAGCTGTTTTTGGAAATAAAACAAACATAGATTACTCATTGACTAATGGTACTAAAGGTAAGAGTGAATGACACAATTAAAAAGAGCGTCATTATGAATAATGCTGCACATTTCTCTCTTTGACACAGTAACTGAGTTCTTTTAGCCAATAAATTATTCTGTAGAAGTGGTCAAGAAACTCTACTGGGGCTCCTTTAGACCAACAGGAATAACTGTAACTGCATTCTCTTTTTCTCTTTAGTCAAGTCAGACATTTACTTTCCTTTTAGTCATTCTATTCTATATTTATTTATTGATCTTCTGAGAGATATTCATCCCCTTGGGGCAAAATGTTTTATCTATCTAATACATGCTCAATATAATACTGTTATTTAAAAAATCATAATCTGACAAATTAAGCCAGGTTAGCGGTTACATTTTATCAGGAACTATCAAGAATCAGTGGTGCATTGGACAACCCGGCAACTCCTGCAGTTAAGAGGGGTCTCTGGAAAAGTCAGCCACAAAAACACATACTAAATTTTTGAAAGCAGAAAAAAATATTTCTGAATTTTAATGGTTAAACAAAACAGTGAGAAGTTACTATGTCACGTTGCAGTTTATGATGCTACATGCAACAGACAGGTTGACAAGTTGGCACTGTAATACATATACAGTACTACTATATAGTTATTCAATTCCCCTTAAAAACTAAAATATTTAACATCAAACAGAAAAAAAATGTCGTTTATATTAGACAAATTCTAAACTCATATAAAACGTGAACAAGCCCCGGATCGTTTCTGCATTCATATAATAAATAATAAATTATTATTTATAATAAATAAAATGTACATCTCTTAAGTTTCACTATGGTATGCACATGGCTGAGGACCCTGCTGCTCCTGGTATTCTCTAATGACCGAGACAGTGGCGGAAAGTCTGTTTATTTAATAAAGGTGACTGTTACAGATATCTTAATTGTAATCACCTCCACGCATGACCTGATGAAACTGAAATCTATAATAATTTAATAACAATAAAGTACACGTGTTCGAAAAGGATGAATCTAATCAAGATATGCAAGGGCAAAGTCTGCCAAAGCTTCCCACAAACAGGCTACAAAAATGCTTTTAATGTGCATTACCTTGCAAAATAAAAAAATGAAAAGATTATTGTATTAAAATACCTTTGCGTGCATGTAAAATAGGAAGTTTTCAAACTGAAGAAAAATAGTTAGAAAAGGCGAACTTTACAAGTACAAAGTTCAGCAATGTCAACATCAATTGTCAGGGTTATGAAAGGTGCAGTAAACTTCGGCAAACCCTGCATTACGTACAGAACACAGTCACATATACAGTAGACTCGAACATAAAATTAACAATATACATCACCAGCAGATGAACAGTTAAATTCACGAAAAATGTCTTCTTAATTATTGTAGATCAAAAATTAATAATGACTTCGAAAAAATGACCACGACTCGAAATCTGTAGTCATAGAACACCAGGTCGCAAAAAGCTCTTTCTATTGACATGTCGTTACGTCACTTGGACGCGACAAGTTTGACAGCCTGTATTACTTATTAGCTAAATGTACACATCGCTAAGATGAAAATATGTATGTGATTCGTTTTAAACTGAAGTAGGTCTGGCCTTTTTAGTTGTGGATAAAAAATGCCGTTTTATATGTTACCAGATACTATCGGACAAACAAAATACAGTTGGTTATGATAACTATAGTGATACTTTAAAAATATATTGTAAAGATCTCTATTCCAACAAGTGAGCAAAACGCTCACAATGTGTACAATGTCAGTAAAAAGTATTCAACCCTTGAGAGTTTTCACATTTTATTGCTATATAACATTGAGTCACAATGATTTAGTTTGGCGTTTTTGACACTGACGAACAGAAAAAGACTCTTTAATGTCAAAGTGAAAATCTCTGCAAAGTGATCTAAATTAATTACAAGTATAAAATACTAAGTAATTGTTTGCATGAGTATTAACCCTTATCAAGTCGGTTTTTAGTAGATGCACCTTTGGCAGCAATTCCAACCTAAATTCTGTTTGAGCTGATCTCTCTCTATCAGCATTGCACATTTGGGCACTGCACTCTTTCACTATTGAGGATGAACAGACACTTTCAAGTCCAGCCACAAATTTTCAACTGTTGTTTTTAGGTCATTCTTGTGTAGATTGGGCTTTATACTGCCTAGCTGGAAAACAAATTTTCTTCCAAGGTACAGTACACGTCTCTTGCAGACTATAAGGTTTTCCTTCAGAATTTCCCCGTATTTTGCTCCATTCACAACCACTACCATCACAGCCATTCCAGGGCCTGTTTCTAGAGAAGCAGCTCCAAAGTATGATGCTGCCACCACCATGCTTCATGGTATAAATGATATCTTTTTGATAATGTACAGTGTCATGCTTATGCTAAACGGCATTTAGTCTGATGACCAAAAGCTCATCAGATCAGAGAAACGTCTTTCAGCTGACTTCAAAGTCTTCCATGTGGATTCTGGCAAACTAGCCCAGATGTCATATGTGTTTCTTCTCCTTGACACTCTCCCATAAAGCAGTGACAGCTGGAGCACCCGGGCAACAATTGCATGCACAGTCTCTCTAACCTCTGCCACCGCAGCTTCTAAGTACTACTCAGTTTTCAAAGGTCCCTTGGTGGACACACTCACTTGTTTTCTTGCATGATTACAGTACTCAGTTTTTGTGGACAGTCTGCTCTGTTTTATAGCAGTGTCATAATCTTTCCAATGCTTAGTGATTGATTTAACTGGACTCCAAAGGATATTCAGTGATTTGGAAATTTTCTTGTATCCATCACCTGACTTGTGCTTTTTAATCACCATCTCACAGAGTTGCTTAGAGTGTTCTTTTGTCCTTACTATATGACAGGTGATCTCCATTTACCTAATAATGTAACTTATTAATGTGTATTAATGTGTCATATTGATACTTATGTGATCAATTACTGTGTGTTTTATATTTGTAATTAATTTAGATCACTTTGCAGAGATCCGTTTTCAACATGGCATTAGAGAGTATTTTTCTGTTGATCAGTGACAAAAAAAAACCAAACTGAATCAATTGTGATTCAATTCTACAAATCAATAAATTGTGAAAACTTCCAGGATGGTGAAAGCTTTTTATAGGCACCATATACAATGAAAGCATTGGCAACACAGGTTACTAACTGGTACAAAGCTAACGTACTAAAAATCAAGAATATCAAGAAAAAATGTTCTAATTATTTACCTGAAATACGACATATTGGAGGCATGGTTACACAGAAAAAAAAGCATTAAATAATTCTCAAGCCCACTTAATCTAATTTAGGGTTGGGGTTTGAGGTTACATGATTAATTTAATGTAATTTTTAGTATTAATAATGTTTTATGTAATGGGATTTATTTTTTCTGAGAAAACAATAACTGTGCATTTGGCACTGCAATAACAAGAAGAAGACCAAGCAAAATAGTGGAATTGTCTGATTTAATTTTATCATCCACAGCAATGCATTCAATTCAGCTTATTTCTGTTAAGTAGTTAGCACTTCTGTACTATTTATATAGTACAACCTCAGACTTAAAAGCAATTGCTGCATTTATAGGGCTGGTCTCTTTACAACATTTTAAGGGTAAAATGGATTTATTTTTTATAAATCACTAGAAAACAAAAAGGTGTATCTCTTCTGTATGTAAAATCTCTATTTACATAAGAATTCTCACCAAACAGAAAAAAAATAAAGACTGGCTTTTTTCAGTTTATGTCTTAAAAGTAGCAATGTCTTTTCATTTTTTTTCAAATGAGATGATTTTTATTTTCACTATTGCTTTCAACGCCTCAATTTTTACATTTAGGGTTAAGACTAGATTTAGGTTTAGGACATTTGTCTTTCAAAGAAGATTCTGCATACTTTAGAGATACCCTTCTTCCTTGACTGTGCTATGTCTGTGCTGACAAGTAATTATTTTGTGCCCTAAATGTCCTCCTTTACTATCTGTACTACAGGTTGGTACTGTAGTTTGCATTCACTACTACAGAAAAGGAATTTCACAAGAAAAGTCAAATGATTGCACAGGTTGTGATTATGTGTGGGGCACCATTTACAACTTTGCCAAGGGCAGCAAAACTTCTAGAGTTGGCCTTGGGAATGCACATTCATTGTTATTATTGCAGAAGTAATAAGAATATGAAAAAGATCCAAGTTAATCCTAATAAAATCACTTACAGTCATATGAAAAAGTTTGGAAACCCCTCTCAGCCTGCATAATAATTTACTCTACTTTCAACAAAAAAGATAACAGTGGTATGTTTTTCATTTCCTAGGAACATCTGAGTACTGGGGATCTTTCTGAACAAAGATTTTTAGTGAAGCAGTATTTAGCTGTATGAAATTAAATCACATGTGAAAAACTGGCCGTGCAAAAATTTGGGTACCCTTGTAATTCTGCTGATTTGAATGCATGTAACTGCTCCATACTGATTACTTGCAACACCAAATTGGTTGGATTAGCTCTTTAATCCTTTAACTTCATAGACAGGTGTGTCTAATCATGAGTAAAGGTATTTAAGTTGGTCAATTGCAAGTTGTGCTTCCCTTTGACTTTCCTCTGAAGAGTGACGGCATGGGATTCTCAAAGCAACTCTCAAAAGATCTGAAAACAAAGATTGTTCAGTATCATGATTTAGGGGAAGGCTACAAAAAGCTATCTCAGAGGTTTAAACTGTCAGTTTCAACTGTAAGGAATGTAATCAGGAAATGGAAGGCCACAGGCACAGTTGCTGTTAAACCCAGGTCTGGCAGGCCAAGAAAAATACAGGAGCGGCATATGCGCAGGATTGTGAGAATGGTTACAGACAACCCACAGATCACCTCCAAAGACCTGCAAGAACATCTTGCTGCAGATGGTGTATCTGTACATCGTTCTACAATTCAACGCAATTTGTACAAAGAACTTCTATATGGCAGGGTGATGAGAAAGAAGCTCTTTCTGTATTCACGCCACAAACAGAGTCGCTTGTTGTATGCAAATGCTCATTTAAGCCAGATTCATTTTCAACAACAACAACAACATTTATTTATATAGCACATTTTCATACAAACAGTAGCTCAAAGTGCTTTACATAATAAAGAATAGAAAAATAAAAGACACAATAAGAAAACAAAATAAATCAACATTAATTAACATCGAATAAGAGTAAGGTCCAATGGCCAGGGGGGACAGAAAAAACAAAAAAAAACTCCAGATGGCTGGAGAAAAAAATAAAATCTGTAGGGATTCCAGACCATGAGACCGCCCAGTCCCCTCTGGAACAAAGTGCTTTAGACTGATGAGACAAAAATTGAGTTATCTGGTCATAACAAAAAGTGCTTTGCAGGGTGGAAGAAGAACACTGAATTCCAAGAAAAAAACCTGCTACCTACTGTCAAATTTGGTGGAGGTTTCATCATGCTGTGGGGCTGTGTGGCTAGTTCAGGGACTGGGGCCCTTGTTAAAGTCGAGGGTCGGATGAATTCAACCCAATATCAACAAATTCTTCAGTATAATGTTCAAGCATCACTCACAAAGTTGAAGTTATGCAGGGGTTGGATATTCCAACAAGACAATGACCCAAAACACAGTTTGAAATCTACAAAGGCATTCATGCAGAGGGAGAAGTACAATGTTCTAGAATGGCTGTCACAGTCCCCTGACTTGAATATCATCGAAAATCTATGGGATTTGAAGCAAGCTGTCCATGCTTGGCAGCCATCAAATTTAACTGAACTGGAGAGATTTGTTATGGAAGAATGGTCAAAAATACCTCCATCCAAAATCCAGACACTCATCAAAAGCTATAGGAGGCATCTAGATGCTGTTATATTTGCAAAAGGAGGCTCAACTAAGTATTGATGTAATATCTCTGTCGGGGTGCCCAAATTTATGCACCTGTCTAATTTTGTTATGATGCATATAATAAACTTAATGTCACTGCTGAAATACTACTGTTTCCATAAGGCATGTCATATATTAAAAGGAAGTTGCTAGTTTGAAAGCTCAGCCAATGATAAACAAAAATCCAAAGAATTAAGAGGGGTTCCCAAACTTTTTCATATGACTGTATATAATGGTATGCTGTTCATATTTTTTTAAGAGGTGTTTATCCAAAGGTTTAGAGGGAGGGACTATATTTACAGTACATCTAAATTATTCCAGTGATATGTTCATAGTATGATGAAATGCTTACTCCACAGTTGACAAAAATGCAATATATAATAAATTAATAAATAAATAAATAGCCACATCATCTTATCTGGCAATTATGTTACTAAAGCTATACTTTAATTGCACTTCTGGTTAAATTTTCTTCACCCTTAATGACAAAGTATAGAAGCAAGTGTGACTACTAAAAAGTTGCTTAGTTCTGTTGATAACACAATTCTGTATAACTCAATTGTTTTTTTTGGTATTGATATGTTTACACCTCATGTTGTGTTTTTTTCTCTGCAAGGTGATTAATGAGGCAAGATTGCTGTTGGGGACTTCACATACTGGAACGCTAGAATTGCTTGTGCACCCTGTGGCAGTTTCCTTTTTCAAGATAGTTAGGTGAGAACTTTTCATTATAAAACAAAAAGATGCACTATGTGACAGAATGCCCTCTGGTAGACATGACAAACTTTCAAAAATATAAAGCAGAGAGGTAAAATTATATATTCAACTTCCTTTGCAGATTTTAAGAATGTGAACTATACAGTATATTCAGAAGAGTGGATCACCTAGGAAAGTAGCATAAAGAATACATCTATCCATATATTTTTGATTCCATTTATTCTTTTGAACAAATACCTGTCAATTGAAAATAGTAAATACAATGATTAGACCTATCTACAATGATATAATAAAAGAACCACTAAATAAGTAGGTGGATAAAGAACTACAAAAGTAGCTATATATTGTCAGGTCAGAAATAAAATACAATAGGATTGAAAGAATAATATCATAATAAACAGATGCATGTTTGTTAAAAGAAAAATCAATTACAAGAACTACATACAATTCTTATATCAATCAAAAAGATAAAATATAGTTTAATAATTATATGTAAAAAAGGGGAAGTTTGTAAACAATGTTAAGAAAAAAACACTGGAAAAGTCACATAAAAACTGAAAAATAATCTAAAGTATAAAAGAAGTCGTCCTGCGGTGGGTTGGCACCCTGCCCGGGATTGGTTCCTGCCTTGTGCCCTGTGTTGGCTGGGATTGGCTCCAGCAGACCCCCGTGACCCTGTGTTCAGATTCAG
>JANRMT010062808.1:22790804-22813382 GCA_026402145.1 Polypterus bichir lapradei | reverse complement strand
ATATATACAAATTGTATAATCACATAGAAGACAATAGGTGACAATAAATATCTAGAAAATAATAAAAATAAACAATATCCAAAGGGACATTATCTATAACAGTTTCCATTGTTTATTTTATATTTCTAATCCATTTAACTATTCAATTATTTTGATCATTTTCTTTTGCAATTTTATAATATATTGATGTTTTGTATTTTATGTTTCAGTTATGAAGTGAATTCTTGTTTGCTGTTAAAGTGTCTTCTGATGTTCCACTCTAAATATGCCTCCTGGCTTGAAATTCCATGACTTCTCCAGTGTTTTTCTATATTTTTTCATGTTATAGTCAAGCCGGGGTTCCTCCCTTGGCTTATATTTAAATTTCCTTCTTTTGTCTTTGTTCACTTTCCATTATTGGTTTTAATCATTTTTTACAATATGGCTGGAGGCCATTTTCTAACGATTTGGTTAGGATGAACTTAACTTTTTGGGGATCATCCCACAAAATACAACGAATATGACAGAACCAAAATATACATATAGAAACTACATACAGTAATAACTAAAAAGAATAAAATTAGCAAAAAACATGTAAAATGACAAATAATAACTGAGCAGAACTATATTATAAAACAATGAACAATAAAAAAGAGAACATTGTCAAAAAAAGGCAATTTAAAATTAGCCACAGGAAGAACCCGGCCTTGACTATAACACTTGGTATGCATCTTGGTCCGTAGACCATGATAAGTAGCAACACAAAATGTAATTGGGTGGGGATATCCTTACCTTGAGAAAATAGTACCAAGAATCTCTGATAATACCCTCTCTATTCCATCTCCCTACCTCTTTTATTTTGCAATGCAAATATACAAAGATGTGGGAAACTAACTACAGTATAAACAAAGGCCCACTGTACTCTTGTTGTGAATTTGACAATACTATTTTCTGTGGCAATGTTACCAGTACTCATCTTTCATGTAGCAACACTCAGATTTAATGGCAGTCAAAAGGTGGGACATGTTCTTTTAAAGAACACTATTGGCCATTACTAAAACATTATTTAATCTTCATAAATACATATTTCATAAATAATATGTATTAACTTTGATTAGTTTTCCTCAAGAATTCATCCAAGTCTTGTGAACTTCTTCTCAATTTTTTTTATAAAATCCAAGCCTATCTAGTATTATTCTTTCAGATATTGATCTTTGTGGGACAATACCAGCCCCTTTTAGACCAGTGCATAGCCATTTTAATTCATTTCAATTGTTTCCTCATCTCAACTAACTGATATAGTCCTGCACATGAAACCACCAAATTATCCACTAGATATTTTACCCTTAGGGTGGCACAGTGGCGCAGTGGTAGTGCAGCTGCCTTGCAGTTAGAAGACCTGAGTTCACTTCCCAGGTCCTCCCTGTGTGGAGTTTACATGTTCTCCCTGTGTCTGCATGGGTTTCTTCTGGGTGCTCAGGTTTCCTCCCACAGTCCAAAGACATGCATGTTAGGTGCATTGGTGATCCTAAATTGTCCGTGGTGGGTGTGTGTGGCCTGTGGTTGGCTGTATTAGGATATAGCGGTAGGAGACTGACTGACTATTTTACCCTTACACCTGGTTAAAGTTACCTTTAGAGTTATTAGTCCAATTGTTTGGGTGATTATTAACAATTGTCTAAAATCCTGACCACTTTAAACATGCAGTTGTTCAGCCTCTGCTGAAGAAGCCCACTCTTGATCCTACAGTTCTTTTAAACTATAGGTCTATTTCCAAGCTGGGATTTTTGGCCAAAATTATGTAAAAGGTGGCTTCTTTGCAGTTGATTTCATATCTGGAGGATAACACATGTATATGATGTGTTTCAATCAGGTTTTAAAAATATCATAGTATTTAATCTGCTGCTTTAAAGGTGACAATATTTTATTAACCTTGGACTAGGGTTCTTGTGCAATCTTATTTTTATTAGATCTCAGTGCAACATTTGACACAGTAGACCATGGGGTTTTGTTAAAACAGCTTGAGGATGAAATCAGAATTTAAGGCTGTGCATTGAAATAGTTTGATTCCTACCTTAAAGGCAGATGTATATCTATTAACATAGATGGGAAATTCTCTCAGCCATCACCTATTATACAAGGTATTCCATAAGGTTCTATTTTGGTTCCTCTTTAATTTTCCCTTTATCTGCTCCCCCTGAGGATCATCTTTGAAAAAGATGATATCATTTATCATTGTTATGCTGATGACACGTAGCTATACCTCAAAGTTAGACCCGACATGATTTCGTCAGTAAAAAAGCTGATGGAGTGCTTTGAGGATATTATATATTGAATGGCATAAAATTTCTTACAATTAAATACAAAAATAAACATAAGTTATTGCTTTTGGTTCTACAACAACTCCAGTTGAAATTGGCACTCAATTAGACTCCTTGTCAGAAATGATTCATAATGATGTCAGGAACCAAGGTATCATCTTTGAGTAATCACTAAGCTTTGATAAACAAATTTCTTTGGTAGTAAAGGCCAGTTTTTACCAACTAAGGCAGATTTCAAAACTAAATTTTTTTCTTTCACAGAAGGACTTAGAATCAGTCATTCATGCCTTTATCACATCTCAGCTAAACTATTGTAATTCCTTATATGTGGAATTGCCCAAATCTGCTCTGTCGTGCCTTCAGCAGGTTCAACTAGATTTTACATTGGGTCTAGAAAAAAAGGAGCATAACACCCCATATTAGCTTCTCTCCACTGACTACCAGTGGGATGTTGCATTGATTTTAAAATGTTTTTGTTTGTTTTTAAAGCATTGCATGGTCTTGTTTCAAAATACATATGCAACCTCCTTCAACCCTACTCAGCCCAGAAAGCATTGATGTCATCTGGACAACTATTCCTCATAGTTCCAAGAACTCGGCTGAATTCTAGGGGAGACAGAGCTTTTTCAGTTGTTGCTCCTAGGCTTTGGAATGACCTGCCTTTTCACTTCAGGTCTTCATCCTCTTTTGAGGTTTTTAAAACTTGGCTTAAGACCCACTTCATCTCTTTCACCTTTCACTGGGTTGTGGGGGATGTTTTTAAAATGGTTGTTTTTATTGATCTGCTTCTGTATGATTTTTTGTACCGCGTTTATTATAATACTCCTTTTTACAGCACTTTGGCACATCTGATGTTTTAAATGTGTTTTTAAAAATAAATATGACTGACTGATAATTATACAGTGTAGCTGAGGCAATGAATTGAAATCCTGTGGTACAGAGTATATGTATTGTTCAGTTTTTCTGTTAACTACTAACACATGGACCTCCCGTGCTCAAAGAAAGGTGGTTAATATGCTTCTCATGAAACACAGCACCCCAGGTCACTCTGCCAAGATTGTTGCATTGTCCTTCACTGCCATCCATTGTTACCACCACTCTTTCTGCATGTGAAGGAACTAAAGCTTAATCACATGGTGAATGAAGCCTGCACCACCTATTCTCTTGTTGTGTATGACTTTCTCTTGCACTCAGAGTGTATGCCTGGCATTTGTAATGCAAACAATTAATCGATTTGTATAATGTGCTTCATTGGCACCAGAGCTTGCCACGTTTCTTTTCCTGTTAGCCATAGTGTGCAAGCTGTGCTGCAGCTTGCCATGAAGATGACCCAAAACCCAATTTCATGGCTGAGGTAGCCCACATGACCAATTCATATGCAGCATTACACATATCACAACATAAACTCTCAGCTGAGACCAAGATCAAGGTTCAAGTCCAGTGGTTTGCAAATTTGTGCATGACAGATAATTTACCTTTCCTTTTATATATGTGGGACTATGATGCAAGGTAACTTGCAACGGCACATATGGAGTTGTTTTTCCATAAACTCCATTGTGTTCACAGTTTCCTCAAGTTACAAACAGTATTTCAAACAAACTACAGTATACAGTATTTCATTTAATAAAAATGCACCCTTGCCATTGATGTTCTCCCAACTGTGGCTGCACGCTTTTAAATAACGTGTACCAAAAATAACCTACACTGAACGAACCACTTAAGTGCCACTCTGACAGCCTAAACATTCAGCTATTATGCAGTATCTTCAAGATACATGCTGTAAATTTTGATCCAATATCTTGTTTCTGAAATGCAGTTTTGCTCCTCTCAGAGAAAAAAAAAAAAAGTCACTGAAGACGTCATTATGGTGCGACCCGTGTTTGTGAAGCGGCGTATGGAAGCATGTGAACAATTGAAGGAAATGGCAAAAGTTGCAGAAGAAACGTTTCGAGATCACAGTCACGTCTTACCTGATGGATTTTGGTCCGCTGTGGATGTATGGATTCATAAACCTCACGTTATCAATAAGCGATTATGCGGCGTGCAAATAGAAGAGAGCGGAGAAGTTCCCGACTCCGAGCTCGAGGACAGACTGACCGCTTTATGTTATAGTGAACCCCCAAATATTAAAGAAGTGGTAAACCTTTTGAAATACAATGGCGTAGAGAACATGTTTCATCGTCATGAAAACAAAATGGTTATCGTACGCACTCTAATCCCCAAAGTAAACAACACGGAGGGTTTATTTAACAAGGAAATTATTGTAAAAGGTATGTCAGTATTTAGTACTGTTGCATTTAATGAGGACATTGATTACTCGATGAAATATAACGCGACATAAACCATGTCGATGTTTTTGAGCACATTTTGGATATTTTGGCAGCCTCTTAATTTGAAATTAATATTGTTTGAATTACAACTTCCTTAAATGTTAGCCCATGTGGTAGGTGATCTAGAATGCCATTTCTGTGTTTGAATGAGATCTATTAAGCAGACACTGGTGCATAAAGGTGATCGTAATTTATTTTTGTTTTCTTATTTATTCATTTTTAAGACGTCAATTTCTCATAAGATATACACAGAAGTAGTGATTTAGGTCCTGTTTGGTAATTTATGAAAAAGGTTATTAATTTTTATTTCATTGAAACATTTCCTGTGTATATTTTTATTTTAATATTTGTGCATAATGTAGTTTTATTTTTCCATTTTTAATGGCAAAGAAATACATAGTTTTTTTCCATAATGGGTGCATTTGTATTATTTGGTTTCGTTTGAAATCTATAACAAGAGTTAGAATAGTACTCTTTCTCTTATGTGTATTGTTCTTATGCAGTTGTGCTCGAAAATTTGTGAACCCTTTAGAATTTTCTATATTTCTGCATAAATATGACCCAAAACATCATCAGATTTTCACTCAAGTCCTAAAAGTAGATAAAGAGAAACCAGTTAAACAAATGAGACAAAATTATTATACTTGGTCATTTATTTATTAAGGATAATGATCGAATATTACAAATATGTAATATTTGATAATTTTCCTCAATAAATAAATATGTAATATTCGATCATTTTCCTCAATAAATAAATAATCAAGTATAATATTTTTGTCTCATTTGTTTAACTGGTTTCTATTTATCTACTTTTAGAACTTGAGTGAAAATCTAATGATGTTTTAGGTCATATTTATGCAGAAATATAGAAAATTCTAAAGGGTTCACAAATTTTCAAGCACAACTCCTATGTATTAGCAGGTAAACAGTTGCTCCAATAAGAGTGAATGCTCATCTCCAAATTCTTTTAGTTTTAAGTGCTCCATCAACCTATAGATGTGGTATACAGAGACAAATGCATACCGATTTTAAAGTGAAACTGGCAGTTTTTAACTGAATAAATGCCTAACCTTTGAAAAAAAAACCTATCTTGGGTACTTAGTGAAAACCTTGTGCACATTTAATACTATGTTTTAGATGGAAAAATGTGAACTTCAAATATAACAATAAGTAAACAAATGACTTAATGCATCCTTTGTAAAGATTTGCTATATTGTCAGTAGAAGTGTTGATCAGTTTTATTTGCCTGTAGCTTTGTTCACCAGATGTTTTCCTAAAAATTCTTACAATATTGTTTTCCTCCACGCCCGTTGATGCATTGCAAAGCCAGCATAATATCATAGAGCTGTATAGCAGCCATGCACTGAACTTTCATCCATGCATAGTGTAAGTTCATTGCGAAGCTAGTACAGTACGAAAAATGTGTGGCATTACCACCACCTGATCAGTACTCCAGCCTTCCATCCTGCATGTGTTTAAAAAAAAAAAACAAAAAAAAAACTTTTAAGTATTTTCATTTGTGGGGGTACATTAGCTCACCATAATAAAAATAATATGGGTACTGCCACCCAGTGCTGCATGGCTAATTTGCATACATAATTAGCCATGTGCTTGGATCCAGCCTGAAAGGATGCCTCCCCAATCAAGAAAACACAGGAGACTCTGTGAAATAATAATAATGAAAGATTTTTTGTTGTTTACAGGGCATTTCTATTTTCTTCCAAAGCATCTGCACACAAATCGGAAACAAAAAAGAAATGCAGCTGCACCCAGTGTCCTTACTTCAAACTATGGAATAAGCCAGTATCATGCCCATGCTTAGCATGGCTAATGTATGCCCCGAGACTGAACTTCTATGAGCACAACCATATACATATATATACAGCATAAAGTTTATTATATAATTTTACAAGTGCTCAATATGACGTCCTCCAGCTGTACGAACAACATCAATGTGATAGTCAAATTCATCCCATACTCAATTGAGCATGTCTTTTTGCGCAAAATGCTTTCTGCTCAGGGGTTGCCATCTCCTCGCAGACTGAAGGGAGCCATCTTCCAGTGACAGTCATAAACTCTATGACCCCCTCTTTCATTGGTATGTGATTGGTTCCTAGGCTCCTCACGGTTGTAAAAATATGGCACTTGAAATCGGATGAATCTTTTTTTCTGTGTGTGTGTATATATATATATATATATATTTTTTTTTTGTCTTTTGTTGTTTGAATACAGAGTCACACTTTTGAGCTTGTTTCCCCTTCTATTCATTTCTAGATAAGTGCCTGTCTGTTTTTCTAGTTTACTTTTTTTTCTGTTATGGTTATGTACAGTAAATCTTGGTATGTCAAGCAGCAGGAGAGTAGAGCTGGTGTTGCAGGGGTTTGTGTAAGTCACAGATGTAAAGGTAAGTTTACACCCAATATGTGCGACTCTTTGGAGCTATAATATTTAGTATTGGAAAATTTGTTTTACCATCAAAAGTAGCTATCGGACAATAAAAAGACATATTTATACTAAATAATTAATGTGTAATAACTTTTTTGTTGGAAAATTTGAAACATTATTATTTGAGGACACAAAATGTTTCATTATTTTAAGATAGTTTCAAATGTGAGTTTTTCAGATTTTAAAAATGCTTTCACTGTGGTGTATTCAAGGTATCGCTAAGAAAATGTAACTTTTTCTCCAAATTCCTTGAAGAATGAGTGTCCCAGCATTGAAATGCAGTCAGATCAATTAGCCAAAAATCGATCAGTACTGTAAACTCAAACTTGTCGTTTGCCCTTACCTCTATCTATCTATCTATCTATCTATCTATCTTTCTATCTAATCAGAACTGTAGTCAAGAAATCATAGCCAAATGATTCTGTAATGAAAAGATGAAAGTAAAAAGCACACGTTTGCAAAAGATTTTCTTTATATTTTCAAAACCTTGATAAGGAGAAGATATACCTGTAGAACAAGACCGTTACTAAGGCGCACAACTTTCATCACGTGTTGAACATCCCTGGCTGTCCTTTAATAGCAACGTTCTAAGAACTATAAACAAAAGAAGTAACCAAATAGCTATATACTTAGATAAACAATAATGGCTAAACAAAAAGATGTAAATAATTTTTAACTTCATGATAAACATTACTGGATGTACATAAAAACACAAGATTTTTAGTTCTCCAATGTACAAAACCACAAACAGAGCCACACATAGGATAGCAGGAATTGTCCAATAAAAAGTCAAAAGTAAAATGGATTCTTAACAGACAGGGCCAAGTAGTATTTCCTGATTTATGAGTTAGAGTCAGACAGGTATTCTTTAATTTCCAGTTTGTATGTATAAATTAAATTGCCATCACATATTATGAATGATAATCATAATTACTAATTATTGATACACAAAGTTGTGAACTTTCCAAGTCTAACATACCAGCATTAAATTCTTTCCCCCATGAATACTTATCTGTTGTTTCTCAAGATTGCCTTAAGAAAGTAAACCATACGAAGTTGTGGTAATGGTTTGTATTTGAGTTTTTACACAAAACTGAACATATTTAAGGTGATGTACTGCTTCTGCACAAGTTCTTGTTTTCAATGCCATAATTAGAGCTGAAGCTTTGTCTTAAATGTATTAAATATGTAATTACATACACCATCCTTTGTCAGAGCCACAAGTATTATTGGGAATATCTCAGAAATAATTATGTGAATTCTGCATTATCCTAAGTTATTGTATGCTTTTGTAATCACATTTTCAAAACGACTCATGTCCAGGATATGAAAACTGCTATCTTTCATGGAACAACATTCATAATATTTGTTTATAGGGACAGGCAAGGGTATGTGATGTGATTTTACCTGCATTGTCAACATTAATGTGTATGTTGCACATGCTGGGATACATATCTATGTATTGTCACCTTGAACATAACAAAACATTTTTTTGTAATGACTAGATAAATAACATGAATTAATAATACAGCCTATCTTTTCAGATCCTGAAAGTCATTGTGT
The DNA here is from genome assembly GCA_026402145.1 of Polypterus bichir lapradei. Taxonomy (NCBI): domain Eukaryota; kingdom Metazoa; phylum Chordata; class Cladistia; order Polypteriformes; family Polypteridae; genus Polypterus; species Polypterus bichir. The sequence goes on along the minus strand of JANRMT010062808.1, from coordinate 22,804,744 downwards.
GACTTTTCTGCCTTTAGAGAGCAATGAAGGACGCAGTTTTGCTCTCAAGAAAAGTAACATTTATCAAATTCAGCTTAAGCAAATTTCATCTGAAGTATGGTAAGCTTTTACTTGCACTTGATTCAGTTTTTTATTACATTTGTATGCTTGAGGTGAACTTTATTTTTCCTGGGATTGAATTTGAACTTTAACTTGAAATGTATTGCCAGGTAGCATAGTTACTAGAAATTTCTCTTGGAGGTTAATCCATATACTGTACATAACAAGGCAAATACAATTAAACAACAAAATATACAATTTGTAACACTATCACAACATTATACAGTATATAGTAGTAGTATAAAGTATATTGTACAAATCAAAAATATTTAAAACAATATAGTAGTGTAGAATTGCATTCCTGCCCAATAATATATCAAGTAAGTACTGTATCTTCTTCTATAATACGCTACCGTGGTTGTTCTTTTGTCTGTCCAGGATTTTAAATCACCTGTAGCTCGCAAACCATTTGACCTATTGACCTGAAATTTGGTACACATACACTACGTGACATCTACTATCTGCTTTTGGGGTGATGATTGACCTCCAAGGTTGTTCCTCTCTTTATTTTATTGTAGAATCGACTCTCAGCAGGACGGCCGTGTGGCACATGCGTACGGGCGCTGTTCTCATCCCTACCAACTTCGCCGTCACTTCTTCATATCTTAAATCATTCTTCAGGCAGATTGAAGACTTCAGTGCCAGCTTATGTGAAAAATTAAGGAAAATGCAATGCAAACACTGACTTAATCAGTTTTAATGTGAAAAGATGCCAAGAAAAGAAGTGGGCCACTAGGGCGGTGAAAAGAAGAGCTGTTCAGGAAGCAGCAAGCACATCAACCTTTGAGCAAACGAGTGCTAGGCGTAGAGAGAAAGAGGATGGAAACTACTGGTTTATAATAACACAAAATAAATATAATTTTTATTGGATAGAGAAGTTTAGAAATCAGAAAAAGACAGAGATGACTATGCTTGATTGTGGAATATAGAAAATACTCTATCTGTCTCCACTCTATATAGAATTGTTTTAAAATTGAGTGGGTGGGACACCACAATCTGTTCCAGTCTGAACATTTGCATTGTGGTAACTACCAGAACCTACAATGTCTAGTTTACCATGATCTGGACTGGAGCAGGTCTCTCCTTCTCTTTTTTATTTGGAGGTTTCCTTAATCTTTTCATTTAAATGAAGGCTGGAGATGTATCAGACATTGTAATTAGTAAATGGGCGTAGCATGTTTTTCCTTGGTTTCGATGCATGTGTGAATTATTGCTGTTCTTTCCACCTATTTTATTGTCTTTTCTGTGATGGTTTTTAATTTCTAAAGTTTTTATTATTTTGACACTTTGCAGTGCAATGAAAAATTCTTAAATATATAAATATAAAACCTCCATACTGTGTCTTTGCTGATAACACATGGATCACTTAGTTTTGTTTAGTGGGCATATGTGAATTCAAATAGATCTGCCAGTAAATCTCAGCATGTAACGTTTTTTCAAAAAAGCTTCGCCATGTGTAATTTGGACCTGCATCACTTGTTAGCACAGTTTAAACATGCCATGTTTTCACCAGGTTATTTTTAGATCAGGATGGGTGACTATCTTACTGGAGAAGAGTAAGCCGAGAATGTGAGGTCTGTGCTTCTCTAACTTCAGTCACCTATATGTATGTATATACAGTTATAAACATAAGTGTAAGTAAGGTAAACACATTTTATATATAAATCTGTTCTCCTCATATCAGAATATGTTGCCACTGTATTTTTTGCAAGTCTAGATGTGTCTTGTCAGTAGGTTCCAGTAACTCTTTATTATAAAGTAAAACCATAGTTGTGTTGGTTTCATGTTCCAGATTCACCATTAGTGAACAATCAGTATTGTGGTGGGAAGATTCAGAGAATAATGTTAACGTAATCTGGAGAGATGTGTAACAGTTAAAGCAGTATGTATTAAATATGGCTGTTAAATTAGCCAACAAATGAGGCATGAATTTTTACGTTGAAAAGGTAATTATTTGAATATAGGTTAATGATTTTGAGTATACATTATTATTGGTAGCAGTGGCCACAACAAGAAAAATCCAAAAGGGAAACATCCTAGCAGGACTAGAGCAGTTATTATTTAAATATAAGAACAATCAAAATCTCTTGTAGGAGCACCTTTTAATATTCTTATGCTGTATTGTTTAGAACTGATGGCTGAGAAAGCAGATACTTGTTAGGACAAATAGCTGTTAAATTAGCCACATTTATATATTTTTCATTTTACTTGTGGTGCATCTACCTTATGACACTGTTACAAGCATACTCCAATCTTCAAATGAAAGGATGTTTGAAAACACAGCCTTTTCCACATAATAGGATTCTTTGTGCGTACAAAGTGATATGATCAAAAAAAGAAAGTCGAACTGGATACACTGAGCACTTGGACACTTAGATAAAATCACCCACAATTGCTTAAACACACTAAATACAGTAATTATTTTGTTTTTCCCCAGCTAAGCAGCTTTTAGGTCCATGAGACCAGAAGTGGGGAAGTCACTGTCCTCTCTTTTGTTTAAACTGAAACAACTGTGCTTCTAATTGTATCTCACATATGAAGAAATTGAATACAGGGGTGTCAGAAGAACTGAAATTTTTGGTGCTAAGTCGATACAGAAGTTCAGAAAATGTAATGGTACCAGCTTTGTTGCAGTATTCATAGTACCAAGAAAATTGGTACTGACTGTACACATGTGTGACTGCTACAATTAGATGAAGTACTTTTGGAAGACACAATAATACATGTGAAAATCGTGAGTGAAAATGACTCACAGTGGTGATGATCTAGAACCACATCAACATGTGTCAAAAAGAAAAACAGCTGAGAATTAGGGAAATGCTTTAAGGTTGAAGCAGGAGAATTTCAGCACGTGATTGCAGGAATTGTACTTGTTAATTTAAAAAAAATGCAAAACACACACAGGCTGTCGTCGTTGCCACTTTTATCCCATTATAGAATTAATTCAGAAACAGATTTGTATAGGCTTTAAGAGTGGAATTACCGATCAAATGAGGTGTAATCTTTTAACATGTATTATAATGCATTTTTAAGAGAAGATGACAATATAACGAGATTATTTATCTTTTAATACAGCATCTTACACGGCCCTGATAAATGATTGCTGTCTGTGCATTCATTCCCCGATTGTAATGAGCACATCCATTCATTTTCTGCCTGGCATATGCATTAGTTTGTAAACTGTTTATTAGCCTAAGTCAGAAGTGGTAGCACCCATGTCACATATAATATTTGAATGTTATGTTGAAAAATGTAATTCTGCCTCACAATTATAGATTTACTTAGTACTGGTAATGACATTCCACATTCCACTGAACTGTTTTTGCCTTTGTTTCAAAAGGTATTAGTAGGAGTGTTCAATCTGGTTTTTAGGGCTGATACCAATCACCGATTTAATTTTACTAGATTGACCGATTCCAGTTTTTTTCTTTTATTTATCCTTTTAAAAAACTTTTTACAGTAAGCTCCTGCATAACCAGATGCATAGAAACTTTATGTCCTATATTAAAGTTTTATCTTTCATATTTTTATAATTAAATTATAGACCACATGTGTTAATTGTTCATTTTTTCTTTATAAAATTAACTTCTGTAGGGTTATTGTTCAGTTAGCATTAAAAATATACATTTTCCTTAAAATATGTACATTAACTAATAAAACATGTTCAAAAATATATATCCATAATATATAAGGCATATAAAACTGATTCTTCTAATTGTAAGCTGTCATATTGATATTTGTTCTGTAATGTACATATATGAAATAATGTTTAATTTTAAAAAAAGCAGTTTTCACCATCTATCAACGTGCTGAACAGAATCGAATTTGACGGATGCAGTATTCATAGGCTACCGCTTTACACAGGTGTCAGGGTCTGACAAACACCCGAACAACGTGCTTACATGTGACCACAGGAGTCAGGTTACACAGACAAAGTGAGACAGAAGCAGATCGAGAGAGAAGGCTTGCAGGCTCACTGATCAACGTATACGACAATCACAATTGAGGGCCTCACAAACACCAAACAACGTGCTGAACAGAATCGAATTCGATGGATGCAGTATTCACAGGCTACCACTTCACACAGACGTCAGGGTCTGTATATGGAGGGATTCAATTATAACATTGAAAAAGATTATTGCCAACATCCAAAAGTTACAATAGGAGAAATGGACATCATGTGTGAGTACTGCCAAGTACAGAGGGTTACATTTGAATCACGTGGGATGTGCTGTTCAGACCGCAAGGCGAAATTAACTCCTTTAAGCCATCCACCTGAACCGTCGTTGTCTCTTATTTCTGGCGCAAATCCACATTCAACTCATTTTCTACAGAACATTAGGAAATACAATTTGTGTTTTCAGATGACATCGTTTGGCACCACGGCTGCTACCAAGGTGTCTGGCTTTATTAATTTAAAATGCGGGGGCAAATCTATCATAGAATTGGGTCATTAATGCTGTTGCCTCATGAGAGCCACAAATTTTTCCCTTCCACTCAGTGAGCAGAGCCACTGGGTAATCTGCTAGTTATAATAAACAAATAATAAATTATCATTGGGTTGACGAGATTTGTGGTAAAGAAAAACAGGCCAACCACCTGTATCAACCATCGCCATTAATAAAAACTTGTGATGTTTAAAGCTTGACGTATCATGATTTGGGTCATATAAACGACATTCTGTATAAAGTGTGATGTGGATGCACTTTTAAGAGATACAGCACAAGCTGCCCCAAAATTACACTTTGTAATGCAGGCATGCCTTGAAATGTTGAGAGACTGCTGTATATTTCAGGGTGATTTTGTTTTAAAGTAATGGTTACATTAAAACTGGAATAAATCTTGTCTGAAAATGTTTTACAGTTTAGACACAGGAGAAACAACTTTCACAAGGTACAAAACTTGAAGCTGCATTCTACCATGCAGGCGAACCTGTTCCTCCTTTTTGCTAAGTGCCCACTAAATTAAATTCCTCCACTAATTTTCCACAGCGACTCGACTATCTACAGTGGAAAAACCCACAAACTGCACCGCTGCAATGACAGTTTTGTAGGCAATCTGACAAATATAACATAAACATAAATTCTAAAAACCTGACGGAAAAAGCGAAGTGATGTCATTAATGTATTCCTTTTCTTCTCAGCTAATGTTAGCAGAGCAGTTTTGCTTGCACTTTTAAGTTATACACAGTCCCAGCAAGCCAACTTGCAGTATATGGTTTGTGTTTTTAAAAAAAAAAAAAAAGAATATATAATATTCTATAATAGTGTTTTTCTGCGGTGGGCTGGCACCCTGCCCGGGGTTTGTTTCCTGCCTAGTGCCCTGTGTTGGCTGGGATTGGCTCCAGCAGACCCCTGTGACCCTGTAGTTAGGATATAGCGGGTTGGATAATGGATGGATAATAATGTTTTTTTTCCCATTCGGGACATCTGGTCAACCTAATTAGTATGATTATTGTTAATCTTATAATTCTGTTATTTTACCTCAGCGGCAGTTGAATGTGGTTTTGCAGCCACATATGAATTTTCTTCAAGAATTTCTGCATACATCTCCAGCAATGAAGCAGCAACATCTCTTCAATTGGAAATCTTTTTCTCTTGTGGTTCGCTGTTACTTTCACCATCTCCTTCACCAGCTCATATCTAAACCAGTTGTTCCTGAAGTACTTCTTGCGCTTGTTTTTTGGTATCTTGATCAAAAAATCAATCTTTGTACCGTGGATCAAGGACAGTACATAAATAGTATAGTGACTAAGAGAATGTACTACTGAAGCATTTTGTGACAGCCTCCATAAGTGTAGTTTTCACCATCTGAACTCCAAAATCTGTCTTGCCACACTTTGTAAGCAGACGTGTAAGCGCTTCAACAGACGGAATCACGTCCGCAATTGTAGATGAATGCGCGCTTATGTATTTAGTAAGTTGCTCGAAATGGTTTGAGTAGAGTAATTATGTTTTCCATAAGTCCCCACTGATGCACCGTGAGAGAGGCAGGAAGCTTGTATTCAGCACCATACGCAGCAAGAGTGCGCTTCTGATCAACCAGACTTTTCAGCATATATAATACGTGCTGTTCCAACGAGTAGGGACGTCCTGCTGAAGCATTCTTGTTGGGGAACCAAGGTCTGTTTGTATTTCTCTCAGTCGTGAAATAGTGAGCTGTGAGTGCTTAAAATGAGTAACTATTCGCCTCCCAATGGCAACACAGTCGGAGATGCTTCTCTGGCTCAATAAGCCTTCATGTACAGCAAGCTGCAAAGGGTGAGCCATATTGCGAGCGTTGTCATGAAGCACAACGTTCACATTACTTTTTGAAATCTTCCACTTCGCCAACATGGAATCGAAAGCTTGTGCGATAAAAGTTGCCGAATGAGAACCGGAGAACTCTTTAGCATGCAACACCACTCTTTTTGACTCAAAATTTTCGTCAGTCCAGTGTGCCATTAGACTCAACATACTCATGGGGCTGACCTTTGAGCTCCACAAATCTGTAATGAAGCTAATGCTGGTGGCATTGTTTCTTAAAAGCTCGTGGATATGAGTAGCAATCAAATCATATAATGCAGGCAGTGAGACATCTGCAAAGTGTCGCCGGCTTGGAATAATGTACCGTGGTTCTAAATTATGTAGTAACTGATGAAATCCCTCGTCCTCAACTAGGGAAAAAGGCTGGTCATCGAGTGCGATCATTTCCATTATTTTAGTAGTTATGCCTTTAGCTCTGGCGCTGTCTTGAGGAAACATCTTTACATTTTGAAGGGTTTGTTGTATGAGGCTACTGCTAGTGATCCCGGTAGCATCTAATTTAACTTTCATTTTGGTAGCATTAGCTGCTAGAAATTCAATGTATAATTCGTTATGGTGGTTCTTCAGATGGGTAATTAAATTTGTGGTATTGAAAGATTTAATTCTGCAGCCTCCTCGTATTATCTCATTTTTGCAGGTAGAGCAAATAGCAACTCAAAGAAAAATATGACCACATGGCTGACATGCTGCTTTACTAACAATATTTGCCCAATGAATAAACAGCGCGTGTAGTGCTCCTATCAGCAAAACTAGGAAACCCTGTGGCGTTTTTTTTTTTTTGGTTGTGTGTGAGCGCAAGAGACTGCGCTTGCATCCATGTTTTTCTGCAGTTTAATGTCTGCCTCGCCGAACAATGAAAACAACATTTAATTATTTGGTGAACTGACAGTGTTGACAAGCCTGAATTATATCTGTTGGCTGTATTGGCTAAAATGTACACATCTGACCGATTTCGATGTTTTTATTTTTAATGAACATCGGCCAATAACAATACATTTCCCGATATATGGTGCATCTCTAAATTGTAAATGCTAATATTCTAACTTGTCTCTAGCTCTCTGGTAAAACAAGCCTTGACTTGCTGCTCTTTGTTTACATTACTGCTAATATAATAAAAACTGCATGTTGGCTCAACTATCACAATACCTTGTGTAAAGAAGCACTGCAGTTACTGTAAAGGTTAGAAAAGCAGAGTCTGAAAAGATTGGTGTTTGTGATTGGCCAATTTACAGATCATCGGTCGAGTCTTTTGTAGTGAAAATCAGCCAAGTTAGACTGGTGGCCGTTCAATGGGAGCATTCCTAGTATCAAGTTATGTAAAAATGACACTGGTATTGGTATCGAACACAAAAATTCTGGTATTGTGACATTTCTGAGTGCACTAAATATTAATTTGTAATGATGTTTAATTGTTTACTCCTCATAATTTTTACTTAGCCTACATCATAGCAACTTCTTTACAACGAGTTTACATGTTTATCAGGAAGCTACTAAACTGACAAATTATATCACACGTTATATAGGATGTATTTAGTTAAAAATAATAAACAGAAATGCCTTCAATACAAAGTGGAGTGTGCAGACTCCGACTTAAGTTTGTAGCACTGAATGCCAGTTGAGTGCTGCAAGCAGGAGTCAAGAGTCAATGATTAACAGACAGGAATCAACTAAATTTGATCTTTCTTCTCCTTTGCAGGAGCAGCAAAACTGCATTAAAGGCGGGCTGAATATTTTTAATTACTTCTCGTTGTTTTAGGTATTATGTATCTAGCAAGGTGCCACGTGTTGATGGATGTAGCTAAGTGTGCAATGGTGACACTAAATAAGTTCTTTAAGGTGAAATATTTTAAATCATTACAATAATAAAAGGAAAAACAGAATTATGACTATTTATTTTTCATTTGCTTTAATGAGAACGTCCTAGAATTAATTAGCAGCAAAAAACAGGTCACTAATTAAGAAAAGGTTTAAAATGAAAACCTGCAGCCACTGCGGCCCTCCAGGAGTTGAGTTGGGGACCTCTGTTTTAAGGAGAGGTGACTCCAAACACCTTTTCATGATAAAACACTTTCCTTTGAAATCAGAAGATTCCAGCACCATATCATTTTGTAATTGGCAGAAACCACTGGCACACTGGTACACCTATCTGTAGTCCAGAGAAGTCTTATCACAGGTGGCCTTCATTAAAGGGTTGTGACTAAAAAGCCATTCCTCCAAGATGAAAAAGAAACCAAATTTGCCTGAAGCATGATAATGACCTTAAAATCTTAACAAATTAACTGCTGGGAAAGGAGAAAAAGGAATAATGCAACAGATGGAATAACCACACAGAGCTCATATCTCAGCACCATTAAACCAGTCTGTGATTACTTGCAGACACAGAACAACCTATCACACAACCAAGTCCAGAAACAGCAAGCAAGTGTGCCTAAGAGAATTTTCTGCTGTGTCAAGTTATTCCTTTTTGTTGTTTTCAAGATAAAGGTTGTTCGCACCAAATAATAATTTCATTTATGTTTTTTCTGTTAACTGTACTTTTTAGGAACTTTATTGATTAGTAAAAGCGATTCATGGCATTATGTTTGAAAGTGTCCTTGCTTTGCAGCATTTTTTCCACAGTTGCCAAAGATGTTTGCACAATACTGTAGGTTTACCAGCTTCTGTAGGTGTACAGTGGAGTCCATCTTCATTGGCTGATGAATATCCTGGTAGTGCTCCTCCTCAGTCCAGAATCACAAAAACTGCAGCTAAGGATTTCACTGGCCCACAGCGCCATTTTGATCAAGACACATCTCAGGCTGCCCCAGAAGGATAAATAATATTATTAAATACATGAGCCATCCTATATAGTCTGTTTTTCCTCCTTCCTGGCAAGTGGTGTATGACTATTGTTATCCAAATCTCTAGATTCAGAGACAGTTTACTCTTGGGTAATAAGTCAGTCAACAATTGCTGGTACTGACAGCCGTGTCAGCATAAAGAATGTGTGTTTCTTACTGTATATGCACTCTCTTTTTTTGATAACATACTATTTTCAGTAGTCTGTGGAGGATACTCAAGTAAGACTGTCATAGTACTGTATGCACAAGACAACAAGCATGAACTATATGCACCTAGACATTTGATTAAAAGCAGAAACAGAGTTACAAACTAGAACATGTCTTGCCAAGTGTAAAAGCAGAAACAGACTGACAAACTAGAACATGTCTTGCCAAGTGATGAATACCTAATTAATGGTATGTAAACTGACCTGGAGTGCTAAAGTTCCTATTTAAAATTTTGTGTAAAGGAAAAATGTACTTTTTGTTTCTTTCAGGTCAGTATTAATTTTAGCAATGAACATTGAACAGTGGTATTCAGATGCCATTATTTACCCTAAATGTGAATGGCTGGGCAGTGAACTGTTACCAAAAATAATTAGATGGTCAACCGAAAACAAAAGGAGTGAATTTAAAAGTACATTATCACTTATTCCAATGGCTAAATATGGGAATTTATATCAACAGCTAAAGGAGAAATACAAAGAAATGGTTAAAGTAAGTAATTTAAATGCTAAATTATTTTTAATGCAGTTGTTTTTATAATTTAATGGTTGCATGACTCATAAATGTGAACACATTTTATGTTACATTAATCTAAAAAAATTCTAAGCATTTTCTTTATGATTTGTATTTAGTTAATTATCAGCCTTGAACTAAACCCATATGAGTGAGTGTGTGCATGGGTGTAGATTTGAATGTGCCTTGTGATTGTCTAGCACACTGTATTGGGATGTTTTTTGTATTGTGCGCTGTAATGATGTTATAGGCTAGAAATTGGTTGGATTGGTTTTATGAGCAGTACTGCTCATTTTGTTTTATATGTGCAATCCTGTTATTACTAACGAATCTCGTAAATTATGATTCTAATTTAAACATCTTCCTAACCTTTGCTCTTTGGTTTTCATTTTGCTTTCATTTCTGTATTAGAAGAACAAAACGTTAATGTAAAGGTAGAAGTGACAAATTGTAACAAAGAAATTTATACCTCTCTAGTTAGGCTTAAAACTGTGTTTGAAATGTCAATTCAGAACATAGTCTTATACTTTTTATTTAAACAAGCAGGTGGGATTGATTAAAATGGTGTTTAAAATTCTTACACCCATGCTTGTCACTAATGTACATGGCAATTAAATGGTGAATTTACTGTAAACACGAGAAATGCATTGCACTTAGACTGTATTCCAGAAAATTATTTTTATTCTGGTCTTATAATATATCATATTGAAAGCATTTTGAGCTGTAAGTATGAGGCACAATTGTATGTTGAAACTGACTTTTTAGGATAAGCTGAAGAAATACATAGGAGTGGTTTTAACTGGATTTGAAAACTATATTAAATCATTCAATAAAAAATACTGTATTGATATACAGATCCTTAGGAAAGCTTATTTTTTGAAAGGTACACTATAAACTTTTTGATCCTACCAAAAAGACAAGTCAAAAAATTGTATTGCCCTGATCTGGGTTCATTGGCCAAGCACCAACTAAAACAAATAAACATCGTAAGAAGGTTTTAGTCCACCTGCAGAAGGTGCATTGACAGTTCCGTCTGTTCCAGGCTCAAAGGTATTTTGTTTCCTGTTTTGACTGACTTTCTTTAGAATAGATTTCGAGTTATGTTTATTTTTTCCCATCTAGCATGCTTTCAGTTACCTCCACACAAAATTGTGAATATTATTCCAGTTCATCACCCCTTTCTTTTTACGCTAGAGTGAGCATAGTTTTTTTCAATCTGCTGAAGTTCCCATTCACCCTCACAATTTTATATTGCTTCATTGTTTAACAACTTCATTGTTTAAGGTCCAAGATCTCCTGTCGCCTTTAACAATTCTGACATCACTTGTACCTGAACTTTCATCTTGTTTTTCAACATTTTTTCACACCTGTTTTTAGCCAGGTCATTTTTTCTCACAATAATATCAGTATTTTATGTTTATTCCTAATTTGTCAACTTTTCCAAGTACTGGTTAATACCCCATGATTTGCAGGTGGAGACCTGATTTGGTAACTCGGTGTTGCCTGCTTCCAAACCCTGTTTTCTACCAGAACCCTTTATACTATACTATTTGTATCACAAAATGACTCACTAGGCCGACATTTTGGGTGTGTCAACTGGATCCCCTTCCTACATGTGTTTTGGAAATGCTCAATGTTTACAGTTTTCTGTTTCTCAATGTTTGTCTCATCTCTTCTTCCCTCAAATTTTCATTCTCTTGGACTTTTTTCAATTCTGTCTTTCTCCTTTCCTGCAGAGTTTTTTCTCTCTAGACACATCTGCTGCTAAATTGGTCTTAGCATTTTACTGGAAATCTCCTAGTTTAGTATTCTTTAATTTATGGCAAGCCTCCTTTTTTTAGTTTTTAAATTATCTTGAGTTATAATAAGCTTTGATTAATAGTGTATCCTGCTCTTTTATTTTAAATTGGCAGTCCTCTGGGCAAGTGCTCTGTACCCATATAGACAGGAGCTGTGATCCAGCATCCATGTGGGAATTTTATTTCCTCTCTCTCTCATTTTTACTTCCCTTTGATATCATTGTGTCTTCTACAAGGCTATATCTGTTCATACAAGGCTAGGTGTACTTGGGAACTTGGGAGGGAATTTGGGCATTGTGGGGTGGGTGTTTTATTGTCTTATGCACTTCATTTTGGTTTGTTGTGATTGTTTATTAATTAATAACTAGATCACAAAAAGAAAAAGGTTTTCATGTATTGATTTCCAGTTCTTTCTGTTTTGATCAATTTTGATGTTACCTTCATTTTCAATTACCTGCTACTAATTACATCCACTTTTTCTTGTGACACTTCCTTAAACATATGTCATTTACTGGTTTCCATGTAACTCCTGCCTTTTGTCTTTGGATGCACTTTGTTGTGTTTTTTTCTTTCTAGGTCACCTTCTTCCTTTGATTCTGACATTCCAGCTCTCCCCAATTAATAAATTTTTCACCATGCTACCATTGCCTCTCATAAGTAACAAATGGTGTTTAATTCTTCTTATGCCACCTAATTAAAATGCTATTTACTCCTTCCTAACTATTATGTTTTACAAATGTATATATATATTGCATAATCTAACTTCAGAATCCTTTAACACCCACAAATTATTAGAAGCAGTGGCATGATTTACTTTGTGTATACTGTATGTGTCTCACCTCAACGTTTTGATTCCACCCAGTGTATTTTGTAGCTATCAGTTTTGTTTGTTCAGTCATTTGTTCCTGAATTTGTAATAGAACAATAAATATTTGTACAAGACCTTGTTGTTTTACGTGTGTAGTAATAAACTAATTTAATTAAATTGCCTACATATTGTATTATCACTACTTGCATATGCAGTAACAGCTGACATAATGCCTTGAACATGAACGTTGATCTATCTTTGATGTAAACAATATGTTTTTAATAATAGGTATGGCCTGAAGTCACTGATCCAGAAAAATTTGTTTATGAAGATGTTGCCATTGCAACATATTTACTGGTATGTTTCAATTCAGTCCATATCAAATTTACATGGGTTGCTTTCAGTCATTATTCTGAAATTGGATACTTCATAAAGCAGGAAAGTATTTTGTAAAAAACACTGTGGGTAAATTGTTTCCTTTCAGAAGCAAGATTTTAATTCAGTGGATAAAAATGAGCTTTTTTGTAAAGATATGTTTGGTTTATTATTATTTTCAAGTTATTCTCATTAACCTTGTACATGATCTACCATTTTTCATTTTTTAATGAAAAAAACATTTGTGAAGCACAGTAGTACTCTTACTCTGTCCTGAAGCACAGTGGTAAACTGTTTACATATTTATAGAACTTGATCTAAAGCGGGATTCATAACTTGACTACTGTCAGTTGGGGATTTTATTTGAAGATATTTAACATTTAACCTTGAACTTTGCAATGCAATGGCATGGCCACTTGACCTGTCTGCTAAATACTATAGCCATAACAGTTAAACAAAAACTGTTAGTTTTTCCTACAGTGATATAAATAAATAATTAATTTTGCTCATAAATGTATTCTGTTATAGATTGACATATTCTTTTTTGTTTTTGAGGCAACATAATATTGTTTCTTCTAAAGCACCTTAAGCATCAGAAAGGCACTATATAAATACATTTATTATTATTATCTTAAATTCTGTATTTTTGTTATTTTTATAGGTAATGTGGGAGGAAGAAAGGAAGGAAAAGGGTTTAATAGAGAAGCAGTCTTTTGTAGACCTGGGATGTGGAAATGGCCTGCTTGTTCATATTTTAAGTAATGAAGGGGTAGGTCCATATTATCTCATCATCTAATTCTTCCACGTGAAGCCTGAAAACCCTGAGGACTGATTTAGATCATTTATGTTATGTAGAATGCCCAGTGGAGGCTGGGCGGTCTTATGGCCTCGGAACCCCTGCAGATTTTGTTGTTTTTTTTTTGTTGTTTTTTTTTTCACCAGCCCTCTTGAGTTTTTTTTTTTTTTTTTTTTTTTTTTTTTTTTTTTTTTTTTTTTT
>JANRMT010062808.1:22682092-22790704 GCA_026402145.1 Polypterus bichir lapradei | reverse complement strand
TTTTTTTTTTTTTTTTTTTTTTTTTTTTTTTTTTTTTTTTTTTTTCTGTCCTCCATGGCCATCAGACCTTACTTTATTCTTTGTTACTTAATATTGCCTAATCTTAGTTTTTTCTTTTTCTTTTTTCTTTCTTCATCTTGTAAAGCGCTTTGAGCTACATCATTTATATGAAAATGTGCTATATAAATAAATGTTGTTGTTGCATGATGTTTATTTTGAAGCATTTTATGTTTTCTATATGTAGGAGTACTTTTTTGTTTTATACTACATGTATTTTTTGGCTGTTAAAGATGTGTGAAGTAACATATTTTTGAGTATGATTTAGGTTTAGTTCTTTATTTGCCAAGTAGGACAGAAGGTGAACAAATTAGAAGGATTTTATAATGCAGTTTTTACATTACTTCTTAAAATCACAGTTTTTTTTAAATTCACATTTTTAAAATGTATAGCTATTTTTTCCATTAATTTCTGAAATAATGATAAAAGTACATGTTTTTCTTTCAAGCATTCTGGTAAAGGAATTGATGTCCGAAAACGAAAGATCTGGGACCTTTATGGAAAACAAACTTGTTTAGAGGTATTGCATTTATTTTCAACAAATAAATACAGTATCAATATATGCTTGAGTATAAGCCTAATATTACAGTAGTTTACATATGAATGTATTAAAATGTATTATATAACGATGAATGAAATGACAATTAACATTCTTAATTTTTCATTTTAAGATTCCATATGTTTTGATAATCTTTGACTTTGGTTTCTTGTCTTGTTCCTTGCTTAATGATTTGGAATTCCATTAATACTCACCTAACATTACTGTATTCAGATCCCATCTTTATGTAGTTTTGTAATATAGACAGATTTATGATTTTTTTTTGTTTCATCTTGCATTTCATAATTAGCTGCATCTCAAAGATACCTGTCATTACTGTTTACATATTTATTTTATGTTTTTTTAGACATTTAGTGGAAACATTCTGAATTTGAAATTCATTGTGGATCTTACAGGTTTCTGAGTAACTGATAAAAAATATTTATTTTTCTCCAAAACATTTTACATCATATTTATTTATATATATTAGTACTTGCCCAGTGATATTATCTGTCATTGCCATGAAAATGTTTTGTTTGACCTGCAGTGTTATTTCCACATTAGAAATTGCCCTGATCTAATGTGGAGGATTTCAGAATATTTATTTAGTGATATAATACCTTAAATGAGTGTACTTTTGTAGTTAGTTAGGAGACTTGCATTTTAGTGTGATTGTTTTTATCTGCTTTGAACAGGCCGACTATCTGTCCAGACCTGGTGCCTGCTGTTTGTTTTTTGTTGTCAGGACAGACTAAGGCTTCATATCTTTATTCATTTAGAAATCAGAAATGGATGATTAGGTGGATAGAAAATATTTACTAAGAATGTTCAGCTGTGTTCTATGTATATGTATGTTTGTGGTTAAAATGTTGCAAATTGTTGATGTTTTCTTTAAAGGAATGTGCAATAATTCCAAGTGATAGCTTTTTATTTCCAAATATTGACTGGCTGATTGGCAACCATTCTGATGAACTCACACCATGGATACCTGTAATTGCATCAAGGTATGTGGGCAGAAGCATTATAATAATCTGTAAGCTTATAAATGCATACATAAGAATTTGTAAACAGGGACATTACATATAATTGTCATTGGGGACTGATAAATCCAGAAATTGTAAATCTAGCTGTAGACTGTCTGTTTGCAAGGTATGAGAGTGAGGAGCTTTAAATTATTATTTTTTTTATTGTGATACACTTTATTAATCCCTGAGGGTTTAATTTTCTTTTTGCATGACACTTTTAGAGGTCAGAGCACAGGGTCAGCCATTGTACAGCACCCCGGAGCAATTTTCAAGTTAAGTGTCTTGCTCAAGGGCCCAACAGAGTAGGATCGCTTCTGGCAGTAATGGGATTTAAACCACCAACAAGACAGATAGCAGCACAGATCCTTAGCCTCGGAGCCACTACTCCGCCATAGCTCATTGTAACGTGTTACACCTGAATTAATTGTTAAATTCACATTAGTCATTATATTTTCCAAATTTAAGTAGTAATGTATTAATTTGTGTCAAATTTAAATGTTTATTTTTTTGGAAACTGAAAATGTATAGTTCAACTTTGTCTGCTTCTCAAGGCAGTAAAGATGGTTTCCGAAGGTGCTTGAACTCCTTATCTTGCATGCTGCTTTGCAAATGCTATCTCTCTCAGTGTCTCGTTGCACTTCTACATGCCACACCTAAAGAAAGACACTTGATAAGACCCAAGTATTTTTTCTAAAGTCTCACTTTTTTATTTATTTAATTGTATTTATCTTGCTACTTTTTTAACTTATGTTTATTTGAGAATTACAAAAATGAAAAAGATCTCCTGTAGTAAAAATAATTCTTTCTGTGTTGAAAGAATAAGGCTTAATTAATACTAATAAATTGTCAGACTTTGTCAGTTGCTTTGCTTTATATTTTCTGTTGTCTAGCATTGTACTTTAGTATTGTAAGCTGTTGTCCTTTTTAGACTGAAGTGGCTTCCATAACCCAAGCAGAAAATCTGTACCATATTCCAGTTTATATGCATAGTGCATAATTGTGCATCTAATTACTTAATATTTTCACATATTACTTATACAGTACATTATTTTCTGTAATTCTATTAAACTTAAGACCAGCTTTTATTGTGGTTAATAATGTGGTTTAACTGGATTTTTTTTTTTAGATCTTCTTATTCTTGTCGGTATTTTGTGCTACCATGTTGTTTTTTTGATTTCCATGGGAAGTACTGTCGCAGACAGTGCAAGAAGACACAGTACAGAGAATACATAGATTTCATTACAGAAGTTGGATCTGTTTGTGGATTTCATGTTGAAGAAGATTGTCTGAGAATTCCATCAACAAAGCGGGTAAAATTTTTTAAAATAAATTGATTGATCATATTATTTAATAATAATGATAACTAGGGGGCTCTGCCCACCCCCAGGTTTTGTTTACCGCATATACAATTAAAAAAGATTGTTAGTTTCATGGGAATTGTTACATATGCATTATTTTCACTTTTATTTTAAAACTTTTGTGAAAACAATACTTTATTTCCAGCCCCGGGCGTGGTTACATCTCTTTCTCGCATGATGTATAACGCCGCTTTTGTCGTGAAGGGGGTCGACTGAATGCACGTTAAGGAGATGCCATCAGATCATCTGCTGTCTCTCTGCTGCTGGCGAGCTGCCTGTTCTGCTTGTCTCGCTGCCCGATCATTTCAAAGCCTGTACAGAAGCTGTCCTTTTGCCACTTCGCATCTCTGTTGCTCGCGTTGTGAAGGGGGTGGGGGCGAGGGTTAGTTTGGCTGAACGCACGCTAAGGAGAAGCATTCTGATCATCGGCAGGCTTTTTGCTGCTGGTGAGCTGCGTGTTTTGCTTGTCTCTTGTTGTTGTTTTAAGAGCTGTGAGCACATGAAGTGTGTCCGCCAACAGCAATCCAATAACTGCTAGTTAGATGTCCGTGGACTTGTTTTAAATGATGTCTCACTGCCTTGTCTTACGTGATGTTGTAAACACAATACTTGCTCCTTATTTCCTGCCCTGGGCGTGATTAAATCTCTTTCTCAGGATGTATAATGCTGCACGTATTGTGAAGGGGGGCAGCTGAACGCATGCTAAGGAGGTGCCGTCTCGCTGCTATCAGTCTTCTGTGCTGTACTCCACCCTCCCTCAATCAGACCTAACAGTCACTTAAAACAAAAAAGGCTTCAACCTGGCTGAAATTGTACAATACTTTCGAATTTTACTGCTTTCATATTCTTTACCTTTCTCTGCATGTGTATCGCACCATCGTTTGTTTGAGCCTTTCAAATTCCACTGCTTTCATAATCTCTTCTCTGCCTTTTTTTCTCTCCAACGCTTTTGGGTCTCTTTTCTCCGCGCTGCTCTTTCTTCTTCTTTCGTTGATGTTTCATCTAGAACGCATTGTCCTTATACGCTTTATATGTGCTGAGAGCACAGGATCTTTGTGTGCTACGTGCCTTTACACGACTTATTTGGTATTGTTTGTGTCTCGCGGGTCTTTTAAGTGTCTTCTGAGAACTTCCTAGAAGATCATGTATCGTCGCCCTGCTTTTCCTTTCCAGGATTTTTTTTTTATAATAGAGAGATGATAATAATAATGTATTATAATTAATACATTAATAGAAAACACTTTTTAGCAAGGTTATGAAGTTATAGAAGAAAGCTTCAAACAGCAGAAATAAAAAAAAAAATGTTGACTTATTTGCAAATTGAGCATATGCTAAATTTCTAAATATATAGTAAATGTTTTAGAAGATTTTAGTAATTTGTAATGTTTACTTTGTAATTATTCATGTATTGTTTTGTAAATTATAGCATACACCTTCATCTTATGAAGTGTACAGCGAATAAGGGTGCAAGCTAATGAAAATGTCGAAGTTGTGAACTGAGACTGGGATTACATGACACTTAATAAAAAAGTTGTGTATATGGGACCTTTTCACACTATCAAGAACTAGTGGTCAGTGTTAAGAGATATGGAAAAACATTGTTATTGACATTATTCTGCAATAAAACAGACTTAAAAATGTTATTGATTTGAATATAAACCATTATATTTAAAAGATTATGTCCTGTTTACTCATTAAAATATAGTCATAATGGTTTTATTTTTATGATATAATTTCTAAGCCACAGATGTTAAATGGATATTGCAAATATTTAGTAGGCTGATGTGCAAAGAACAATTAAAACAGTCTGGAGTATCACAAAAAATAATCAGATATTTGGACTAGGTTTCCAATGGTTTTAGATTCATATAGAATAGCTGAATTATCTGAGCTACATACTCCCAGGAGAAATCAAATTGTGTTTCAAAAAGAAGCAAAAAGTACTTTTGGATAGCCTTAACAACAAAAGAAGAGTGAATTATGTTGAACTTATGTGAAGACATTCATTCCTCTGATTTTGTAGCTGGAAAAGGCTTAGTGCAACTTTCACAATACTTTGTTGACACTGCTACAAAATGCCACAAATTTGTTTACATTAAATTAAAAATCTTCTTTTAGCAGATTTTAAGTTAATTTTTTATTTGCCCATTTAAAGGGAATGAGTCAAGCTTATTAGAAAACAGTGTTGCAGATGGCTGTGGTCAGAGTACCAGTAGAATTGGTATTAAAAATGTAGCTGTAATGGGTGTATAATATATATACGTCCTGTAGCTGCACGGGCAGTCAGTGTTGCTCCATAACTTTATTTGCATTTCTTGCTTGTACTACACTGCACAAATCTTATGTTATTGCACACACAACCATACCAGCCAGGTTTCAACATTTTTGTAAATAATTTTTTTTAACCAAATTACATTTGGAGTTGGTGCATCAATGCGTTTTTATTAATTTGGTAGCCAAAATAAGCAAAAAAAAAAAAAAATGTATTAAAGCCCTTGAGACTTAAGTGCTAGAGTCAGAGTCAGTTAAGAACTTTGTGCAAAACCTGCCGACTCCACGGCCTTGTTTTTTAGTATGTTAAATGAGATGCAATTTATAAAATTTATTGAAAAAAAATTATTGTAGCCAATTACATGATGGCTTAGTGCTACAGTACCTCCTCAAAGTTCTAGCACTCTGAGTTTTAATCTTTTGCAAAGTGGCAGTTAGTATGGAGTCTGCTACTCCTCCCGGTGTTTCAGTGGGTTTTCTGTCATATCCCAAAGACATGCAAGTTAATTAGTTCTTGCCTTGAGTGCAATGCTGCGCTCTGGCCCCCTGCCACCCTAAATTGTAGCAGCTTTTAGATACAGTATGTTACCCTGACCCCATTTTATTTATTTATTTATTATTATATTATATGTGATAAATGTTTTTAAACAAGTACAACAAATATATATTTAAAACTCATTCTGAAACTACTATGTAAAAGAGAACCACTCCAATGGTGCCCTCATCAAGCCCTGATGACACAGATTAAAAAATAAACAAAAAAGAAAAAGAAAGATGGCAGGACAACCACTCAACCATGAGACCAAAAATTGAAAGATTAAGTGGGAGGGGTGGTCAGAGGAATTAAAAGAACCCCCTGTCATTGAACACATGTCAGCCAGCCTCTAAACAGCCTTGCATCAGATGGTCACTTCATTTCCAGCAAGAGGCCTATGCCAAATTAACTGAACACCTTTTGATGTATAGACATGAGAGGAGGTGTCTAGGATGACTGTCCTATGGGATCTCAAAGAAAAAAAAGCAGGAGTAAAGGGCCAAAACGTGTAGAGAAAAAAACACCAAAGACATTTTAAGAACATAAGCCAGTCCCACAGCATATATAATCAAAACATTTTAAATTGAATAAATTGGTTTTTCAGATTTTAAGGTCATGTGGTAAAGCCCTGTGTGTTGCTTTACACAAAGCAGCATATAGACCATTCACTAGTTTCATATGAGGAGATAGGGAACAAGTAAATGTCAAAAAAGGATGATAGGGAAGGAGGAAATGATAGAAGAACACCACATATAAGAACTGATGTCTCCTGGAGGAAAACAAAAAAAAAAAAGAGAGAGAAGTCGATATAGTGAACCTGCCCAAGTGACTAAAATATTCCTAGTCCGAAGGTGTCAAAAAATATCTCCAGTTGTAATGTTGCCCTGATAATGGAAAAGAGAGAGAGAGCATCCACCTTAGGATAGGAATTTTTTGGAAAGAGGTATTATGGCAATTCAAGTTTCAGATTAAGAAGTGAGAGAGCATCCACCTTAGGATAGGAATTTTTTGGAAAGAGGTATTATGGCAATTCAAGTTTCAGATTAAGAAGTGACAGTGTTTACCAGCATCTCAGTTCACGCAGGATTGTTTTAACCTGTTATTATCTTTATGTAGTAGAAGGTAAAAGGCACCATTATCTTTATAGACTCAGGTAATTTGTACGTAATAAAAATTTAGTAAGTCATTAACTAATATAACAGAGATGTTCTGACATTATGCTACTACCCCATAAAAAATTAGTCTTGCCTGAAGATTAGGAATAATATTGCACAGTGTGTTTCATAACTATTCATTGTACTACAACACTCATTCTGTCCCATGTTTAATTATTGGTAAAATACCTGTACTTTAGCTTTCCTTTTGCTTACTGCAAGCAGCATTAGATGCTTCTGCTTCTTTTTGTTTTATTTGTCTAAGGACATTAAAGATAGTTTACCATCATAAAATAACACCATTGTGTCAGGTGGTTTTTAATTATTTTAGACATATTTAACACCTTTGCAAATTTTTAGGCTTAATGTATTATTCTGATCATTTTTATTAAAAATTACAGCCTAACTTTTATTTCACCTCAGGACTGAAGTGAATAAGAAAACAAGTTTAGTCAAGCCTGAAAGAGAGGGCATTAAATCGTTTAGCATTTATTACAGGACCCCAAAGATTCCTGGGGGCATCTCTTAAGTTAGTCATTGGTGTGATGAGATTAAAAACGTGTGAAGTAAGAAAATGAAAGAAGGAAACAATTAAGTAAACCATGGCTCCAGCAGAAATATGATGAAAAAAGAGCTGGAGGAAAAAGTCTCTGGGGCCTTGATCACCCCTCAAGGAATAATGCTTTAATGTGCTTTGTAGCAGAGGGTAAAGATAAAAGTCTGTAATGGCAAATATGACTACAGGGTGTTAAGGAAACACATGAAAGAAAGGTGCAAATGGGGTTTACAAAGAGGATTATTAGGTATGTTTGTTTGCAGCAACGTCTATGTGGGCTTTTTTGCTCACACATAGAAACCAGAGATGTGGGAGAATATAAATATTATGAAATGTACAGTTGCAGAGCTTCATATTTTGAGGGATGCTTTCCCTGCATGAAAGGACTTTTTGTTTCAGATATGAGCTGTCACACATGTTTTTTTTTTTTTTTACTTAGATTATTTGTAAATTAATTATTTGCATGGTTTGAACTAGGAATGGAGCTAAACTGTTTGTCCTTGGTTTCTGATTAGACAGTGTTCATGCTGTTGATGTGTATTCATCTATGGCAGTTTATTACTTTTTAGGAATGAAATGTATTGTGTAATGTAATCTCTTTCAACTAGGTAAGAAAATTAGAGTCCCTTAAAAAATTTTAAAACTGGAGAAAGAATAAGCTTACATGTTTAAAAAAACTATATATTCACATTAGCACATTCAGAATATATTGTTTTAACATTACCTGTAATTAGAGCTGTAATTATAAATAGTTTGTTAATCAGAAAAAAAACTCAGTTGGTCTGCCATGATGGTGATGAATATGAAATTAAAGTAATGCACTGGAAACACAAGAACCAATATATGCTTATGTTTGAATCTGTTTTGTTAGAATTTTCAGGACACAGTGTATAGCATTCTCCCTGCTTTCCCTAAGCAAACCTGGCTGTCTTTGTGACTATCAGTTATAACCTCGGGAAAACGGTGCAGGATAAAAAAATATTAAGAATAGATTTATGGTCTGGTTAGATAAGTGCAAATAATATGTCATTACACTTTGCCTTTTTTACCCGGTTTTATTTATCATACTGTCCTCCATTGCATCTCTCTTGTTCACTGTCTTTGACAGTCAGGGATTCAATCTGGGGTGAATGATTTTGTTGAGTTTACCTCATTTTCAATAATTACTGTATTAATCTCAATAGGTGCCTCCCACTAATGAACATTAGAATGTTTTCTGTTCGGATCAGTATAATAAATAATTACATTACAAATCTTTTCCAAACTAATTACCTCTTTTTTAACTGCAGCATCAATATCACAGCTGAAAGAAAGAGTCTAAATTTTGAAACAATCATAATCTAAAACAGGTACTTTTCTTAATCCAGAAAGTGTTACTTATTTGATTTACAGAATTCAGTTTAAAAAGTTATCTTTTTTGCAGTCACATTTAATTAATTATATTATTATGAAATGCTGTTCACGAGTAAGTTTGAATAGACAGACGGAAGAAAGGGTAGATAGATCACAAATCTGTCTCCAAGGGGAAATTAAGATTTTACAGAAGCTCAAGAAAAAATAAATATGATAATAAACAACAGCCCCAACTAGTGACTACTTTCCATGATAACATAATAATGCTGTTCAAAGAAAAGATTTGATTAATAAAGTACAATCTTTTTATTATAATTTCAGGTATGCTTGATTGGGAAGTCTAGAACATATGAAATGACACGAGAGCAGCATGTGGAAGAAGGCCGAAAAGAATACATAAACAGTAGATGGCGCAGTTCATCAAACAATATTACTGCAGAAAATGAACCTGCTAACAAGGCACAACTTGGTTGCAAAGTACCCAACAGCTGCATTCATAATGTTCCTGTGAATGAAATTAGCCCAAAATGTGTCACCCAGGATTGGGTAACAGGATTTCAAGCTAGAGAAAAAGTTGAACAAACCCGAAACTGTGCCAATCTTCCACGTGCATTCATCGATGAAGTAGTCTTGAAAGTGGCAAAAAAATTACTTGACTTAAATAAAGAGCAAACAAATGAGGAAGGTAAAACATCATGGAATAGAGGAGGTAATACTTATTTTATGTTCTGTGGGACATTTTTAAGAAAAATATTTTTCTAATTTTAATTTTAGTCATCATATATCCAAACAATTGACAGAAGCTGTAGTCAGCTGATTGCTTATTGAAAACTATATTTGTTTTCATGTATTCTTCAGGGATAGCTGTATTTAGTTAAAATAGCCTTTGTATGGAAATTACACACTTCATGGTTTGTGGGTGCTTAAATGATAATATATTCACAACACTGAAGTTTTACTTTCTTGTCTTAAAGGTGCTATTTTTATTTTATTTTATGGACTTAGTTTACTTGTTATCAAAACTAACGTGCTAGTTTTCATTTAGCAATTTGTTGAACGATGATGTAACTGCAGTAATATGTATAAAATGTAAAGTTTTGGTAGTTAGAAAAATCCTCTGTAATTGCCTTTAATTTAATTCACAATTCTAACTTAACAGGTTTGTTCAAAACCTTTTTAAAACTTGACAAGTTCTAATCAATAACATTTTCAAATAAGCATTTATATTGGGGAGAAAGACTCCTTTCCCTGTTTACTACTCTCAAAGTTTTACTCTAGCTGTTGGTCTTTCTCTCTTTCTCATAGGAGGTGAATGAATTGAATTCAGTTTTGTCAAGTTTGACTTGATTGTATGGAACAGTACATTCTTTTAATAAATTCAATAAAAGATAAAAAAGAAAAATCCTCTTAGAAATCAATTGATGGAATCTACTAGTTATTCCGTCTCTCCTAACTTTGTGACCAGTTTATCCTATATTTCTTGAAGTATGCCTTTACATCTTCCTGTTTGTTCGTAAATCAAGTCTGCATATTTAATTAAGCATTTTCTGAATTTGCTTTTTTGAATGAAATGTAAGTTTTAGTTCTGTTACTCACGATGGAGCATGGGAAACTGATATGTTTTAAACTGTTAAATCTTTATTTTAACTCTTACAGCAAGTGCACAGCATTTTTACTGTCTTTGTGGGTCTTTTAGATTGAACTGGATAAGCAGTACCAGTTTCTCAATTTTGTTTTACCCAAGCAATGTTAAAAAATTCAAGGAGCAACACCATTACAATTTTCGCTGAACTTGTTTTGAAAACTTTGCGGTATATGTGTAACAGATTCTGATTTACCACAACATTTAACTGTAAAAAACACACTGTTCAAAAGTACTCTTCTTTGTGGTTATACTTAACCTGTAATGACAGTAAATGCTTTTGAAGTCTTTTTTTTTTTTTTGCTTCATTTGCCGTCTACGCTCAGAATAAATTTTTATAACATATATGATTTTCTTCATTATGTCTGTCCATAAATGTTAATGTATTTTTGTTAGTTTCCCTTCCTTATTGGCATTTATTATTTGAAATGGAATATGTTATTGAAAAAAATCATAAATTTTCATAAAAAGTTAACAGAAAAGCACTTAGTACAGACATCATAGGAATAACTTAATGTAGCTGAGGATTATTCAAGGCAGAAAATTCAAGATGTTGATCCCTCTCTCAGTTTCATTGAAGAATCTTGTGCAAAGTGACTTTAACTCTTTCTGGGCTAATTATTTTTTTATTGTCTTGGCCCAAGATTGAATATTTTTTTCCAAAAAACAGTTTTCTGAAAAGTACACAAAGCAATGTTGTTTTCACACATAAATCAACATAAAATATTTATTTACAACAAGTGTCCCTGTGTTTCATGTTCCATGAGCCTCTACACTATGTGAATTCACATACCTATTACACAGCCTAGTCTTGCAAGGTATGCTAATGTTAGAAGCAGTCAATGGTGTTCATTGCCACAAAACATTGCTTGCATTATGAGTTATACTTGAGCTGCTGTTTCAGGCATCTGTTGCCTGTGACCGCTGTGGCAGCTGGGTGAAGGTAAACGGCAGCAGCCAAGTAGCCAGTACTGACAGCGGTCACAGTATGCAGCAGCAGATACCTGAAACGGCAGCACCAGTGTAACACATAATTCAAGCAGCATACTGCAAGCAAACAGAGCTGAACTATAACTTAATAGGGGGTTTTGTCAACATTTACAGCTGAATATGGCCCTCTACCCTGGATGTCGATTAATGTAGACATCCGCCTCAACCCTGTGTGTCAATGTAAGTCAGCACCTGACCTGAAAGAGTTAATGAGAAGTAAGGGTTAGATAGTACCTGAAAAGGTCTGAAAGGCTAACTATTAATGGTTCAAAAAGAGAACATAACAGGTCGTTCTTTGCATTGCCCTCCCTTATAAATGTAAATCTTTTTCTATATACTGATGTAGGGTCATTGAAAATGAGGGCAGTCAGGGGTCTCAGCTCATTTTCATGGAAGTCTAAATCTCAAATATAAAAACTAATAAAAGTGTGTGAGCTTCAGCAGCGAGTGTATTATATTCAGGTTTATTTCACTTATGTGTTCCACCAAAATACTTTGTTATAGTACCCGTTTGTTTTTTTGTCTTTTCAGGAAGTCTTACTGTTAGAGAAATAGCTGAACTTCTAGATCAACACACACTGCAAACTTTAAAAAATGAGTGTGGAGGCTTACAAACACTGCTTAAAAATAATCATCAGGTTTTTCAAGGTATTTAATCATTAATATCACTTTTTGGAGAAAGAAATGCTGTGTTAAAGGCCATTACAGTCAGTTCCAAATTGAAGTGTTTTGCTTCAGTAACAGAATGCTAATTAAAATGACTGTGACATAGGCTACATGTACTTTTTCCCATGAGGAAGATGCTTTCCAAAGAAAATCTAGGACCGTTGCACTCAATCCTCAGTGCTACATTCAAACAGATTATACTTTGCATAAAAAAAGCATAATTGGCCTGCATTTATTATAAATTTCATAATACGCTAGCAGCCTGCTTTAGAGTAGTGGCTATATATTAGGTATACTAACTCTGCAGGTAATTCATTATTTGTTTTAATAAGATGTCATAGTAATTATTTTTTGTGTCATTATTTGAAGTGTTTTGCATATATACAGTATTTTACTTTTTGGAAAATGAGAGTTTTTGTTACCAAGTAATTTTTTGTTAAAACTCCATTCTGTTTTTCCATGTCAATAAACAGCAAATTACGTATTACAGCATGTTC
Source organism: Polypterus bichir lapradei (assembly GCA_026402145.1). Lineage (NCBI taxonomy): Eukaryota > Metazoa > Chordata > Cladistia > Polypteriformes > Polypteridae > Polypterus > Polypterus bichir. The sequence continues at coordinate 22,778,062 of JANRMT010062808.1, read as the reverse complement.
TATATATATTTTTGAATGTAAAAGAAAATAATAAATAATAGTGTATAACCAACAGTTTCCATGCTGTTGTGCAATACAAAAATTATATATTTGAAAAAGGCACAGGGCGTTATATGGATATGTTTTGTAATTGAAATAAATGTTGCTGTCTATGATACTAGATATAAGTGCTTTTATTGTAGTTTTACATTAAAAAAAAGAAAAGCCTTAGAACAGTCTTTACTACCTGTGAAATTTAGGTAGCTTTATAATGACTCATGGTCTGTCTTTTTTATGCTGGTTAGTTCTCAAGGGGAGAGTTCAACTTCGTGATTGGAGAGAAGAAGCAGGAATGAACCGGATTAAACCAGATGCAAAAAGAAAGCTGCCTTCTGAGGTTTTCAAAACAAGATTATGCTGGTTTTTCATTAATCATCCTGATGGCTGTCCGATTCTTGCAGAGACTTGTCAGTTTGCACATGGGTCAGAAGAACTTCGTCCTTCACTGTTTAGGAATAAAAAGATAAAATAACATTAAATTCTGTATTGTACCTAGTGAAAACTGAATCTGTTCTTTTATGAAATATTTAATTTCTAATTATGAAGTCTGCAATTTCAGGTTGCAGACATGGACTTTTGTAAGATTTTCAGGTTAGCCTGTGATTTTTGTAAACTAGTAAAAAATGTTATTAAATTTATATTTTATTTAATATCCTATTTTGATCAACATGGATCATGATGAACTGGGTCATTGTTATTATTTTTTATGTTACTATACAGTACTTGGGTAAAGTTCTGCAAGAATTATTTATTAAAATACATCTTAATGTTAAGTCATGCATTCAAAGTTTGTGGACAAAAATGTATTTTAAACTGTATTGCATGACATGCTGCATCACAAAGTACGCAGACACAACACATCACAGCCAACTGGTTATGTTAGCAGTTTATCATGGGATTTAATGTATCCTCATCACATAAAATTAAATTTATTCATCTAATGCTACAGGTGCTTGTTTGGATTTTAATCTTTGGACTGGGTTAGGCCCCTGTGCTAAATTGGATTCATTGTCAAGTTCTTAGAGGTACTTGTGAAATTTAATTGTCCTGTGATATGGATCGTTGTACTTTGGGAAATGCTTTTTTGCAGATGAGTACAATACTAAAAGGATACACCTAGTGAGAAATAATCCACCATTCAAGGTTTACCTCCATCAGTGTATCCAAAATATGCTACAATAAACACCTCATGCCATTAAAGCATCACCTTTATTACTAACAACAGGCAGGAAAGATCTATGAAGCTATGAAGTGTCTCACCATATATTATTCTTCATTTCAGTGTGAATTAGCATTAAGTACCAAAGCAGGTAATCTTTTTCCTTATGTGTTTGTGAGAGTCTGCTCAATAATAAACAAGCGCCACATCTGGGGTTGGGTCCAAGACTTGCCGTGGTTCCCAAAACCCTGAAGCATGTTACATGGTTTGAAAAAGGATGGATAAATATTTTTTACATATAAAATACATACAGATGGTCGTCGACTTGCAACCACATTCAGTTCTGACAAACCGGCTGTAAGCTGATCCAGTAAGCCGGACCAATTTATGTGTTCAGATATCACCATGTGTAGTACTGTACTGTATAATAAGTCCAATAAGTCATATTGTTTGTTTTATATCATTTTTTATCATCATTCTTAGTACATTGTGTAGACTTTCTATCCTTTTTTTTGTATTTATTTTATTATATTATTACTGTTGCTCACATTAGTGCTTAACCTTTAAAGCTTCATGTATCCTTTCTTTGTCTGTGTTATATTACATCATCAGTGCGAGCCTTTCCCAGTGTTCATTGTGTTAACTCCTAGAGGAGGTATTGTGTGGGCAGTGTTTGTGGACTTTGTAAATGAAAAGTCGTAAAGCAAGTTTTAAAACAAACTGAAACTAAACCATTGCTAGACTTGCACAATACTGATGACGATGTGAATTGCTCATAAAACGCTGACATGGAGAAGTGATACTGATGCATATGGCACTGTACGACTGAACCGTCATGATATGTTTGGTGACTGGTTGCATGAAGCTTCACTGTGCTGTGACCGTAGCTATGTGGCGGAAAGGAAAAAAATTGCAATCAAGTGCAAGTACAAGAAAGATGTTAAGTCTCCTAAGAACTATTCACAGGGCAGCAAGTGTCAATGTTCTTGTCAGGTGAATTGTGGAATTTACCAAGCTTAACACTGTGGTCGCCTACAATAACATGACGGGTTGGTCGATTGTGTGGATCAGGCACTGACATTCTACTCTGTCATGCACAATCAACAGAAAAAATATTATAAGAAAAGTACACAAGGAAACACACTTCTACTGTCCCAATTGCAACATCAGGCTATGCGTTGGTGATATAAAATCAGTAAGTAAAGACACATCCATTCTGTGGTTTTGCCTCTAAACTTCCAATTCCACAGGTTTGAGAGCAGGAACTAAAAGGAATTGAAATTGATATGAGGGGCATGCAATATAGGAGATACATGGAGAGTGCCTCCTGGAAAGTCGGTGGAGTCAAAAAGATGGTGCTGACAGCGTCATCTTGCAGGCCTCAGCATGTCTCAGGTCGCTGAATCGGTGTGAGGCTTCAAACTGTCTCACTTGCAGCTGGACTCTCTTGGTTAATTCAGTGCTTTATTGGGTATGGAGTTCAGACAGGAACAATTCCAAATTTTATTCTGATTTCTGTTTTGTCCAGCTGTTGTAGGTTATTATGTGCTGGTTGAAATGAGGTGGTTACTTAACATGTATTTGCAAACTGGGGCCTCACCCTTAGGGGGCTTTCATAGAATGGAAAGTTCCAGCACAGACAAACATGTATAGACCGCAGCTATTTCACTGCCCACTTTTGTTAGGAGGTATTATGCATAATACGCCTAAAATGCAAGAGTGGCAATACAGCAGGACTTTACTCCTGTTTTTGTAAAATTAAAGTCCAGTTCTGAAATTCCCATCCTTGGCATTATACCAAGGAATCCAATATATATTTTTATTCTCCCAACCTTAGGTAAAAGAGAATTTCAAAGTGTCCATCAGCAGCATTTCATCAGGTACAGTTGTGCTTGAAAGTTTGTGAACCCTTTAGAATTTTCTATATTTTGGTATAAATATGACCTAAAACATCATCAGATTTTCACTCAAGTCCTAAAAGTAGATAAAGAGAAACCAGTTAAACAAATGAGACAAAAATATTATACTTTGTCATTTATTTATTGAGGAAAATGAATGAATATTACATATTTGTGAGTGGCAAAAGTATGTGAACCTCTAGGATTAGCAGTTAGTTTGAAGGTGAAATTAGAGTCAGGTGTTTTCAATCAATGGGATGACAATCAGGTGTGAGTGGGCACCCTGTGATATTTAAAGAACAGGGATCTATCAAAGTCTGCTCTTCATAACACATGTTTGTGGAAGTGTATCATGGCACAAACAAAGGAGATTTCTGAGGACCTCAGAAAAAGAGTTGTTGATGCTCATCAGGCTGGAAAAGGTTACAAAGCCATCTCTAAAGAGTTTGGACTCCACCAATCCACACTCAGACAGATTGTGTACAAATGGAGGAAATTCAAGACCATTGTTACCCTCCCCAGGAGTGGTCGACCAACAAAGATCACTCCAAGAGCAAGGCGTGTAATAGTCGGCGAGGTCACAAAGGACCCCAGGGTAACTTCTAAGCAACTAAAGGCCTCTCTCACATTGGCTAATGTCCATGAGTCCACCATCAGGAAAACACTGAACAACAATGGTGTGCATGGCAGGGTTGCAAGGAGAAAGACACTGCTCTCTAAAAACAACATTGCTGCTCGTCTGCAGTTTGCTAAAGATCACGTGGACAAACCAGAAGGCTATTGGAAGAATGTTTTGTGGACAGATGAGACCAAAATAGAACTTTTTGGTTTAAATGAAAAGTGTTATGTTTGGAGAAAAGGAAAACACTGCATTCCAGCATAAGAACCTTATCCCATCTGTGAAACATTTTGGTGGTAGTATCATGGTTTGGGCCTGTTTTGCTGCATCTGAGCCAGGACGGCTTGCCTTCATTGATGGAACAATGAATTCTGAATTATATCAGAGAATTCTAAAGGAAAATGTCTGGACATCTGTCCATGAACTGAATCTCAAGAGAAGGTGGGTCATGCAGCAAGACAACAACCCTAAGCACACAAGTCGTTCTACTAAAGAATGGTTAAGTCCTGAACTTAATCCAATCGAAATGTTATGGAAGGACCTGAAGCGAGCAGTTAATGTGAGGAAATCCACCAACATCCCAGAGTTGAAGCTGTTCTGTACGGAGGAATGGGCTAAAATTCCTCCAAGCTGGTGTGCAGGAATGATCAACAGTTACCAGAAACGTTTAGTTGCAGTTATTGATGCAAAGGGGGGTCACACCAGATTCTGAAAGCAAAGGTTCACATACATTTGCCACTCACAAATATGTAATATTCGACCATTTTCCTTAATAAATAAATGACCAACTATAATATTTTTGTCTCATTTGTTTAACTGGTTTCTTTTTATCTACTTTTACGACTTGAGTGAAAATCTGATGATGTTTTAGGTCATATTTATGCAGAAATATAGAAAATTCTAAAGGGTTCACAAACTTTCAAGCACAACTGTATATAAGAGATCCATGAGATTAAATGACTATCAGAAAAATTTGGAAATGACTACATGTTATTGTTATTTGACCAACAAATATAGGCAACACTTTTTGACTATGTTTGGCTTTGCTGTGATTGGCCTACCTTTTGTTAGGATCTCAATAAGTTTGAAGGAAGCATTGTAATCGGGACATGGTATCAAATGGCACAGGCAATAATCAACAACAAAAAGGCAGACAGTGAAAGAAATAGACAGGGTCCTAACACTGAGGTCTTCTTGGAAGGACCTTGTAGTTTAATCTAATGCTAAGGGGAATGTCCATAATGATGTAGCACAACTTTAATTTCAAATATAAATGATCTGAATCTGCCACTAACTCACATTTCTAGTACACTCGGCTCCACTGTCACCTTCTCTTCTTAATCCTCAAGATGGATATGCCTATAATCAGACTGGGGACAGAACTCTCCAATATCGTAGTCTACCTCAGTCCGATTCTGATCCAGAACTGAAATTTCAACAAGTTGCATAAGTTGTACAATGAGGTTATGGCTATCATCGCTGTTGCCCTCTTGGAAAATCATTCGAAGTGGTCCAAGCCTGTGCACGAACACCCTAAAAGAGATGAGAATAGTCAGTTAAATGTGTGCCTTTGGGAGGTGAGTGAAAATAGGAATATACCTATATGGACATAGGAAAAGTATGCAGCCAATTTTTATTTTAATCAGAATGAAGTGCCATTGACTGAACTTTTTCTCTTGGTCTTTCAGATTTTTAAATAGGTAACATACTAACTGGAAGAATTAACACTGTTAAGATGAATATTCTTCCTAAGCTCCTTTTTTTTATTTCAAAACATTCCAATATACATTAATACATCATTCTTTAGGCAATTAGATTCAACAATAACCTCATTTATTTGGAATTCAGAACATCCACGCATCAAAAGAGCGACCCTACAAAGACAAAAGGCAGAAGGCGGCATGGCTCTACCTAACTTCCAGTTTTATTACTGGGCAGCAAATATACAGGCGATAAGAACCTGGACACAAATAGAAGAACATACACAGGCTTGGTCTGCAATAGAAGTAAAATCCTGCAGTATTTCTTTGTATTCCTTGCTCTGTGCTCCAATAAACACACGTTATCGGCAATATACTAATAATCCAATTGTGCTCCACTCACTTAGAATCTGGAACCAATGAAGAAAGCATTTTAAGATGGAAAAGCTTCTATTTGTGGCACCTCTGCAAGAGAACCACCTCTTTCAACCTTCGCAAACATATTCAGTTTTTAATATCTGGAAAAAATTTGGAATTAACTTGCTTAGAGATCTTTATATAGACGTCTTTGCATCCTATGAACAATTACATTCCAAATTTAACATTCCAGCTACACATTTCTTTCACTATCTTCAAATCAGGAACTTTGTTAAACAGAACCTTCCAGATTTTCCTCATCTTGCACCCACATCCATGCTAGAAAAAATATTGCTCAATCTCAAGGACTTAGACACCATCTCTACAATATACAGTATAAAATCATTTTACAATCCCTCCCTTTCAAAGATCCAAGCGGTCACTGGGAAAAAGATCTCTCAATTAATATATCAGAAAAGGAGTGGAAAGTAGCAATGCAGAGAATTCACTCAAGCTCCATATGCGCAAAGCATACAATTATACAACTCAAAATTATATATCGAGCGCATCTCGACTAAAACTCTCCAAAATGTTTCCAGGGCATGATCCAACCTGCGAACGCTACAAACTAGTTCCAGCCTCACTGGGTCACATGATCTGGGCCTGCGCCAAATTAACATTATTCTGGACCAAAATTTTAAATTACCTTTCAGACAGCCTTGGTCTCACAATCCCTCCTAACCCAATGACAGCTGTGTTTGGGGTTCTTCCAGATGGGTTTAAGGTGGAGAAAGACAAACAAATTGTGATTGCATTCACTACACTTTTGGCACGCAGACTTATTCTGATAAACTGGAAGAACCCAAACTCTCCTCTTTTAAGTCAGTGGGAGACCGATGTGTTATACTATTTGAAATTGGAAAAAATCAAATACTCAGTTAGAGGATCCTTACAGATTTTTTTCAAAACATGGCAGGATCTAATCAGTAATATTTTAAAATTAGCACATAAAGCACAGAGAATTTATTAATTTAGGTATGTTTGCAGGTCTTAAATTTCACGCCGTTTGGCTTGCTCTCTCTCTCAGGGGTGGGGATCGATTTGTTCTTAACTCAATTTTTTTACTTTTTGTAAAAACTTGATTGATTTGTATGGATTGCAATAAAATTAATAAAAAGGAAAAAAAAATAATATTTTTGTCTCATTTGTTTAACTGTTCTACTTTTAGGACTTGAGTGAAAATCTTATGATGTTTTAGGTCATATTTATGCAGAAATATAGAAAATTCTAAAGGGTTCACAAACTTTCAAGCACAACTAAGTTTCCTTGACAGCGGGGCCTCAGACTGAGTCCATTTAAAGCAGACATGCCCTCCTTGTGTCTCATGCTGCCAGTACAGGCATTGTGTGGTCATTAAAAACATGGATGAAGTGCTTCAGTTTCCTTGACATCCAAATAATGTCCTTTTCTGTGCCCTCCTTTATTATTAACCAGCTTTGTTAGCCTAATTTCTGTTGGGTCTGAACTTAGCAACTTATTCACAGCTGTTTGTTTATACAGATAACATAAAGAGCCAAAAATGTAAAAGGTACACACTAATATGTATAATTATACCCGATTAACAATTTTAAAAATAAAATTCCATATTTTTATTTTCATTCTGCCTTGCCTGATTTGGGAATTCACTGGCAAACCGGGCATACTGTCACATCTGGTACACTAGAAAGGACAACCTGCAATGTCTGAAAGATACTCTAAAAGATTACATTATGTTGGGCCACTTTATTTTTATGAGTCTTTGAAGCATAATGTGTTTACATTTTCTTTAGAGCAACTATACTGTATATCGAGAGAGATGGGATTGACTATGATCACCATTGAAAAAGAACTACCAGAAAGTTTGGATTATCAAGATTTAATAGAAAAGTGTTTTGCAATGAAGATAAGCTTTTGTGATTCTTACATACAAGCCTTATATTTTACATTAATTATATATACTTATATATCTTATAACTCGGGGTGGCACGGTGGCGCAGTGGTAGCGCTGCTGCCTTGCAGTTAGGAGACCTGGGTTCACTTCCTGGGTCCTCCCTGCGTGGAGTTTGCATGTTCTCCCCTTGTCTGCGTGGGTTTCCTCCGGGTGCTCCGGTTTCCTCCCACAGTCCAAAGACATGCAGGTTAGGTGGATTGGCGATTCTAAATTGGCCGAAGTGTGTGCTTGGTGTGTTTGTGTGTGTCCTGCGGTGGGTTGGCACCCTGCCCAGGATTGGTTCCTGCCTTGTGCCCTGTGTTGGCTGGGATTGGCTCCAGCAGACCCCCGTGACCCTGTTCGGATTCAGCGGGTTGGATAATGGATGGATGGATGGATGGATTTTATAACTCATAAGCATTTCTTCCTTTAATATATTTTATGGCCAAAAAATGATTGTAGTGCAAAAATTGACAATTTCTTTTTTTCTGTGTAATAAGTAAGTCTATTTGCAAATAGAATTGACATCTTTAAGCACTTATGTTTTTATGACTTTCATATCAGTTAGCGGCCATGACTTTAGCACAGTCTCACCGAGTGTTTCTTATATCACGTACCAATCAAATTCCAGTGGCGATTTTAAAAAACCTTTTGGAAAAAGATTGAAAATTAAACAGCAACTAGCCTGACTGTTTATGCTCTTCAGAATGTGGCCATAGGCAGCAATGAATTTTAATCAATATTCAATATGACACTGTGATCCGTGTATTCAGTAAGCTTTGCACTTTTTATATGTAACCTGCTTGTATTATATATTGGATATATTTTTTTAACTTACTTCATTACCTTCTTATTTTAATTCATTTTTACTTTTTGTTTTTACTATTATGCTGTATCATCCATCCATCCATTATCCAACCCGCTATAACCTAACTACAGGGTCACGGGGGTCTGCTTGCGCCACCACCATATACTGAAAGCATCGTGATGTTCCAGCAATGATGGATGGATTAAATGCCAGAAGTCTGTAAGACCATCAACATAAGTGACTCCGTGAGAACCCTAACTACAAAGAGGACTAATTAATTTATGTTAGGTAGAATGCCCAGAGGGGACTGGGCGGTCCCGTGGCCTGGAACCCCTGCAGATTTTTATTTTATTTTTTTCTCCAGCCATCTGGAGTTTTTTTTTTTTTGTTTTTTCTGTCCACCCTGGCTATCGGACCTTACTCCTTTTCTATGTTAACAAATGTTGTCATTTTAATTTCTTATTTTGTCTTCTATTTTTCTTTTTTTCATTATGTAAAGCACTTTGAGCTACTTTTTGTATGAAAATGTGCTATATAAATAAATGTTGTTGTTGTTGTTGCTGCTGTATCAGTCTGTGACAAATGTATTTCTTTGCCAGGATAAACACTGAAAAAGTTATTTCCAGAGATTTCCAGTTAAAGGGGTCATGCTCCTAGTTAAACATTAATTGCTTTTTCTTTACTTCTCTATGTTTCTGACGTTTTAGCAAACCAAAACAATATCTATCTATTATATAAAAAAATCTTGGGTCGAGACGTGATCATCTCAGAGAGACACTTTGAGACTACTTGCATGTCACACCCTACTTATAAACAATTTCTTAGAGACACTTTAACATCCCACAAGACAAGGAAGTGAGAGAAAAGGACAGCTGCTGTACAGGCTTTTAAATGATCGACGCACAGCGCAACATGCAGATTACGCAGCACGGCAGCAGCAGCAGCTTCTGTACAGGCTTTTAAATGATCAACGCGCAGAGCGACATGCAGAACACGCAGCTCGGTAGCAGCAGCTGATCTGTCTGCATCTCCTTAGCGTGCGTTCAGCCCCCCCTGCCCTTCACAATGTGAGCAGCAGATACGCAAAGTGCCGAGCGTGAAGCGCACACCCGGGAGGGGATTGGGGGGCCCCCTAGTAATATTAAAGTTTTTAAAAGTGTTACCACACCATGACTCTTAATAACTGCACTGCAGCTGACCTGCTCCAGCTTGGGACTAATAAGTTGCAGCCTTCCATCATCTTCCACTTTCCAATTGTATGGAGCGTCTGAAGAAGATAATAGCCAGAGCACTGAGAGAGCCTCAGCTATCATGGTGAGAGAAAGAGACAGAGTGCCCTAACTGCTAGGGCAGCATTCATCCTGTTTAAATTCAAAAGGAGTTTTTCTGGCAGAGCTTGATGTGGATCTTGCACTGAATGATAATTTAATGCAAGCTAATTATGCAATTGTTATTTGTGTCATGATTGTTTGTTATTGACATTGTGGTTATTTTGTGATTGTGGCTTTGAGTTAGTCCATTCATGAGGCTGCTGGACGCAGTGGCACTACACTGTCTGTTTACTGTATATCTAAAATGACTTCCTTACCACACAAAGCAAATATAATAAGAATTAGATAAGTTTATTTTTGTATCTTATTTAGGTTACTGGCAATGAAGAATTGAAACATTTTGATGTGTTTGTGCTAGTAAATGAAGGCTTATATCACAAGATATCCCAGTGTGCTTAGTGCATCCACGCCTTAGACAGATAGTTTTATAAAAGGCAAAAATAAAATGGCATTTGGGCCAGACTTTGTACCTGCTTTCTTTCATACAGTATTTTCATAACCTCCCAAAGTTCAAGAAACATCTTTAAAGTGGTTACAATTATTTAACACAGTATTATATTGCTCTTCTTTTCTTTCCTCACTCGACTCAATTTGTCAAAGTACTGCTTTACTGTCTCCAGTGCTCAAAATGAAGACCCCCTGCCTCGTCTCACTGTGTGGGCTAAAGCGCTAGCAGATTTTTGCCAATTAAAAAAGTCCCTCCTCCTGTCGACTTGAAAAGGGTTAAGAGAGAATGAAAACTAGGACATTCTCTTTTATCAAATGTTAACATCATAAATAATTCCACCAAGGAAAAAAGGAACTGTGGGGGAGTTATGTGAGAAAAGCACTATGCTTTCCTGCCACTGCCTCCACAATCCGTCGTCTGAAAAGGTCACTTGGAAAAAGGGAATAAAAATACAAATAATAATAATAATAATAATAATATTTCTCCCAATCCCAAGGATGTGTATGGTAACTCGTATGAGTTGAATGCGCCGTAGGTGTGTGTGAGTGTGCCCCGCACTAAGCTAGTATGCTGTCCAGGGTTTGTTTCAGCCTTGCATAATGTGCTGTCTCAATGGGTTCCAGCTCTGAGCAGCACATGAATGGAGTAACTTGCTCAGAAATGAGAAGGACGGATGTATAATACTAGCAGTAATCATTAATTGATAGTGCCAGTATAGGAATTTTGGTCTTCTAGTAGCAAATTGGGCTCAGCTTCTGGACCATCTGTTGTCCACGTGAGGATTTCATGTTGCACTCATGTCATTGAGGGTTTTTTTCTTGTACTCTGATGTAGCCCCACATCCCATTCTCATGTCTGTTGACTCTCTGTTGACTCGATTTGTATAGGTGTGTACATGAGCGCCCTTTTCAGGGTTGTACCCAGTGTAGCCTAGGTAGAATTCAATGCCCTTGGAACCTGTGACAGAAGAAGCAGGTATACGAGGAAAAGGTTATCATTATTATTATTATTATTGATAGCAAAAATAATAATTGGAATGGTGGTAGCACAGCAGTTAATGTTGAAGCCACACAATTCTAAAGACTTGGGTTTAGCTCCTGGCCGTGAAGTTTCTGTGAAGAGAACATACTCTGCTCTTATCTCTCATTCCATTGTTAGATTAGCTGGTGACTCCCCATATTGTAGTATGTGGGACTGTGCTGTAAATGGACTGACATTATGTCTACGGTTCCTGCCTTATGCTAGACACAGATGAGATTAGCTGCAGTTTTCCATGAACCTGTAATGGAAAATGTGAGTTCAGAAGATAGATTAATGAAAGCAAGAGGAGGAAGATAAAGAATTCTGTCCCCAAAACCAAAGTGCAAATAAACCAACTTGACATTTTTTTAGTATTTTCTATTTTTTTTTTCTTTTTAAAAATTTTGCCTATTTTGTTTGTTACTAATGGTAACAATCCCACAGCCTTTAGTAAACAGGTTAAACAATAGTGCAATCAGGTCATTTCTCAGAATTACATGGTTTACTGTTAAAACCAATGACTAATTTCCCCATCACAGGGTGTCTCTGCAGTCTATTTTGTAATGCAGTTGAGTGGGAGGAGCGTTCAGCGGCATGCAAAGAACTTGACCTAACTTATTTTGAGCTTTGATTTCATTACCATTTGAAGCATGCCATTTTGCACATTCTGTGGTAATATTTAATGGGTATTTTTAACACCATTATAAGCGGAGTCATAGGGACTTTGGGAATGTCTTGTGCATGGAGTGCATGACTCACATGTACAAATGTCTTCAGGAAAGGGAGATGAAGTCTGATTTTAGGTTTAAAAGTATAATATAAACTAGTTATCAGATATCACAGTGCTTAAAGTATATCCATCCACTATCCAACCTACAGGGTCATGGGGGTCTGCTGGAGCCAATCCTAGGAAACAAACCCTGGGCAGGGCACACCCACAGGGAGGAAACCGGAGTACCCGGACGAAAACCCATGCAGACACAGGGTGAACATGCAATCTCCACGCAGGAAGGACCTGGGAAGCGAACCCGGGTCTCCTAACTGCGAGGCAGCAGCGCTACCCACTGCACCACCATGCTGCCCCTAAAGCACAGTATATCCTTTAATTAATATTTCTATTAAAATATGACTTTGAATACTAATTAAAATTGTATTGCTCAAAATGGATGTATTATATATATATATATATACATGCATTCATTTTATAATTCCGCATTTTCCTGTTTGAATTTACAGGGAACCAGAATTTATATAAGCAGCGACTGCCTCAAAACCAGATCTAACTCTGAACAAGACATGCGTTCTAGGCATTTTAGTCCAAGAAAATTCTGGGAATTGTCTAGTGCCACTCATATTCCAATGTAGCTGCCACATGTGTCTGTCAGCTTCTATTATGTGATGTGGTCCTCCAGCATACTTTAGGATCTGAATACAGAATTGTTGCCTTATTCCGTCATTGGGTGCAAGTATAAGAGTCTTGCTGCATAAAAATTGACACTATTTATCCAACTTCCAGTTTTTCATTTGATCCACAAGCCAAAAATGTTAGAAAATAATATTAAACTATTAAATCCTTTGACCATAGGCTGGCCAGGAGATGAGGGAAAATATCCTTCACAGCTTTGCCTCATTTGCCTCTGATCAAGGAAATCGGTAAGTAAACTAAATAACTGCAGGCCTTGTGTCAGGAAAGTGTGGCTAATTCATGTTTTTGTGTTATTGTCTCTATGGACTTAAATTTTTTTATTCGCATTTGTTATTGGCTTTCCTCATTATTTGAGCCACATCATGTGATTTTTTTTTTGTTTTCTTCTGATGTATTATAACATTTTAATTGTTGTTTTAATTTGTATTGTTCTTTGATGTGTTCAATGGGTGCAGTCATTTATGGGCCGTGGATGCAGCATCTTACTGAGCAACATGGTTCAGACCTGTGCTGGGCTGACACAATTGCACTAAAAAAGATGGCAGCACACACTGCAAAGTGACGCAACTTCGACTACAAAGAGGAATGACTTTCTTAGAGACCAGTGCTCAGACTCAAACAAAAGAAAAAGCACTGTGCCCAGTTATTCTCCTGTTCACTCCCAAAGACCATTATAATCTCTGCTGTTTGTAAAATGCAGTCCATTCAGAAATGATTTACACCCCTTTACTTTTTACACACTTTATTGTGTTAAAGATAAATTTGCCATCAGCCTATACTCAGTAACCCATAATAACAAATGTAGAAAGTTTTTATTTTTAAAAAATGTATAAACCTTTCTCAAAACATGTTTACACTTTTGTGCATTTTAAAGAGTGAAAGTGGAGAAGCATTCTTAACCTTTAACAACTTTATTTGGACAGAATTTAGGAGCATAGAATGTAATGACTGTTAAAGCTCTTTCATAGCTGATTTCATATCCATCTGCTCTATATAAATATAGTAACACATTTCCACAGCAAATACATGCCAGGTCCTTTTTGAGAAACTGCATTTCATCACACTTTTTTTTTTCATGGAAATATGATAATAAATACCTGTGATGTTTTTCTAAACTCAGCTTTCATGCCAAGTGATAAAGATGTAAAAATGCTTATTTTTTGTGGCCTGTAGTTTACATATTTATAGGCAACTTATATTTAAACTAATCATAACTATTCATTTTAGATGTTAGATGTTGCTTTATATGTTGCAATGGGCTGGCACCATGTTCCTGCCTGTGCCAGTTGCTTGCTAGGACAGACTGCCCAGCACCCCTACCCTAGATAAACAGGTCTAGCAAATGGATTGATGAATGTTTTTATGTGCATGAATGGGTCAATATCAAAGTATAGCAAAGTATATTTCAGCACTTTTACTTATATATGGAGAGGTTAAAGAACATTTACAATATATATACAGTATCCACCTTAATAAAGGGATACATGTCTGTGTCTGTCTGGTTACTATGTTTCTGTCATTCCAACAGATGGTGCATCACAAACATCTGTAGTAATAAAATGCATTGTATTTGTCATTCCAACAGATGGGGCATCACAAACACAGATGTAGTAATGCATTTTTTTTTCTACTACAAATGTTTGTGATGTGTCATCTGTTGGAATTACAAAAGCAATACATTTTATTATTATATATATTCTAAAATACATTCCTATAGAGAGTGCTCTGTAAACTTTAAAGCTTGGGTGTACATTGATTTCTTATTTCCAATTCGTCTTAGACAGATAACACATTATATATATATAAATAAAATACAGCATCATGACATACTTATTAGGTAAATTCACTTTAATAGCTTTATTCATAAGAAGAGTTCACATCCTTAAGAATATAATGTTTGTAACAGATCAACTCATGGTACATAAATCATCAGTTTTAGTCTGCAAAAGTCTGTTACGTATGGTATTGCCAGCAGCCAAAGCCTAATCTCTGTAGCATGAGGTGAAAGAAAGGAACAAACTGTCAATGAGGTACACACTTAAGTATGTTCAGTTTGAGATCTGCAGTTAGCCTAACGCACCCATCATTAGGATGCTGGCCAAAGGCAGAGAAAAAATCCGTGTGGACAGCTTGCTGATTCCTAAATATATGGCCAGTAGCAAACAAGCACATGAGGTATTACTTAAAATGGGGCAATTACAGAAAATCATCTTATTCTTATTCTCTAAACCCACCAATCGCAAATCACTCAGGTCTCTGGTATGTGAAGCTTCTGTTATCTACCATCTCGGGACTTCAGGATATAAATTCTCTAAATAACACATTTCTTTGTTTACCAGCAGATGGCACAAATGAAGCAACAATGCGTTTATCCTTTTCCCTTTTTAAAATAATAATCCAAGTATACATTCTTGGAAAAATAAAAGTACAGTAACAGAATTATTTATATGGCTTAATTGGCCGTCAATACACAGTACACTCATATACTTGTTTTGGGGACTGGAATGAAAACAATACCAAAAATAATATCTTGTAAATATTTTCCCATCTCATATCTCTTCTGTAAAATCTGAAAAAAGGTGGAAACTGGAAGGATGCTGAGATATTTGAACAAAACTGAGTCCAATTTTCATTCTCTTAACAAGGATAAATGGCTTAAAAATAAAGGGAAAGATTAATACATGCAAGCTATTATTTTAAGAAATATGATACTTTGTCAAACACTGAATAAATCTACTCTGAATTAAACAGTAAGTGGGAAACTATTTTGAATCATCAAATTAGATTACCTGCGGTGGGTTGGCACCCTGGCCAGGGTTTGTTTCCTGCCTTGAACCCTGTGTTGGCTGGGATTGGCACCAGCAGACCTCCATGACCCTGTAGTTTGGATATAGTGGGTTGGATAATGGATGGATGGAAATTAGATTACTTTCTAACTGTATGATCCCTGCAAACAGTCAGGGCTAACAAAATTTGAAAGTAAGATCCATTACTGTGAGTTACCAACATAAATAAATGTCCTTTTTATTCCAAAGACAAACTTAAACCCAACTGTCCTTTCAGATGCCTTTTTATTTATTCTACTGCTGTTAGATTTTCTGTTTAGGGCATAGTTTAAGAGAAGCAATGGCAGCAAAAAACTACTGAATACTATCAACAGCAGTGAAGTGCAGGAAACCATTAAACACCAGTCATTAAAGAGATGTAAATATTTAAAGCATATCATTTAATCTGAAATAATGTAATGAGCAGTTTATTATATGTAAAGATAAATGTTACTGTTGGAAAGGCCATGTCAGTGCTGAAACAATACTGTGCCCCCTGCTATTGCTGTCCTTTTAATGAACGAGATATCCTAGGTGAGACATCAGGTAGACAGCTGTGTTTATCTGTTGACGCCTGCTGCATACTCTTTATTTAGTAGAAAGCTGAAAGTAGTTGACTTTGCTGGAGCTGCAATATAATTGCTGCATACTTTATTGCAGTTTAAATCCTATGCCTGTGTACAGCATGTATATTCTTCATGTGTTACACCTGTTACCTCATCTGTCACTCTATAAGTCAGACCACTTTGAATTTATATAGTGCTATTGGCAGCATGTACCACCACAAAATTCATTATAGGCCTAATGAGATTACAGTACAATGTCACACACATGCGATTGGGAGACAGCTGAAGGGCCTAAATGATAGTAATTCCATGCCAGACCAGAGGGCAAGGGGGTGCGTTGACTGTCTCTCTCAATCATTTGCAGACCATTCATGGTGAAATCCCACATGGCTACAGTGCCACTGATAATGGCACTTCCGGTTCCGATGATGCCACTTCCGGTCCCGGCGCAAATAGCGACATCACTTCCAGTCCCGACAACATCACTTTCAGTTCCGCCAACAATGTTGACGTCACTTCCAGTCCCGACAATGTCACTTACGTTTCCGGCCCCAATGACGTAATTAACGTTACCGGCATTTAAAGCCGCCATCTTACCTCCTTATTATCAGTGCTATTTTGGACTCAAACCTATTACTTCAACTATTACCTATTGCATCCTGGAAATAATATACGGGTGGCTGCCCCAAACCTTCATGATGTCTGTGACTCATCTTTGTGACAACAGTAATAATGCAAACTCCATAGGTTAACAATGAAGTACCACAAAAACATGCAAGGTGTATTACGTACAGTACATCAGCATAGTTTTAAGTTAGGTAATTATAAATTTATTTGATATGAGTGAGACTCAGTGTGCACTATTATCCCGCAAGTGAGGACAAGTAGTCCTATTATAAAAAATTAACTTCTTAATTTCATTCAATTTTTTTAAATAAATGCAGCATTTTAGGTATCTTTAGATTCCCTTGGTGTAATTCAGGGTTCAAGAAGATACCTATAATTTTGCTCAACATATTGATTCTAATGTTTAGGATGGTATGTTGCTGTGGTTCTAGGGTGTGACTCCCATCTTGATCATTGACTACAGTACGTTTACATGCACACATAATAACCAGTTTAAGGTTAAGGCAGCAACCTGGTTTCTTAAAAATCTGTGTTTACTTGGGCAAGCAATCTTCTGGAGTTCTCCTTCATCAAAATTCTCTAATGTCAAAAAAAAAAAAAAAAAAAATTAAGAATCATCAGTGAACACTGCAAAGTAAGCATGATACCCGTGATTTTTTCTTGTGTTATATAAATATGTGTAGTCAAATTGACACTTTACTTATAGGTTTTTGTTATGGCAATGCATGCAGCACACTCTTTCCTGATTGGCTGGGTGAATGAGCCCTACAAAGGAACGACGTACCGGTTTGTGTCTTTCTTGCCTCCAGAAATACATTTTCTGGATGATTCTACCTGTGCCTGCTGAAAGAGTGTGCCAAGCAAATATATGCACAGACTGGCAGATTACAACGAACATGCGCAGACTACAACATCCTTAATAGTAACCCAGTTACAGGTTTACATGGCTTCATAATCAGGTTATTTACAGAGAAATCTTGCTCTTGTTAACCAGGTTTCTCACACGCCTATAACCCAAATTGTCTAACTGGAATAAGGGTTTACATGGCATTTTAGAACTCAGCTTTCTATGAATAACTAAGTTATTAAAGTGCACGTAAACACTGATTGTGTGAAATATGCACATTCTTATATCCACATGAGTTTTCTCCATGTATCACATTTATGAATTCAGTTGTTTGGCATTCTTACTTGTTCTTTGTCCATTTCTATGTTCTTAGATGGATTTCTGTACCATCCAGTATTGCATTCCTTCCTTGCAGTGCTGCTGGGAAATTCCCCATCTCCTTATTATCCCGAATTAAAGTGTGCAAATTCAGAAATGGATGGATAATTAAATTATGATTACCTGCAGTCTATAATACACATAGCTGTCTTGCACTTCTAACACGTGAGCAGGAAGGTACTATATGGTGTTTTTTCTTCATTATACATATGTCACTTGCTTCCTGGATTTACTTGGATAGAGTAATATCTTCATTGCTGAAATCATGCATATTTAATCCATCCATCCATCCGTTATCCAACTCGCTATATCCTAAATACAGGGTCACAGGGGTCTGCTGGAGCCAATCCCAGCCAGCACAGGGCACAAGACAGGAAACAAACCCCAGGCAGGGCACCAGCCCACTGCAGATATTTTGTTCTAATAGAAAAATATTGTTCATATTGTAATACAGGCTGTGTATTACTTTATTGATGTATCTGCTAAACTATTATTTGAATCATATGAAGCTTCATTTTTTTAAAAGAAAATAACAAAGAAGGAAAAATATGTGTAGGCTGCCATGATGAAGTTCAATCAGTATTCAGTATGTCAGTGTGGCTGGGGCCGGATTATCCATATGGGCAATTGAGTGGGCACCCAATGGCACTAGTACATGAACCCTCAACCGGGAACACTGGCTACGTACATCTTCTAATGTGCAATAACTGGCAGGGTAAAAAATGAAAAAGAAACAAAAGTCCTCACAAAGAAATACCAAACGCTACAGCAAAAGATTGAAAAAAGCATTTGAAACGTCAAAAGATAAACCAAAATAAAAATTGCTAGTGAAGCCAAAATAAACAGCAAGCCATTTTTTTTTCAGCATTACTACAGTAAAGAGACAATAAAAGAGAATTTAAGAACCTTGGGGCACGAATTGAAAAGTAATTCGAAGTGAGGAGGTAATAGCAAACAAGCTGAACAATTATTTCAGCAAAGTATGTATAAAAGAAAAAAAACAAGTGGAATGCCTCATGCAAAAGTAAAAACATTGAGCTCATAGATTTTAAAACAGAAGAGTCAGGTGTGCCTCAAACTCTCAATACTTTGAAAACTAATAAAACTCCTGGACTTGAAGGGATGTTGCCAAATGTATTGGAAAAAAATAAAAGACATCATCTATAAACCCTTATTAGACATATTTTAGCAGAAACGAGAAGTACCTGAGGACTGGAAAGTGCAAATGTAACTCCAGTCTTCAAGAAGGGAGGCAAAATGAATCCTAGTAATTACAGACCAATTTATCTTAACTTCTGTGCCATGCAAAATTCTTTAAACTTTAGGAATTTACCTAAACAAAACTAACTTACTAAATAGTAGCCAGCATGGGTTTATGAGATGAAGGCCCTGCCAAACCAATCTTTTAGATTATTTTGAAGAAGCAACTGGAATATTTGACAAAAACATGATTTACATAATTATAATTTACCTAGACTTTTAACAAGCATTTGATACAGTCATACACCAAAGATTACTTTTGAAACTAGAACCCATAGGCATCAGAGGTAATCTACAAAACTGTATCTCTAGTTGGTTAACTAGCAGGAGGCAAAGCGTACAGACAAGAGGAGAATGCACCTCATGGAGCAAGGTCATCAGTAGAGTCCCTCAGGGGTCTGTCCTTGGACCATTACTTTTTTTGATTTATGTTAATGACATTAATTCTGGTATAGTTAGTAAACTTGCAGAATTCACACATGACACTACACATTGGAGGGATGGCAGACACTAAGGAGAAGGCAAAAAGAATTTGAAATGACTTAGACAACTCCCAGAACTAAAATGCAGTTAAATGTAGAAAAGTGCAAAATGTGTTTAGTTTCGAGCTGAGGAAACTGTGTGGGAATCTAATCCATGTATTTAAAATCCTCAAAGCCACTGATAAAGTAGATCCAGTAACATTCTTTCAGCTTCAGGGTAAATCACATACTTGAGGACATTAATGGAAATTGGAAGGGCATTTAAAACTGAAGGGAGGAAGCACTTCTCTATGCAAAGAGTTATGGGACTCTGGAACAAACTACAGAGACGTGTAGTCAGAGTAAAACCTTGAGAACCTTTAAGAGGAATATTGATGAGATATTGGGACAGCTTAGTTATTAGCTAAACAACCTGCCTTGATGGACTGAATGGTCTCCTCACGTTTATCAGAATTCTTATGTGCTTGTGATGCTCTCATTTTGTTTTAATGCCATCTATGCTACCTGTACTGTACATCACCTATCCCTTGAATCAAATGACCATGCAAAGTTACAAACCATGGTTTCTTTTGTGGAACAGAATGTGTGTTGAACAAAGAGTAGCTGTAATAAAAGCAAAGATTAAAGTGACCTATAAATATGCAAGGAAAGTATAAAATCAAATCTATAGATTTGTCTGTGATCAATTAATTATTTTCATATGAAGAAGATTGATCAAGCACATTGACCCTACATAGAAGTGGGAAAAGATGAAGAGGAAGATTTAGCATTGCACAGCATATTCAAATAATTGCTGAAATAAAAGTTCATAAATATTTTTACATTTTTTCACATGTTAAAACAGTTCAATAGTTTTTTAAGAGGTGGTGGTAGAACAGCCACCCTTTCAGAGGAAGTGGAATCGGCTATTTAGATTTTTGATTGTGTAATTTGAATTTGATTACGTGGTTAAGCACTGCTCTTGCCGTTTGAGTTAACAGTACTCATCAGCGAAATGACTTTTCCCGGCTTGAATGCTCTTCTCATAACTTTCAACTTTCAGCTTCTGAAGAGGCTGCAGCAACACATTCTCAAGAAAAATGCTGCAGAATAATTTCTTAGAACTAAAAATACCAATATTAGTAGAAAAAAATGTTGAAAATGTCAAATTCAGTAAACCTATTACCACTCATCTGTCAGATATACAAGAAATAAAAAAAGGTCTCGTTTTTCATTTATGTGGTCTGAATTTAGCTACAGAACAGTAATTAAATTTCTCCTGACTTGCCAAATTAAGAAAATGTTCAGGAGAAACAACATGGCAGTTGCAAGTATAAAAAATATGTGAATGCTGGTATCCCTGCATCATTGAAATAAATGGTTTGGTGTAATGCTTGACTTGAAAACTGTTCAGCATATCAATATATTACTATTTTCATACTGGTTTACTTATTTAATAAAATTACTTTTGCTCTTAATTTGATAGCACTAATGGAAAATGCAGTTGGCCCCATTATTAATGTTTTGATTTTGTGGAGACTGGTGGAAATAAGAGAATGTGGAGACCTGGTGGATATAAGCAAAAGGATACAAAAGTTTATTTTTATCAAAAAAAAAAGCCAAAAATATCAAGTAAGGGTGTAACCAAAACTGGTATACAGTACATGTAATGCAATACAGAAAATCACAGATATCTACAGTAGGCTTAATGAAACTTGATAGGTGATGAATCACAATTATTTAATGAAATATTCCACCCAAAAGTAATATTTTTGTATGTTACTTACTCCCTGTAGTTTGTAGTGAGTTTTTAATCTATTTTTTATACAGAATGAAGATAACTAAGTTTCAGATATGAGAGGGGTCAATGGTGACCAACAATGGACATCAGCCAACAATATTAAAATGTCAATGAAAAAAATCTCACGTTGCATAATCCACATGTCAACACATCTACATCTTAAACACATGGATTTTTACTAAAATGTTGTTAAATAAACCACTTTCAGGAAACACTCTCATAAACAAAAATACTGAGCATTTGTGTGTTTACGATGCTGGAAATTACAGCAAGTGGCTGATCGAGTTGCTTATTTGTGACTAAACTTATAGCATGTGCTATATATATTGTGGTCCCTGGCCGGGGCTGGAGCCCGGCCGGGACGCCCAGGAGGACCAGAGGAGGGCTTGTACCTCCTCCAGACCGCGAGGGGGCGTCTGTCCTGGTTACGCTGGTGGCCTCGGGTAGGGGGCATGGAAGCCCAGCCCTGTAGGGGCCCGTGGCCACCGCCAGGCGGCGCCCCACTTCCAGACCATCATATGCCACATCCGGCCGAGGCAGGAGCCCGGCTGGGACGCCCAGGAGGACCGGAGGAGGCCTTGTGCCTCCTCCAGACCGAGAGGGGGCGTCCGTCCTGGTCCGCCAGGCGACGCCCCAGTGCCTAAATATCCCGAGAGCCCAGCACTTCCGCCACACCAGGAAGTGCTGGGGGGAAGACTTTGGGAGACACCTGGAGAGCACTTCCGCCACGCTGGGGCGTGGCCAAGGGAGGATTACCGGGAACACCTGGTGCTCATCCGGGAGCTGTATATAAGGGGCCCCCTCCCTCCAGTCATTAGTGGATGTCGGGTGGAAGAGGACAGAGCTGGAGAGAGGACGGGAGGCTGCCAAGAGAGAGGCACAGGAAAAGTGTGGCCTGGACATTGGGGGAATCGGTGCTGGAGGCACTGGGGTGTGTGAGTGCACAAATATCTATTGTAAATAAACAGTGTGTGGTGGAACTATGTTGTCCGTCTGCCTGTGTCCAGGCCAGCGTCCACAATATCAATGTGGACAAACTTGTGTGCCACCTTCCCCAGGAGCAAAGCACCAAAAACAAAATTCCATATCAAAATAAAGTGCCTATTAAACACAAAACACACATGACAATAGGCGAGATCTAACAGGAATAACACAAATTACAAGAAATATTTAAACCAGTACAGCGCATAAGCATCTGACTCACTTCCTTAAATCCTTAAGTTTCTTTAACAAGACTCTTCCAGAGTGCCTCCTGGTGACCTCAGGTCTCCGTGCAATCCTTAGCTGTAATTATTAAAGGGCTAAGGCCCATATAACTCTACTAATGTTACCAACTTAGATTGAAGAAAAACACTTCTAATTTATAGCCATTTGTCTGCCATGTTTCATATAATTTAGTATCCATTAAATAATCATTTCCAGGATACTTTAAGGAAATTATGTCTTCTAATGATGGATCTCCTTGCCATACCATCCCTTGATTCTCTTTAAACTGATGCAAGTAAGAATGTCACTGTACTCTGTACATGTGACAATAATGACCCTATAAACCTATATACTAATGAAATAAAGAAATGTAACACTTTTTGGCCTGAAATCTCAACCTTCATTGCTGAAATAACAATAAATGGATGAGAACAACAGTTAAATATAACAGTACAACAACAAAAACAATAATGAAGAAACAAATGTGAACATTAACAGTGGTCACCTTGCAGTCCTGTATAACCACCTCTTCCTGCCACCACTGTTTGCTACCGAATCTGTCATTGCCCAATGTTATCCCATCCCTGTGAAATGGCCTAATGAAATTTCCAGCAATTGGCAGACAAGATTCTGGTAATTGGTCATATCACCAGTTGTCAAGATTCAGGGCATCCCTAAGGTGCTAATTGGGATTGAAGTCCGAAGAGAAGACAGGAACAGACATGCACAGCACCATGCCAACGGCCCTCTTCCTTACTTCTGGTGGCATTATGAAATAAACAGAAAACTGACTCAGTGCAGGGTTTGTCAGTGACCTAAGCTTTAAATTAAAGCCTTTACAAAGATGACCTTGTCAGGTAAGATTCCACTGGAGCTTTTTGGGCAGAAGTGTATCTAATATAGTACAGTGTGTTATCAAGTTGCAAAGCCTGTAAGAGTAGTCAGAGGGGTAACCCAAACTGAGGACATTTTGTGAAAGCACACAAGTTATACAGTAAGTATATTTTTTCATTCCAGAAAATGCAGCATTTTTCATCTCTTTCTCTCTCTCTCTCTCTCTCTATATCTCTTTCTCTCTCTCTCTCTATATATATATATATATATATATTACTATGATAATACTGTGCATATCCAATTTCACTTTTTTCAGAATCACGTTAGAACATATTAATCAAAGTAAATCAGTGCCGACTTGTCAAGAAGTGACCTTTTATGGTAGGGTGCTGAATTCAAAATTATAGCTTTGCAAAGGGAGGACTAAAATGCTCTAAGATAAATGTAAAGCTAGGAAGTTATCCAAGGATTACACAGTGGTAAATCAAAAAGTGAGGAAGGTCATAGCAAGTACAGGAATTTAAACAGATTAGGGATAAAAGTGTTTGGGCTATATAGTCTTTTACTGCATAAAGATGGGAAAAATATATTGTGCATACATGGAGAAGTTACTATTGATTTAATATTAATTTAGCTAATATAAGTAAAATATCGAAATTAATCAATATTAATATATAAAATAATGAAAATAATGAAAAATATATTTTAATGTGATATCATGGCTCAAAAATTGGATTATGTTGGTTCATTTAATATATGGATGTTTGACATGCTCTGGTAAATTCATAACATGAATTTTCCTTTTTATTTTCTAGACATAGCAAGAACACAAACAGTGTAACAGATCATGGCTGCACTTTTACTCTCTTAAAAAGGCAGAATGTACATTTCATGTGTTCAAAAACACATGGTTACATTTTCTAAAATTCTGTGCCCTACTGGTAGAAAATCTGGTTTAGCCTTATGTCACACTTATGATGTCTCCCTCAATGACTGACTTAACACATCTGCATGTAACTTATCACACACTTTAAAGCTTTGAATGTAAATCTCCTTTGGATTTTTTTCACTGTACTGTATATTTTTTTGCAATGTACTGGAAAATATAGCATTTGTAAATGAAATGGGGCTGAAATGAGCAACCCATTAGAAAATGTACACATAATGTCACTTTAAATACGTAATTCCATGTCTAGTGGTCAGTCAAAGAATAGAGCACTATTAAATATGAAGGCATGATTGACACTGCTTGGTGGGAGGGTGATGCAACCGTTAGGACCCAAGTTCACTTTTCAGCAGAGGAGACTGCAAAAATGATACTTTCATTATAGACGTTCAGCATCACCAGCATTACCTTGAAAAAGGTAGGCAAATTAATGCTCTGAGAGACATATTGTTTTGACCTAATTGTTATGTTTGTATCTGACTAGAACCGAAGGTCAGTCAAACAGATTTTATTTACAGTGTAGCAGAGACTATCAAAAGTAAAAAAAGTATATTTTAAAGTATGTTTTTTCCCCAGGACTTGTCAGTAAAACAGTCGAAAGTCCCATACATGGAGTATCATAAGATTTTTTGCTCATACCAAAATATTAACCAAAATCAAAAAGTCAACACAAAGCTGGAAACTGAAAAAGTTATTTTCCCTAGAATAGAAATTGATATGTTTTATATAGATTTTTGTTGCTTGACCACTAGGTTTCTAGCAAGTCATCACTTTATTTGGTCTCAATGTAAGGACAAAAGTGCTAGGGCACAAGACGTAAGTACTAGGACATAAGACTTTATACACTGACAAGTGTCCGAAATATGAAACCCATCATTAGAAACATCAGGGAGATGCCATGGAAAACTCCATATCCATCAGGCTCATAACACGTGTTAAACCCTGTGTAAGCAATAGTTCCCCACAAATTAGAAGTTTACTGTTATCAACTTAACTGTGGATAGGGCAAGATTAATCTGTGCTTTTCAGTTTACTCGATTTAATTGTGACTAACTGGGCCTATGATTCTTCTTAATAAAGGTCAGTGATCTAAAGTAGCACTTCCTAAATCTTTCCTTAGCACCTTTAAAGTCACAATTAATTATGTTATTTTGATTAATTTCACATTGTTGAGTGAAACTTCACGTAACTTCCATTGTATTATAGGTATTGTATCTGGAGTCACAGGCATGGCAAAGAGGAATTGAGGCCTCCAAAATGCCCACAAGAGTAAGGCAAGACCTTCTCTGACCACCAGTCCAGAAGACACTCACCTCCTGCCCCTGACAACAAACTGCAGGCTTCAGCCTGACTAGGCCCAGATTGGGAAAACTGGTGTCAGAGTTCAAAATGTTCTTAAATGTCTTAAAAATACGAAAATGCCTCATAAGAGGGAGAAACCATGGAAACTCTGGCTTGTAACCAAAAAGCAATAAGGTTTCTTTATAAATGAAGAATTCATTGAAAAAAAAAAACAAGGAAAAATGCTCCAAAAACCTGAAACGGATTTGCCCAAAAGGCAAACAAGTTCAAAATCACAATCCACAAGGCAAATTCCAGAAATAAGCAAATAAATAAAAATAAATAAATAAACTATAAATCCAAAGAGACAGTAATACTCACAAATAATCTCTCGGCCACATCAACCAAATTTGGCTCCTGTCTTATGCCCAAGATAGACAAGTCTGCCAAGTGAAATCATTTTCATTTTAGCCAGAATATTTTAATGACAGACTTACCAACTGGTTCCAGAAACATCCGCATCTTCACATTGTTATCAACCCATTAATTTGGACAAGAATATCAGAAAAAGAAAGACAGAAAAACTACACCAATGAGTCAGACGCCTACAGCTATAGGAAGCATATTGCATCTGACAGAGCTAGTAATGTAGTGTCAAAACTGAATCAGCATACTATGAACAAAGAACTACAGTTTGCCAGAGAGCGGCATTGCTCACTAATTCTTAATCAATTCATAAAGTAAATAGAAATCACTGTATTTGTAAGTAAATGAAAGTCAAGAATTGCTATTCTGGTAAGCAAAAAAGAGAATCAAAGCAAAAGGCTGAAGTTTAATTGTCATTTTTTAATATAGTGTTTTCCATATTGTACACCTAGACAGAGGTCATGACATTTTGTTTGAGCTTCCCAGGAGCCTTATTTTATTTTTGGAAAGTTTATTTATTTATTTCACATTATTTATAATGTAATAAACTGCCACACTTGTGTAATGAAAATGAACACATTATTAAAGACAAATCTAAACCATATAAAATCAGAACAAGCAGAGAAATATTTACAGTAAGTTATTACCTTCCATTAGGAGGAGGAAGGTTACAAACTTGTTTTGGGCCTTGTATCACTCCACAAATATCTCAAAATGCTATACTCTTGGAAGCTGCAGTGTTTCTGGCCCTCGAGCATGTCACAGAGGTCCCTGCACCTTGTTCAGATGTTTTGACTCCAGTGTACAGTAACATTAACCACCCAAATCTGCTCCAATGTTCTGGCCTCGAAGCATGCCTGTGTTCCACCTTAGATTCTTGCTGCTTTCCACCGCTTGACAATGAGCCTCCTCTTACGATCTCTGCTCTCCACAACTTCTTTCTTTATGGAGAAAGCCTGCTTTGTGCTGTTTACCCTCTTTTAAGCAGTCTCACCTGGAGGTTTCTGCTCCTCAAAGTTCACACAAAGTTATGCCCATCAGCCAACCCTTCCGATAGTGCCTCAAGCTTTGCGGTGCTGACCAACGTCTAGTAACTGCAGCAGTGTAGGTTTAACAACACGTTACAATATATTATTTTATTATAGCTGCAGACATTAACTCAAAGCCATTTTCTGTTTTTTTTTTTTGGATGGGTTTTCACCATTATGTGACCATTTTGCATGGCCACAACTTGTTGTTTATGGTTGCTGTGCCCACTACTGGTCACCGTTTTCTTCTGTTTGTCGGCTTTGCCTGCCTCTTGATTGCATTTCTGCCTGTCCCCTTACAGTACTTTTCAATTTCCTGGTGCAAGTCTCATGTTTGCAAGACTCATTTCTAATTTAGTGTTTTGGCACATGATGTTTCTTACAAATCAGTACAGAGAGAATTTAAAATCTCTAACAACAGAATCCATTTGTTCATTATTATAACCAATGAATCCAGTTCAGAGTCTGAGGTTGTGGAGTCTATCCTTGCAGCATCAGATGTAATTCAGGAACTAACCCTGGATGAAGCACCTGCCTATCTAGAAGCATACTGTCACACACGTGTGCATAGGAGGCAGTCAAAAGGCTTAAGAGTGGGTAAGATGTCAGCTCGAGGGTTGATAAAGTGCACTAACCTCCCTTCTCCCTTTTCCACAGATCAACAGAAGGGAAACCCAGTTAAACCAGCACCAACTTCTACCCTCCTATCCAGACCACGCCTTCCTACTGACATCACTTCCTCCATCCCCAACATGGACCCGCCTCTTCCTGCACAGGCACTATAAAAGCCCACAGCCTCTGTTCTTCAGTTAGTCGATTGGGAATCAGTCTTTTGTGATAACTTGTTTCATTATACTGTATTATTGTTGCCTGTCAATATATGGGGTGGATCTCCCAAACCTTTTTTTTTTACTCTTGTCTTTTCATTACAATACACAAACTCACATTCTCTCATACAAGGCCAGTTTAAAGTTGTAAATTAAACTAACACACACATCTTCGGGAGGAAAAGTGAAAAGCTTGTCAACTCAGCATTGAAATTTACCAGGCTGCCACTCAAACCGTAGAGGACTGGAGCTGAGAAGCAGAAGCACTTATTACTGTGCTACCATGCTGCATGTCTATAATCATTGTCATGATTATAGCTTTGTTTTGTAGTGTTGTTTATTTTTTGTGATTTCTATCATTTCCCCCACTTCTTTTGTTCTTCTTTTATGTTTTTTGTTTTTTATTATTTGTAATTTTGCCACCGTCCAGTTCCGTAGATTTCATGTTTAAAGCTTTAAAATGTAACATGAATGTGTGTATTTATTTGACCTGATTACATTAACATTTACTTATTTGGCTGAGGCATTTGGTTACATTTCTTTTGTTTGTCCAGTTGGACAGGCATTTGGAGTGACTTGGTCTTCAGGGTCAGTAGTGGGATTTGAACCCACAACCTAAGTGTCTGAAGACCAAAGCCTTAACCATTATGGCACAACTCTGTTCTTCATAAACATATTAGATAACTTATCCATTGTTCTGGAGTCTTATTAAATGTAGAAAGGGTTTTAGGCCTCCAAAAGAGAGTCTAGAAACACTAAAATTTTCACTAGCCAGCCCAGAAGATTTGTTCACATATCTATCAAGAAAACCTATAAGAGTGGGGATAACCTTCAACAACTGGCTTCTGAACACAAATAGGGCAACAGATAATCTTTATACATTGATATACTGCTCAACTTGTCTTGATGTCTAGTTATGCAAGATGTTGCCGTATTTTTGGCCCTCTATGCTATAAAAACCCTTATTTTTAGACATTTTTAGACCATATTCTGTGCAGGAAATTATACCCCTATGATAAAGAGTAACCAATAAGGTGTCTATAGCAAAAACATTCAGAAGGACTTGAAGTTTTGAATACCCCATCAACCGACCTCATAGGTTTATAGCCTAATGGGCTATGATGGAAAAAATTACTCCTTTTTATAACACTTGGGGGGAAAAAATGGGAATCAATAATATAGGCATGTGGAGTGTCATTTTAGGCTACTACAAGATCAGATATATGATAATAGTTTTGAAATTTGATGCTTTACCATTGGTCCAAGCCCTCTTAAAGCTATTCCCAGAAGGTTTAAAATGACTAATTTCAAAAATAAGCATACTGTATGGGTATCATTTTAGACTATTTCAAGTCAGTGATTAGAAATATAGTGTTATTTTTGATTTTTCATCCTTTACTTAGGAATCTAGCCCTCTATGGACATCTATCAGAAGGTGAAAAATGACATTGAGAATATGCAGACTTTAAATATTTAAATTGAAGCACACACTTTAATATTTCAAATATTTGTATTTTTTATGTAACAAAAACAATTTATTTTTGTATAGCCCAGAATCACACAAATAATGCCTCAATGGGTTTTAACAGGCTCTGTTTAATTGATAGCCCCCCAGCCTTGACTCTCTAAAAAGATGAAGAAAAATCTCCCAAAAAACCTTGCAGGAAATAATGGAAGAAATCTTAGGAAGGGCAATTCAGAGGGAGGTTCAGATGTGTTGGGCTTGGAATAGATTTCAAAAAAATAGGGGAAATACAATAAACAAAACAACATATAAGAAATACTCTACTCAGAAATAGGTGATAATACCGTTTTTACTTGTGTACCACGCGCCCTCGTGTAAGACGTGCACCTTCATTTTTACAAAGAAAATCGCGAAAATAGTTTTGCCCCGTGTACGACGCGCGTTGTGATTGTATAGGAACCGTTTAGAGAGAGAGCGCGAGAGCACAAGCAAGCAAGAGAGTTAGAGAGAGCGCAAGTGTGCGAGCGAGAGAGAGAGCGTGAGGAAGCGAGCGAGAGAGAGAGCACGAAGAAGCGAATGAGAGAGAGAGAGCGCGAGTGCACGAGCAAGCGAGCGAGAGAGAGAGCGAGCAAGTGAGCTCAAGCAGAAGAAGTAAACATTACAGAATTACATTTCTTCGTGTATGACGTGCACCTGATTTTCTAATGCTAATTTTCGGGAAAAAATGTGCATGTGGTACACGCATAAATACGGTATAATCTGTTCTTGCATAGTGTTCCAATGTATTATGTACTTTTACGTCATGAAGTAACTCATTACATTTCTTATGAATGCCATGGAATAATTTAAAATTAATTTGAAAAGTAATAGATTTTGTTCTTTGAGCCAGAATTTTAGCATTTCCCTCTCCCTCTTGTGATTTTTCTAGGCCTCAGACCTTTTTGAAGTTTGTAGGCCTTAGACCTTCTTTGAGGGATTCTGACCTTTCCGAATTTGTTAGGTGTAAATCATAACAACGCCTTTTCAATCCTGAAAGCATGCCTCTATTAAAGAATATATATAGCGCTATCTGTCAAGCTGCTTTTCAAACTTGCTAAAATCCAGTTCAATGTCATGGGGCCTCATTCAGCCAAAACTCTAAGTACAATGAAAGAGAAAACTGATTTTCTACTTAAAATTTTAAAAATCAATTAAAAATGTATAGATCTTTCATCTGCTTATTTTCTAAACCTGTTTTTTTCCAGAGCAGGATTTTTAGAGAAATTAAAACAAGGCAGGATGGGTTCACAAACACATTTTTCCAAATTGATATTTGCCACTCAGCATAAGGTGGTGAGGACATATACATTCAGCCCAGATAATGACCAGGCCAGCAATTAAAGTTGGGTGCTCATGCTGTAATGCACTAACCTGCATACTGCCTGTTTTGAAATGAAGGTAGAAAGCCTCCAAATTACCAGGCATTCTTTATATGCCTAGAAAATGCCTCGTCCCAAATGGGCATAATCCTAATTCCAATGGCTTGTCTAAGACTTTGCATCCAAAATAGATTTAAGACTCAAAAATAATGTAATTGTTCCAAAAATATAACAAAAAGCCCCAAATGAGGAGGGTTAACCATAAAACTCTGTCTTTTATTAAATTGGAAACAAAGAATCTTCATCAATACATGATTTATTAAAAAAATTACAAAAAATAAAAAACACTAAGAAAGATTCAAAAGAGCAAAAATCAGCACAAAGGTGTTGCCTAAAATGCAATCCTAAACAAGCATGTCCAGATCCCCAGTCCTGACAGCAGAATCCTTAAAACAGAACATCTAACAAAATATAGATATTAAAGAAAACACTAACAAACAAATAATCTCCAACTCCTGAGCCTTCTCACACAAATTAAATAGTCAGTAGTGGTGATGATTTTGTGGCCCCACCTCTTAGGGCTCCATCCACAAGGGACACATATATATTTAGAGGGATAGTACACAAGTACAAAATCATTGAAGAAACCAACAAAGGTAAACATAAAGACATACAAATAATAACTCCAAATTAACAAAAACAGCAATAAAACATAAAATACACATAATGTTTCACTGATACATATAGTAGCACTGCCCAGCTGTTAGTACGTATATTTGTGCATTCACAGCAACTTTCCAGGTATGCTACACCATTTTTTTCCTTGAATGTCAGTTACCAAAATAACATGATAGTTTAGAAGACATCATTTTTGTGTACTTTAATCCAATTCAGGGTGGCAGAAAGTCTAAACCTATTCTGGCAGCATTAAGTGCAAGGCAGGAACCAACCCTGGATGAGATGCCAGTCCATTACAGGACCCCCTCACACTTGCATGGGGCTAATATACATAACACCTGTACCTCTGAGAAGCAGGAGGAAAATTAATTGTCGTATTAGTAAAAAATATGTACCATTAATTTTAGAGACCAAGCAACATTAATAAATGTATTGATCAAGTGTTAAAGTTGCATTTAGAGATTTTCACATTTGTTTTTTTTCCCTGAAATTTCTCTCCTTCATTTTTGCCAGTATTTGTCAGCTCCATTAAGCCTGCAGCTTTTCATGTGCATTGCCATATTTTACCACTTATACTGCAGACTGACATTACTGGAGCCTCACAATCAGCCATTTGAAAGAAGCAATGTTTTTAGCAATCTGCTTCTCAGTTTGAGTTCAGCTTGTCTAGTGAGTCACTCATCCTTCTGACAAAACACAGTTACCACCAGCTGTCCAGATTCATGTCTCGCAGAGTGAAAGCCACTTATGACAGTTCTGCTTTATAAAGTCCTGACTGCCAAGCCTGATGGACTTTTTAGGATGTTTTCTTGATTAAAGAGGTGTTCAATGTACTTTGGATGCCAAGCGATGATGACTACCAAATTCTCCCAGGGAGTATTTTCAATAGAGCACTCCAGCTCAGTGGCATGTCAAAATATAATGAGGACTAGCATCTGAAATAGCAATATTTTCTTAAAATAAATTTAGCTTCCTATTGAGCAGTTGTTTCCTGGTAGAATAGTTATAGATACTATTTTACTTATTTGTTTACACATATTTATTATTTCATTTACAACTCATTTTAGCCATAGATCAGACTGACCAACTGCTGGGGGATTCCACTAAGTGACTATATCAGACTGACCAACTGCTGGGGGATTCCACTAAGTGACTATATGGCCAAGTGGCAATAAAATCGTTCATCCATTTTCTCAATACCTTGTCTCTAATACAGGATTGCTAATTAACTAAAAAATGTCAAAATTACTGACGGGTGGCCTGATAAATAAGGGAATGGCATGCAGAAATTGGTGATACAGGACAGATACAGGGCCCTAATAACAATTATCAAGGTGACCCTAGAAAAGAAAGTGTAGTGTGAGAAGGAAAAAACTAACGGTCAGTTCTCTCTGTTATCACACTGCGAATAGGGGCACCCAGAATATAAAAACTGAGAGGCTGTCTGAGTGGGGAAATAGTGTGAAACGTTCATTAGGATACTTGAGGACAGTGAACCCAGTAATTACAGTACATCCCCCACCACATTACGTCATGGGTGGAGGGTGAGGGAAGCAGGAAAAGCAACAACAGGGTTGCCCATTTAACAGTGAGAAGACTGTCCAGGAGACATGCCAACTCTTACTGGGCTTTCCTGTTTCAATTGTTTCTTTTTGTTACAACTTTTCTGACCTGCTCTCACCTACTGTCAATGGTATAAGTGGCATCATGATACCATCAGACTGTGATACTGGTAATTTTCGTTGCTGCAAAGCTTGCATTGACATGATGTTCGCCATGATCAAGTCTATTATGCACTAAGCATGCACAGGCACAAAACTATTGTGAGGCCCATTTATACTGACGTGTGAAGTCATGGAGCAGGCTGCTTTTCCTTATAGAATTTCCTAGAAATAGAAAATTGAGTCATCAGCTTTTCTAATCTTTTTTGAAATCACCTTATTCATAGTAAACACGCTTCTCATTGCAAACTCATTCTGCCATTAGCGCTGTGTGTTTTGCACATCAGTTTTCTAGGAATCATGGATCATGTTTTTTTTTTGTTTGTTTTTTTTTTTTGTGCTCTTGTTTGTTTATCTGTTTTTTCGCAAATGTGTCCAGGTAGGATTAGGTTAGCAAAGTGAACCCTTTTAATGAATACTAGCATTTATTTCAGAAGCCAAGATACAAAGTTGTCCAAATAATGTTGAAAGAAGAACAGCTTTTTGTTGCATGGATTGATATTTGCTAATTCACCAATAACCAAACATCAGCTCTATACAGAGATCTGATTTCAGAAAGATGTTTCCTTAGTAATTGCTATTAAATAAGAACTCTTTACTTTAATTTCCTTAAACTTCAGCCTTCTTGTTGATGACACTGCTTTCTTTTCTAGTGGCAACATCGTGGCCTAACACCTCATATCACACCCACATACTGTATTGTGAGCAGCATTCGGCACCATTGGAAAAAATAATATGGCAGCACCGATGAAAATCAAACTACAAAATGGAAGCAACTAGGAGAAAAAACTAAACAGAATGGCTCCACCATGACATGAATGAAAAAGTGCAGAAATAACAAAAATACTGAAACAAGAATTAATTTTACATAGAAAAAATTCAAAAGGTCTGACTCAGGATGATCTTAAATAAATCCATGACAAACGCTTGTGGGTTTGCCTATAAGACCTTTGTGTTGAGTTTTTTTTTTCTCTGTCTTTCTTGATAATGGTTGAGACTACTGAAAGACAATTTGAACAATCTAAACTGTATTAATAGATGTATTTTGTTTGTGTATTTTCAATTAATTTAAATTTTTTGGATTGCAGCTTCTTTTTTTGCCTTTCATTTTGATTAATTTCAGAAAAGTGTAATTTTAGTGCAGTTGTAGCAACATTGTTACCTCATGTCATGTGACCTCACTGTCACATTTGCGACTAATTATCTTTTTTTTTATAAATTCCCTCTGTGGGTAAACAACGCTTTGTTTTACATGGTATAGTTAGTTTATTTTGCAAGAAGACCCTAGCAGTAGGTTTGTTTTGGCTTTTTGACTCTCGTATCTTCCCACAATTTCTGACTAAAGCTTTGCCTGTTGATTCCTGGTTGCCTGGTTATTTTTTACCTCCCTTTTTTTGTCCATTCATATCTATGACTTTGTTACTATCTTACGGCTCTCTCATTCTCCCACATTATTTCTCAGACACTTCCACATCTCTTAACATAATCCTTACTATCTCTCCATTGCTATGAGAACCTTTTTAGAACTCAGAGGCATTTAGTGTATGGGTGCCCTGACCAAGAACTGTATTTGAATCTTGGCTGAAAGTTGACCTGGAATGGAGTTTAGAGTGGGATGGAGTTTATGAGCTGGAGCAAGGAATGAACTTACTGCCAGACAACAGAGCCAGAGTCATAATTGTGATGATGTGGAACAGCCACACATAACCAGTTGCATCCCAGGAGCCTCTTGAACCTGCCACCGCCAATAACATACCCGAGGATAAGCCAGCAGATGAGGATACACACACAGAGCAAAAGGTAGGTGCATCAAAGTGCTCCAGTACTTTTATTAAAAACTAGCAAAAACAAACAGTGGTCAAAGGTGTAGTGTATCAAAAGGTTGAATAAATAAATAATCCAGAAAATAAAGTAATAGTGGAGGTTAAAATCAAACCACGATAATTCTTTTAAAAACTGAGGTTAAAAACACATAGGCAGAAAAATGTCTTTTACAATCTGGTCTCTGGTGTGTGATTCTGGGCTTCGCAGCAGGGGAGATGCTCTACCGACAGACACAGCCGACCTTCCATGTGTTCAGGTCCTCGCTGTTCCATGGCTACAAAAGGGGTTCCCATCCAAACTCAAGGCTCAGGTCTCCAAAGGCCATGGCATTCACTATGGGGCTCTTAGTCCGAGCCTTGCCAACCCGTGCTGCCTTCCGAGTCTTTTCCAGTGAGTTGCCCCTTCAGCACTACATCACTCCAGCTTTCTAAACCACTCAGCCGGAGTGATCACTTCTTCAGTTCCTGATCATCGGCTGCACACGCTCTTCAAAGAGGCTCTCCTGCCTGACTGCCTGCCTCCTCTCTCTCTCTCTCTTTCACTCACACCAGCACTCTCTCGTCTTCCTGCCTGCTTCTCTCTCTCATTCTCCCCCTCCTCTACTCTCTTCACTTTAACCTCCATTCTCCCAATTGGTCTTCCTTTCATCTTCACTTGATCTGTTTTCCTTTTCTCGTGGCAGCTCTTCCTTATATGCCTCTTTGTGCACAACATCCAAATCGCACACTGAAGGAAGCCAGTGGAGCAACTGAGACAGCCAGCACCCTGATGTGCAGGTGCATCTTGCCCCAATTACGCTATCAACCTTGCGCAGCTGAGCGAGCGCACACCCACAGAGACTGAGCCGGCCAATCAATTATTTATTTTTTTCTGAGCTGTGGACCTGTTATACCACAATAATACAGAGATACTGATACACAGGGTGGACATGTTTGTGGCAGTACTTCAGTGAGCTTAAAGGGAAGCAAGTGGATAACCTCTCTTACATATTAGAGAGGTACAAAAACCTATGTAACTATAAGCTCAGAAAGGCTGTAGTTTTTAAAACATTTCTCCATTTTTGATTTTTTGTGCTTCCTTTGTTAATCCCTTCCTTTGTATTTTTTTAAACAATTCTTTACATTTTTGTACATTTTGGCCTCCTTGGCAGTATTCTAAAATGTTGTTCCCATCACAGATCCTTTTTTTCAAAGAACCAGGGACATTTGAGAAACTCAGGAGCTTTTGCAGCATTCCTACTGCATGAACTTGGGCCATTTGTAGTTCCTGGTACTTTTATCAATTCCTACTCCAGGGTATGCACTTTTCGTTCAACCAGGAACTATCACGGGAGCAGGTAATGAACTGTGCTGATTGGTTGACAGGTGCCATCTTACAAATCTGTTAGTAGTTTGGACTTTGGAGAGATATTGGTGAAGATGGAGTGTTCCAATAATCTCCTCTGTGAACTCCCAATTATGCCGCACTGCACCGTTGCATGGTGCACTTCAGTATACTTCATGTTGAATAAATAAGATTGGAGGTGGGGTATGTGTGAATTTTACCTTCCTTGTGTACCATTGCATGTACCACATCGAAGCAATAATCTCATCTGTAAAGTTGTAATCACCTGAAAGCAATAAGGTGGGGGATCGGGGTTGTCATGAACTCTCGATCATGCCACACTTCACACCACATCACTCTTCTTAGCCACCTCCTTGGTGAAGTCCAGAGGGTGTCAAGGCAATAAGCTGGCACAGGGCAGTACACATGACCTCCTGAACTCACCTCAGTTCACACTACATCACTCTTCTTTGCAGGTCACATGTTTTGCATAAAAGTTACAGTTCTTGTTGTGTGATAAGAGTGCAGTACTCGGAGGTAAACAAAGTTCCTGCAGTGGCGAAGTGCCTTAAGTGAGACTGTTTTTGCAGTAATGCCCACATTTTTTGCATTATCTAAGCAATTATAAATACAAACAACTTCTTACCAGTAAAGAAATGCAACACAATACAAATGATATTTCATTTATTCATTCATTCATTTATTTACTAAACACTCTTGGTCCGTTTCAGGGTTAGAGAGAACCAGAGCCTAAACAAGGGCTGACATTGTGATAGGCCATTACATGGCACTCACACACACACTCACAAGTATCCACATCATGTCATTTTTCAGTAAGGAGTAAACCTAACATGAACATACACTTTTACAGGGCAATAATGGAAAGTCCACTAAATAGTAACCAGGCTGAGATTAAAACCCAAACCCTTCATTGTGTGTTGCTCTGTATACAGCATATGTTACCAACCATTATTAACTAAGATAAAACTATCTTATTACAAAAATGCTTAAAGCATAAAATATGGCGCTGGGGCAATATGTGAGTAAATTTCACCATTGGATGAGCAATGGGTATTCTAGAAGGAATGCTTTAAAAACCTCCATGAAACTCAAGATCTACACAAGTTACAAAGAGCTCAATTTGTTATTATATGTGATTAGAAAGGTGACTCTTTCATCTTTATTAAAGAAAGGTACATTAAATGACAGCTGTGCAGAAATCTGACAGGTAGTTGTTTCAAAAAATTAATGTGCTTCATGGGGGTCCTGTTGCTATCGTGGAATACAATGACCGAGAATAAATAGGACATACTTAATAGTGCCCCTTTATGCATTTTCAGAGCACTGTGACCTTGGGAATAAAATAAATTAAATTAGCACATTTGCTACTGGATAAGAGTGAGCATTTTAGAATTCACGTGTAATTTGCAGTTAAAGTCCAAATCAAGAGTACAGCAAATTGCACAATTTGTCAGTCAGAGGAAGTTTCATTGCAAGTTAGAGAATAAAGGAAAGAAGCTGTTCATATGGGACATGAAAAGATGGTCACCTTCTCTATTTAACTTTCAGTTAGGTCATTCTATTTAAGTTTTTGTTATTATACTGAAGAATCATAAATTACAGGCAACGCTTAGCAATGATCAAATAAGATCACTGCGCATGACTGACCTACAGCCTTGAACTTTATTTTAAAGAAAAGAAACATAATTGATCTCCAGTTGAGTTGGTGGTGTCACTCTAGAATGTGAGGAAGACAGGTGTGATATTGGTGGGGCTCACACTCTGCTGGTGAATCCCTAGACATTGAGTCTGATGAACAGCAATCCTGGATAATATCTGACTGCTGTCCATTAGTCCCTCTGGTGGGTAAGAGGATGCCACCCACAAAATAAGATGAGATGAGAGAGACAGGGCCCAACCAAAGCTTGAATGAGAATGCAAGACACGCATTGCCAGTCATAGATCCACATGTTAGTGTGAAAAGGATAGGACCACCATGATATGTAAACCACGTGCATGTCTTGGGTGTTCCAACTGGCAAGGACACCAAAAACAGAGAGAAAGAGTTGCAGCCTGGTGGAAATGCATAATGCTTCCTCTGGATGCTTGGGTGCAGGTGACCTAACTGATGCCAGTTAGGGTGAGGGTGTCTGATACTCTTTTTATAGAGAATGTGAGGGCACTTAGTGTTGGCAGAAGGTCAGAACTCCTGGGCAACAGATGCCTGTACATAGTCTTAACACAGGAGAGGAACTTTGGTTTCCTTTTTTCGGTGTGTTCAGAAAAGACTAACAAGAGTTTAGTTGTTAACTCCAAACATATTAGGTGACAGTAAACAGTTCAAGACTATAAGGAAAGGGTTATTTGTGACCCTTCGAAGGGAAACAGTCCAGATACTTACTGCCTTATATGTCTGATTTTTTCTTATACATTACAGACAGCTCTTGGATTTGGTAGTCAAAGAGAACATTGTGATTAGAGGTAAATCTCTTCCCCTGAATTTTCAAAGTGGTTTAAAGCTACTTTACCACAGAGGATCCTCTGAGTCTACAACAGAGAGGCAAATTGGATCAAAGACTCTCGGACAACGAATAGAAGCCATGCTTAAAGAGACAGAGGGTGACATTAGGGAGTATTTTATGGTACGTGAGATGTAAGCAAGTCACCTCACTTTGCAGTCACCTCTCATGCTTGTGAAGGTAGGTTAAAAAAGGTAACGGGGTTGCCGTTTTTCAATTTCTGTTTATTATATTTTTGTGTTTTCCCTGTATTTTTCCCCACTTTGAATGTTTAATGCACAATAAAGACATAACCTTTTATATGTCTGTTCTTTACTATGGCCAGTATTGTCAGTGTCTGTTACTATGCTTCTCTAGTGAATCTGTACTCTACCACTGCCCATAATGCTTTTTGGCTTTTTTCCCATTTTAAGAATTTGCGAATGTGTTGTTCCTTCTGTTTTATGTTTATTTTTTGTTGTAGCCACAATTATTTTATGATTTTTATTTTTATGATAACTGTGGCTATATCGTTCAGAGCAGTAGTGTCCATTGCCAATCACTTGATTAGGAGCTGTTACAACATGCTATGACATTAGAACATTAGAACAGAACAAGCCATTTAGGTCACACATTTGCATTGGATTCTTTTATTTTCTGAGAACAAACTATAATGTTTATTATAATAAGTGACAAATAATATAAGTTTTTGCCTTTGATTGAACTTAGAATTATCGATTTAAGTTTGAAGAGATTCTTAGGTCCAAACTTCCTACTTATTCCTAGACTATGCTTCTACCAGACCTTCTTGCACCTTAAATTTATTGGTCTGCTTCTTCTTCAATCAAATTCTCTTTGATGTCTTCTTCCTCTACTAGACATTCTTAATAGCAGCTGTAATTATTGAATCAAGTGAAAAGGTGGACACTGGAAATAAAACTGGGAGCCTACCTCTAACTTTGCTCTAGCATTTTGAATCCTACACCTGCAAAAGCATCTAATTAAGTGCCCCCAAATGCTGAAACGTTCTGAGTTTTTGCTTTCATGACCCTCTAACTTGTTTTTTGAGTACCACCGTTGTTTGTGCTCAGGATATATTATCGTGATTTTCCTGCTTGACCATTCAGGATTGCACCTCTACCTAGGATTGCCATGCCAGCCCCACTTTATGGTATGTATATTTATATATAAAGTCTGTAAAGCATTTTAAGTCTTTAAATAGACTATATTAAACTATGCTCATCTATTTC
The DNA here is from genome assembly GCA_026402145.1 of Polypterus bichir lapradei. NCBI lineage: Eukaryota > Metazoa > Chordata > Cladistia > Polypteriformes > Polypteridae > Polypterus > Polypterus bichir. Next base: position 22,737,858 of record JANRMT010062808.1, on the reverse strand, counting down.
ACTTAATTGACTGTCCTGTTTCAAAGCTTGATAGTACTAAATAAAAGTAATATGATTATGCAAGAAATGGTTGTGAAGTAACATATAACTTGCCCACTCTGTTGTCTTGGGCAGCCCTCTGCCTTTCTCTTTTTCACCGACATTTTTTTTTTCTTACTGATTACATTACATGAAGTGCTTCACCTTATTCCAATGGAAAGCCTGACAACTGCCAGGGCAAAATCAGATAACTTCAGAGAGGAATGTTTTGTTCTGATCATACATCAAGATATAAAAACACAATTTGGCATGTTAGTGGTGCTCCTAGAAAATCCTCCCCACACCCAACCCCAAATTTTAAATAGATTTCTGCTTTCTTACCCTTAAAGTCTGGGCAATATTTTGAGAGAAACTCTATAGCAGTATAAATATTACTCATGCAATTTTATGCCTTAGAAGTTTCTGAATGTCAAGTTCAAACTGCTACTGCATAATGTCTGATAAAAAATTGTAAAACTTCATTTGTAATAATAGCAAACAAAAATCTTCAACTATGTCTATTACCAGATCTGAGAAACATAAGTTATACCAGTGACATACAATCATCTTTCTCTGACATGCCTGGATGTATCGGCTAAATCTTTGACAAGTTAAAATTTCTAATTCAGATCAATTATCATTAAATCTTCATTCTTTTACTTTCATTTTAACATTAGAGAGGAGAAAGTGGTAGTGCTGCTGCCTCACAGTAAGAAGACCCGGGTTCACTTCCCGGGTCCTCCCTGCGTGGAGTTTGCATGTTTTCCCCGTGTCTGTGTGGGTTTCCTCCAGGCGCTCCGGTTTCCTCCCACAGTCCAAAGACATGCAGGTTAGGTGGATTGGTGATTCTAAATTGTCCCTAGTGTGTGCTTGGTGTGTGGGTGTGTGTCCTGCGGTGGGTTGGCGCCCTGCCCGGGATTGATTTCTGCCTTGCACCCTGTGTTGGCTGGGATTGGCTCCAGCAGACCCCCGTGACCCTGTGGTTAGGATTCAGCGGGTTGGAAAATGGATGGCTGGACATATAAGAAGTCCTATTCAATGAGCCACTTTAAGAGGTGATGGGGCAGACAGACAAGTCAGAGAGCCAAAGAAAGGTTGCAGTACCACCCTGGTTGCCCTGTTTGTTATAAATACAAAAGACAACCAATTATGGCTCAAAACAAAAACATTATTTCTTAATGTCAAATGTAGCAATGGAAAGTAGAAGCTCTGCCCTCTGCTGTAGTTAGTAAAGTATATGACACTACCTTTCGAGAATTGGATGGCTTTATATGATGGAGACTTGAAGGGGCGGAGTTTATCTTGGGTGGTGGGGCAAGGACAGTCATCCCTCTTGGTTGCTGTGGATGAAGGAGAAAATAACGGTAGCATCAGTGCCCTCTTAATTCCCTGGGTGGTATTGCTTACAAACATTAGAGACAGGAAGGTGGCCCTTATTTGCACATACATGGCACCAAATATTCACCATAGGCGTTTAATCTATTTTACTATTTTGAGACTTTTAGATAATTTTAAGAACTAGGCATAAGGATATACCATTTACCTGTATTTGGATTGGTTTAAACCAAATACTTTTGGACTATTTTATGTAAATTAACCTAATTTATTTAAGGTTATTGCTTTGACATTTTAGCCAGTCTGTCAAAGTAAAATGACTGGCTTACACCCTCAGTCTTATTGTAATAAAAGATGTCCATCTTGGATTCAATAACTAATGCTAACTCTTGTGGGTTCTACAGGTAGATGTAGTCCCTGTTATGTGGGACGTTTGTGTGACCCATAAGTGCTTCCAACAGGCAACAGCTCTGGCACTGGAATTACGCATGGGTTTTCAATAGAAGAGACCACACTGCCTTGTCCAGGTTAATTAGAGCTGGGAGTGAGGAAGTTGCTTGTGTACACCGAGGTATTGTGGATTAAACACCCTTTATTTGAATCTGGGACTATTCTTGTGTGTTAGTGTTAAGGGTTTGAGGCTCTCTGGTGCCCCCTTGCCTTAACAATGTTTATACTTATATCCCAGAGAATTATTATTATTATTTTTTTTTTTTGGATAGATTGAAAAACTGCGGTGGGTTGGCACCCTGCCCGGGATTGGTTCCTGCCTTGTGCCCTGTGTTGGCTGGGATTGGCTCCAGCAGACCCCCGTGACCCTGTGTTCGGATTCAGCGGGTTGGATAATGGATGGATGGATGGATAGATTGAAAAATGTTGATGTAGCAGATTTGAAAGTCAAATGATAAAACAGTAATATGTTACCTATTTAAAAATCTGAAAGACCAAGAGAAAAAGTTCAGTCAATGGCACTTCATTCTGATTAAAATAAAAATTGGCTGCATACTTTTCCTATGTCCATATAGGTATATTCCTATTTTCACTCACCTCCCAAAGGCACACATTTAACTGACTATTCTCATCTCTTTTAGGGTGTTTGTGCACAGGCTTGGACCACTTTGAATGATTTTCCAAGAGGGCAACAGCGATGATAGCCATAACCTCATTGTACAACTTATGCAACTTGTTGAAATTTCACTTCTGGATCAGAATCGGACTGAGGTAGACTAGGATATTGGAGAGTTCTGTCCCCAGTCTGATTATAGGCATATCCATCTTGAGGATTAAGAAGAGAAGGTGACAGTGGAGCCGAGTGTACTAGATATGTGAGTTAGTGGCAGATTCAGATCATTTATATTTGAAATTAAAGTTGTGCTACATCATTATGGACATTCCCCTTAGCATTAGGTTAAACTACAAGGTCCTTCCAAGAAGACCTCAGTGTTAGGACCCTGTCTGTTTCTTTCACTGTCTGCCTTTTTGTTGTTGATTATTGCCTGTGCCATTTGATACCATGTCCCGATTACAATTCTTCCTTCAAACTTATTGAGATCCTAACAAAAGGGAGGCCAATCACAGCCAAGCCAAACATAGTCAAAAAGTGTTGCCTATATTTGTTGGCCAAATTTTGCCCCCAATTTTTTAACTAGAAGAGCACTCAATAACATGTAGTCATTTCCAAATTTTTCTGACAGTCATTTAATCTCATGGATCTCTTATATACAGTTGTGCTTGAAAGTTTGTGAACCCTTTAGAATTTTCTATATTTCTGCATAAATATGACCTAAAACATCATCAGATTTTCACTCAAGTCGTAAAAGTAGATAAAAAGAAACCAGTTAAACAAATGAGACAAAAATATTATACTTGGTCATTTATTTATTAAGGAAAATGGTCGAATATTACATATTTGTGAGTGGCAAAAGTATGTGAACCTTTACTTTCAGAATCTGGTGTGACCCCCTTTTGCAGCAATAACTGCAACTAAACGTTTCCAGTAACTTTTGATCATTCCTGCACACCAGCTTGGAGGAATTTTAGCCCATTCCTCCGTACAGAACAGCTTCAACTCTGGGATGTTGGTGGATTTCCTCACATTAACTGCTCACTTCAGGTCCTTCCATAACATTTTGATTGGATTAAGTTCAGGACTTAACCATTCTTTAGTAGAACGACTTGTGTGCTTAGGGTTGTTGTCTTGCTGCATGACCCACCTTCTCTTGAGATTCAGTTCATGGACAGATGTCCAGACATTTTCCTTTAGAATTCTCTGATATAATTCAGAATTCATTGTTCCATCAATGAAGGCAAGCCATCCTGGCCCAGATGGAGCAAAACAGGCCCAAACCATGATACTACCACCACCATGTTTCACAGATGGGATAAGGTTCTTATGTTGGAATGCACCGTTTTCCTTTCTCCAAACATAACGCTTTTCATTTAAACCAAAAAGTTCTATTTTGGTCTCATCCGTCCACAAAACTTTCTTCCAATAGCCTTCCGGTTTGTCCACGTGATCTTTAACAAACTTCAAACAAGCAGCAATGTTTTTTTTGGAGAGCAGTGGCTTTCTCCTTGCAACCCTGCCATGCACACCATTGTTGTTCAATGTTCTCCTAATGGTGGACTCATGAACATTAGCCAATGTGAGAGAGGCCTTCAGTTGCTTAGATGTTACCCTGGGGTCCTTTGTGACCTCGCCGACTATTACACGCCTTGCTCTTGGAGTGATCTTTGTTGGTCGACCACTCCTGGGGAGGGTAACAATGGTCTTGAATTTCCTCCATTTGTATACAATCTGTCTGACTGTGGATTGGTGGAGTCCAAACTCTTTAGAGATGGTTTTGTAACCTTTTCCAGCCTGATGAGCATCAACAACTCTTTTTCTGAGGTCCTCAGAAATCTCCTTTGTTCGTGCTATGATACACTTCCACAAACGTGTTGTGAAGAGCAGACTTTGATAGATCCCTGTTCTTTAAATAACACAGGGTGCCCACTCACACCTGATTGTCATCCCATTGATTGAAAACACCTGACTCGAATTTCACCTTCAAACTAACTGCTAATCCTAGAGGTTCACATACTTTTGCCACTCACAAATATGTAATAATCGATCATTTTCCATAATAAATAAATGCCCAAGTATAATATTTTTGTCTCATTTGTTTAATTGGTTTCTCTTTATCTATATTTAGGACTTGAGTGAAAATCTGATGATGTTTTAGGTCATATTTATGCAGAAATATAGAAAATTCTAAAGGGTTAACAAACTTTCAAGCACAACTGTAACATGGTTCCCATTACATGATGTGTCTTACAAAAGTATATCTGTTTAGCACCGATAGAAAAACAAACCCATAAAATGGTGACAAATTGACCTTAACAAAATTATAAAACAGAAACTATCTTTAAAAAGGGCGCATTATTTACATCCTTTAAACAGATCAGTAACTACTAAACTACCAAAGTGACCAGAACCATAGAGGTAAGCAGAAATTGCAAGTCTTCAGGTTGGCAGGAGTTAAAATAAAAGAAAAACTTAAAAACAAATGGAAAGGCTAAGAAGCTACCCTTCTTGTGCTGATGAGGCTTTTTTGGAAAAACAATGTGTAGACACTGCATGATCCGTGTCTTCATCTTTTAAAGACAGTCTCCATGATGTCAAATACAGACCTCTACGCAAGCCTAAATGCACAACAAAAACATAAAATGGGGCTGATATTAACATCTCACTGAAGTTCTACCACGTGGTAAAATAAACAAAAAAACAGAAGTCAGAAAAGTTTAAATACTGATAATTTCTTTTTCCACACAGCACCTTTAAAAATGTGTACATTTAGCCTTAAACTTTGAAAGCCAGCAACCATGCACCACACCAAAATCCCTTGGTGGTCCTTGGTTACAGTACAGCTCTGAGTCATGACCTCTGTTATAGGAGCAGGTACCCACGACTACTGTGATGCCCCCATTATGTGCCAGGCTCTCCTATTTTAACCACAAGGCACTGATGGTTGTTAATCATTATTAACTTCCCCTGCTGGTCTCCATTGGCTCTTGTATGGCCAAGGTAGCTTGTTGACCTCCTACTTGGTAAGAATAAAAAAACAAAACGATTTAACATATATTTGAGTAAGGTATAAGTCTAATAGCACCACCTTCTTTCCCCCTCCTAAAATGGTTCTTCATCTTCCTTTCTGTACTTTAGAAGCAGGGTGAATGGTGATCCAGTTTAAGGACAGATTCAGATTAGTGAGGATGTCTCTGAATTGGTTATGCAGCAATGAATGAGGGCAGAGGTATGAACAAGTATGCTCTGAAAACAGCTGTCATCATGTTCTGGGAGGCACTTGACTGGCACCCAGTCCTACAGTGATAGGCTCTGATTCCTCACATGGAAAACACAGCACTGGAAAATTACTTAAAGTGTGGAATTTTGATGTCTTGTTGATTTTTACAGTTTTAATCAACTTCAGTGCCCCAACACCCAACTTTATGAAGCTTCCTCAGGCATTCTTACTGAAGTAGGGCTAATGCAACTGAGGTAATTGATCAATTTACATCCATTCTTCCACCTATTTGGTTTAATTCTCTTTTTCATTACAGGCTTTCATGGAGCTGGCATCAGCCGCAAAATGTGCAGCACGGAAAACAAATTATTATGGAGCATTTTCACTTATATACAGTACTCACTTGTGCTCATATTAGACCAGTATAAACTCATCATGCAACATACACATTTGCATGTAAAGTGCTAGAAAGCCATGGAGACTGAAAAAGTAAGAAAACTCTGCTGCTATTGTTAATAAAAAGTAAAAAAAACAGTACACTAAACCTCAGTGGTCCTATGGTATTTAGGACACTTTTTCATATGAATAAATGCCAGGGCACCAACTTGTAAAAGTGTTCTTTTTAGCTAATGTTAAAGGCCATAAAAAGCAAAGAAGAGATTACCTGCTGTTTTTTGTGACCAGAAGAAAAGGCTGATAAAATAGCAGTTCCTATTGTTGATGCTTTGAATGTCTGGATTTAAGAACATGCTTCCTTTGAAAAGAATAAGAGGATGGCGGTAATGAGAAACTGACACATGAATGTATCAAAAAGGAAAAATGGTCGCCATCATAAAGCGGTTAACTGAACTACCACCATTTCTCTTGTGGCCTCTTGCACCGGTGTCTGATCTTAGAGAGCATTAGTAATCTAGCATCTTGGCAGCATGTCAGCACTCAAAAGGCTGGAACAATAGAAGCAAATCTTTATACGGATATTGAGGCATTATGCTTTTATGTAAAGAGGCTAAAATGTGTTACGCATCAGCTTACTCTTGACAGCAATTTTAATGAGAACAAAAATATTAAATATAACACCTTTTTCTTTAATTCATTAATCCATTTCCTTTATTAGTTAAACGTGATTCATTTGTATTTGCGAAAGAACTTTCAGAAAACTATATGTGTCACTTTATTTCACTCTGACATTAAAGCTTCATTTCTAGTGGTGGTTGTGCAAGGAGTAATGCTTGTGATGTTTGACAGTGATACATTTTATGAAACAAATGTTTATAATAGAAAAAATAAACATGTTAGTTTATAGAAAAAGCATGTAGAGTCTTGAATTGACAGGAATCTTTTGCACAATACTGAGTATTTATGAATTAATTTCAAGGAGCACTTTGGGATTTCCTGGGTTTTCTGGAATGGTGGAGAGTTTGGAATGATAAATAAACTGCCACTGCGATGTAGTGTAAATACACATAATATGACGACTGTTTAACATAGAAATACTATAAATGCAATGCCAAATGATTGGACATGTGCACATATATGATATTAATGCTTATCTGCTGGTAAAAGTGCTAACCCTATTTGCTTTTGAACCAGCAAGTCCTGAAGAACAGAGTTTTTAACAATGAATCATACACATTACCTGAAGAGAAAGAATTCAGATATGTTATAAATAAGTACTGCACTTAGATTTGCAGGCTTTGGTCATTCTATAAATAAAGAAATGAATCCAGAATTGAATTTGATTTTGTCACAATATATGTGAATGTAAGATTTGGGGTAATTTGCCTGTAAGCATCACAACACTAAGAACATCCTAAATTACATCTTAAGAATGATTGTTAATTCTCAACTGTTTTTTAAAAACAACCTTAACTAAAAAAGTATGTTAAATCTTATATAATCTACTGTACATGCTGCTTCTTGCATCAAATGTGGCTACAGGCACAGAATACATTAAATTCACTTCATGACAGTTGTTTAGAGTACTAAGATTTCCACTTAATACTATATCGTTTTCATGATGAAATGCATTAATGCATTTATAGGATTATAATTATAGAAAATTGTTAATTTAAATCATTTAAACTTTAAATAATTACAGATTGATAAGTTGATAATATTTCTATGTTGTTTAAAAATCTGAAGAGTCTGTGTTCTAAGATTTCAGTTAGCTTTACTTTAATTGGAGGCATTATCCGTGTTACAGTTGTTTATAGAGAGAAGCAGGAAGAGAGGAAAAGAAAGAAAAGGACAGCACTTTGGGGGTTCTACATTTAGGGAAAGATAGTAGTGTTTCTGCAGTAAATAAAATAAATATGGCTGAAATAAAGAAGACCTACCCAGAAATCTCAGAACACCTACCTAGAAGAATATCAGTTGAATTCTGTGCTAATTAATGACTTACTCATAATTCAGATTAAATCAATAGGTTGTAGCTGATACCAAGCCTCTTGGAGCCTAAATGTGTTGAATGTATAGGTCATTTTGCAGTTAGTAAGGACTTTTCACCAATATTGTGGAAAAGTGGTGAGGGAGGTCCCATGATGCCTTTATCTTAGCCAATTCAACAGTGCATTAAAAGGCAAGAAAGGGTGAGTTTGATGATGGACTGCTACTCGGTGATAGCAGGTATGAAATGCAAAATATACCTAAAAAATATACTGTAGCTATAAATTCATAACTTTATCCTCATAAATCATCAGGTGGCATGAAGTTTCCACCTCGGGTGCACTGCAATCATTTTATGTGCTATTCTGCAACACTTTTCTTTATAGCAGGTGTGCCCCTATCCAAAGTAGAGGAGGAAGGGGATAAAGGAGACTGAAAATGTGAAAATTCCTGATCTTAGAGCAAAAGGTGTACACAATGTTGGTGTCGAGGCTTTTGGGTTATAGTGACTTACTGTTTGGTTATTTTGTTTTGTTTGTCAGTTTCTAACCAAATGATTCTGCGTACATTTGTCTTTAATTAGTTGTGTTAGTGAATAAAAGGATTAGATGGAAGAGAACTACATGTCTTTAAACACAGACAAAATAGAGATGCTAATTATTAGAGGGAATGATTCTGATCCCAACAATATATTGTCATTATTTAATTTGACAGGAATTCAGTAATTTTACTGAATCAGTCTGCAATCTAGGTACTATGTTTCACTCTGGCATGCCATTAATTTCTCAGTGTTCCGCAAATTTAGAAAACACTTTAATTTCCCAACATTTTTAAGATGTAAGAAACATGCTTTGTACAATTTTATAATGTGCCCTTCAAATGACATGCTAGAGTGAAGAAAAATGCCTACTGTAAGAGGTGCCCCTTCAGTCTCATCTTTCAAATCCCAGCTGAAGACTCACTACTTGCCCAGAGGGGACTGGGCGGTCTCATGGTCTGGAATCCCTACAGATTTTATTTTTTTTTTCACCAGCCGTCTGGAGTTTTTTTTTGTTTTTTCTGTCCCCCCTGGCCATTGGACCTTACTCTTATTCGATGTTAATTAATGCTGATTTATTTTGTTTTCTTATTGTGTCTTTTATTTTTCTATTCTTTATTATGTAAATCACTTTGAGCTACTGTTTGTATGAAAATGTGCTATATAAATAAATGTTGTTGTTGTTGTTGTACTTCAGTTTAGCATATCCTGACTAAAGCTGCTGATTAACTGGGCATACTGCATCTCTGTCGTTAGTCATTAGCACTAAAACATAAGTAATAATGATAGTTAAAATTTGTTACTTGAAGGTAGAGGTCTCTCAGATTTTGAAGAAATCTGAATCGTATTATGTGATATCATCTACTGTTGAATTCTGCTCTGTACTTGTACTATTACTATTGTACTACTGTGTTGTATTGAGGATTACTTGTGTTCTGTTCTGTGTATTATATTGTATTTACCCCTTTCTATAAGGGAACTCTTACAGAGTCAAGGCTGAGTGGCTGTCAAAAAACTGGGCCTGTTAAAACTCATTGTGGCACTCCTTGTGTGATTTTGGGCTATTTAAAAATAAATTGTATTGTACTGTATTTGGATTCTTGAATTATTCCATATGCTGTATATTTAATAAATAAACAATGTGCACTGTCTGAAGGAGTGTGAGAAATTTTAATACATACTGAAATTTATTTACTCATCTGTCTTTTCAAATTTCACATTCTCTGTCTACGATTCCAAAAAGACCAACCACTTTTGCATGAGGATGCTATTTTTTTTCTAAAATTCTCTACCTGTATTCTTGAATCTTCCCGGCCTTGAAGATTATATGGGTACCTTCCTAAAATTTGTGGAATACAGGGCTCCATGTTACTTATGTGTTAAGTCATTGTAAATCAGGCATCTAGCTTCACTCATTTTCACGGCAATCTTCGGGCAGCTACACTGATGTAATGCCGCAGTAGTTCTCCACCAAATTGAAATAAAAAAATGGCCATGGATAGCATGGGTTTAATTTAATTTGGTCTCCCAGAAAATGTTTATTTGAACATTTTCTGAAAAGAGGCATGTAGTTTTGAAATAAAAGCTGGGGGACCAACCTTCACATGAATATTGCACTACACGAATGAGTACTGTGTGCATTTGTAGCCATCACATTACAAAAAAAGTACAACCAACTGCTTCATTGGGAAAGTCCTCCTCCATCAGGCTAAGGGAATTAAACCTTTGCAGACTTAAGAAAAGAAGCCTGCAGGGGATCTAATTTAAGTTGTCAAAAATTTCTAAAGCATCAGTAAAGTTGATAGAGCACACTTTTATACATTTAAATTGTGAATCACTATAATGCCCACAGCCTTCTTCCCAGACATCAGAAGTCATGAATGGGATGGCTAGGACAATGAGAACACACAAGCAGGGTGGTTCAAAATAGTGCATTTTTATTGAGAACTCAAGCAAAATGACACCTTTTATTGGCTAACTAAAAAGATTACAATATGCAAGCTTTTGAGGCAACTCAGGCCCCTTCTTCAGGCAAGATGTATGATTACATTGATACAAGACCAGTTTGAAATTGTCACTTAACCAATCCTGATGTTAAATGGTATGTTGGAGAAAAAAATCCACACAGGGACATAGAAAGAATGTGCAAACTATACACAGATTTGAACTATTATATTCACGAGGTGTGCACAGGGATTACTCTTTAAACCAAGACCATCCAAAACACAGTGACCACTCCACTGAACCATTGGTTAATCATATAATTGTCACTACACTCACTTAGGTACTAAAACTTTTCCATCTGAGGCAGGTGCTCCTCCATCACCTGCAAAGAATAAGATCTTTTTTTCCAAATTTTAGATTTGGATGAGCTAACCAGTTATCTTAGGCAAATCAAACTAGCTTTAATAATAAATACATAAATAGGTAAATAAGTAAATAAATAAATTACATATATACAGTATATATGTACAGTATATATATATTTATTTATTCATTTTTTTTCACACCCAAACTATGGTTTAAACACATACCAGAATGACTAAAAATGAAAAGAATTTTAAAAAAGAAAGAAAAGAAAACATCTGACTTGGCTGTCACAGTCTCAGTGAGGTATTAGAGGAAAGCGCTTGGAAATCTAAATAAACTTAGAAGCCAATCATCATCATGGGACAAGAAATCAGTATGATCTGTAAATACATCCTCTCTTCTAATTCTTCCATTTGTGATATCTTCTAACAACGCTAAAGCAGCCATGGTAGTTCGAATAGTTTGGACATTCCATGCACCATTATATTGTTACAGATTGATTACAATCAAGTGCTTTAAATTTGTAACCGATATGCAATTAATTTAGGTTTATTTGATAAGTCATGAATGTGAATATGAAAAAGAAAGGGAAACCACACAGAAACAATAGCACTGCTTTGATGCTGGTTACCACCCATTTACAAAACCGAGCAGAAACGTGCGTACACATGGCCTGAGGCTGCCGTGAAAATGTGCGTGGCATTACACCAAGTAATTAACCAATCATTTTTGTGCATACTCACAGTTTATACACAAAGCCTCTAGTCTTACTACACCTCTAACAAGATAACACATGATTACAAGCCTTCAACAACTCCATAGAACTGTATAACCAGAATTAACACATCACCACAAATCAAATATTAGTACAAAGATAAAGAGCTGGTCCATTGTTCCTCTGCTACTGAAAAGTATTCTTAGCTTGTTTCTCATTTTACAGTTAATTTTAAATTATACATTATTGTATATCCAATACACTTTAAATATACAGTATAACCATTACCTTGTATTAGAATAAGCAGACATAGAAAATGAATAATTATATCAATGTTTTCTTAGGCTCTATAGCTCACACCCAAAGCTGTATACAAACTGTATTCTAATTATTTTTGATTATTTTTATAACTGCAGAACAAGTGGTAATATTTCATTCTTTTCCCCTTTCTTTGTTTGAACAATTAGTTCAAAGCATTAAAAGAATTTCCAGATAAATATAGAACACTGGTGCTTTTCCTGGTATCAGAATTTTGATCTGTTACCATCTTTATTTTTGCCCAAAAGGCATTTACTCCGCAAATAATTGTACATTCTACACAGACACATGTGGATCTGGAACAAATGTTTACGTCATGTTTTTACTGTGTAGATCCAGATGGTGTTTAAATTCTATCAGGATGTTCTGTTGGGACAAGATAGCTAGGGTGTAATCAAACAGGGGTGGTCAATGGAACGTCTCCTCTCATTTGTAACATTTCACATATCATTTCCGCAGTGCAACTAAAACAACTGAAAAGAGCAATTGGATCCAATTTTAATTTTGTCAAATTCAATGTGTTGTGATGGCCTGAGATAAGGCTTGCATCAACTATTTATTTTGTAGTTTCTGTTGAAATATTCTGGAATAGAAATAACTTTAGATTTACTGGCACGCAATGAGAGCTTGTTAAAACAAGACTGGAAACTAAACTATAAGATAATAAACATGTTGAATTTCTTAGTATTTAAGTGTATTTGCTGTCTATGGAGATTGATCTTATCTGCTGTGTCAAAAACTCAAGAAGCTTAAAACTACTAACATTTTTAATTAAACCACCACATACAGATGTCTGCTTGTGTTCTACACTATAAACACTGTTGGCCTTTTTTCAACATTTTTTTCCTCTTTATTATCTTCATATCTCTTAACAAATGACCTGTTTTTATCTTGATCAAGACCACCACATGATTTGTCTCAAAAACAGTAAGCAGCCAGTGCAAAATCATTGTCAACTTCTTGTTATGGCTGCATGGACAGATGAAGTGGCTTTGGTCTCCACTGAGCAGTGTTATGTTTTGTTTGTTTTGTTATTATATTGCTCAAGCAGTTTAATTATAACTTCAGCGAAAATGACATATAACCAGGAAGACCTAAAAAAATGGAATTCTATGCAATGAGATAGATTTCAGCAAGGAATTTCAACAAGAATGCATTCTGAATAGGATCACATGTATAGCAGGATCTCCATGGATTATGATACTGGTCCAGAGGCACAGGAGGTGGCACAGAGAAAGGAAGCAGAAATGGGTCTGCCGGGCTGGCATATGGACCAAGCTAAAGAATGGTCTTCACAAGCATTTGCTTTGCTTCACAGCATTTACTTTACTAACACCAGATCTCTCAACAATAAAATGGAAGAATTGGAGCTGATCATTTTGGCACAGAAATCTGTGTGGGACTGCTCAGTCATGAAAATAACCGAGACTTGGCTACATATGGGGATCCCTGACAAAGCTATTGTGCTAACAGGCCATGCCAACAGGAATAAAAACTCTGGTAAGAGCAAAGGAGTGAGGGCTGTGCATTTAGTCTAATAATTTGTGATGCACTAATGTAACCATCATAGACAGGCACTGTGTGCCGGGTTTACAGTACATGATATTAAGATGGTGAACTTTTTATCTATCTCTGGAGTTCACGGTTGTTATTATTTTGGTGGTGTATATTTCACCATGAGCTAACATCAGGACAGCATTAGACATCCTGCTCACAACAATCAGCAAGCTACAGACTGCTCACCCAGATGGGAGTTTTATCATAGTTGAAGACTTTAACCAAGCAAATTGGCAAGCTTTTGAGGCACCTCAGGCCCTTTCTTCAGGCAAGATGTACAGTACATCATGCCTGAAGAAGGGGACTGAGTTGCCTTGAAAGCTTGCATGTTGTAATCTTTTTAGTTAGCCAATAAAAGTTGTCATTTTGCTTGACTTCTCACTACATCCATAATGGCTAACACGGTACAACACCCTAGTACTACCAAGCAAATTTAAAACAGTCCTCCCTAACTTCTACCAACTTGTGACTTATCCTACGAGAGGCCAAAATACATTGGACAATGATTACAACAACATTAGGGATGGATACATAGTCTCCACCCTCTCCCACTCAGTTCAACCATTTATCCCTTTTTCTAACATGTGCATACAGATACACCTGCATACAGATCTTTTATGAGCAAAACAAAGCAAACTGTGAAAATCGTCTAGACCTGGCCTAAATGGGCTTCCATCAAACTCAAGGACTATTCTGAGTGCACACATTGGGACCTAACTCCACAACATGACGTAGAAGAGCACATATCCATTGTCCTGTTTTATATATAAACTGTGAAGATAGCGTCACTGTTGACAAGCATATTCAATGCTTCCCAAATAGTAAACCATTGTATAAGCAGAGACATCAAATTTTGGCTGAAAGAGTGCAATGCAGCCTTTAGGTCTGGCAATTGTGAGTTATATAGTGCTGCCAGATCTAATTTGAAGAGATCCATCAAAAATGCAAAAGCAGATTACAGGCAAAAGGTTGAAGGTCATTTCAATAATGGAGACTTTTGAAGTGTATGGTAAGGTATCCAGCACTTTACAAACTATTAAAGCAGCAAAAAACCAACCATCAGCAGCAGTGACTCACTAGCAGAGGAACTCAGCCACTTTTTTACCTGTTTTGAGGTAAATGGGGTGACTGAGACAGAGACTGGGACTGCACCATTATCAACTACTAACAATATGGCATTTACTGTTACCATCAATGATATTATAATAGCACTCAGTGTCAACCCAAGGATAGCAGCTGGCTCAGGTGGAATTCCAGGGAGGGCACTCAGAGACTGTGTGGATCAGTTGGCAGAGAGTCTGCTATCATTGCACCTGTTCCAAAGAAGACAGAAATTAGCAGCCTTAATGATTACAGACCAATAGCTCAAAACCACTATAATGAAGTGCTTTAAGAATCTAGTCCAGAGGCACATCATATCTTAATTTACACCCACCTTGAGCCAACAGTTCAACAGAAGATGCCATTAATATAACTCTGCACACATCATTGACTCACTTGTAACACCAGAAGGCATATGTGAGGATGTTATTTGTGGACTTCAGTTCTGCCTTTGACATGATCATCTCCAGCATGATGTTAACCAAACTGCTCAAACTGGGTGTCTATCAGCACACATGTAGATGGATCAAGGACTTCTTAACTAACCTATTACTAACCGACTCCAACACAGCACAGGAACTGAGCCCTCTTCATTATTCCTTATATACCCACAATTGCACACCAATACATAACACAAATATGATCATCAAGCTTGCAGATGACACCACTGTGGTAGGACTGATATATAACGGTGATGAGTTTGCCTATAGGGAGGACGTCAACAAACTGTTTGAATGGTGCTTAATCAACAAGTTGGCACTCAGCACTTTCAAAACAAAGGTGCTGATTATCAACTTCAGGATGCAGGAAGAGGAACCTGCTCCTCTATACACCTGAGGAGACATAGTGAAGAGAGTGCCTAACTTTAAATTTATTGGCACACACATCTCCCAGGACCTCACTTGGTCTATTAAAACAATGTTTCTGGTGAAGAAGGCACAGAAGGTGGTCTGTTTCTTAAGGATGTCGAGGAAGGCTAGCTTGTACAAGCAGATGTTGTTGTCCTTCTATCTCTGTCCTGTGGAAAACATACATACTCATCTGTGGCATCCTGGTATGGTATGCTGGCTGCTCTGTGACTGGCTCTTCAGAGAGTCATCACATCAGCACATAAAATTACCAACACCCAGTTACCTTCACTAGAGGATATATACAGAACTCGATGTTTATGACTGGCCAAAAAAGTCTGTAGGTATCCATTTTATCCAGGCCACCACCTTTTCACTCTGCTGCCTTCTGGAAGGTGTTATAGTTTTATTAAGATTCACACTTCCAGACTACTGAAAAGCTACCAGAGCACTATCTGAGAATTACATATTTCTTAACTCTTTACTGCAACTAAGAGCAAGGTTTTGATCTTATTTTTTCACTGTCTCCCATGGCATCAATGGGACAAAAGTGCAATATCTTAAGGGCTCACTGCAATTGTTGTAAAATGGAACTACTCCACTATTTACAATTTATACTTTTCCAACTTGTATATACATATGCACACAGAGGCACTCAATGTTTTATTGCTTTATATTAATGCATGTGTGTAGTTTAAAATGCAAAGCATATCTTGTCTGTGTTGAAGATGCTGTTTCTATTATATTTTACATACTATTTAGGGGACACACTAAAATTTAATTGTACATTTGTGCAATGAAAAATAAAAGGCATTCTGTTCTATAAGCCTGAACAAATAGAGGAGGAATAAATGTAGGAGAAAAATGTGTTTTTTAAAACCTAAAAACTTAATCAAAAGTTTAGTTACATATGATAATAGCAAGATAAAAATAGGCCTACATGCTGCTGTTTAATATATTTTAAAAATGTCTTCTGTCATGGCACATCCATTTGATTTAAAGGTGACGGATTTTAGTTGTTACATTAATCCTCTCCAGCTTCACAGTTCAGAAGCAATGAATAATTTATTATGCGACATGGAGGATGCAATGTTTGTCAGAGCAGCTCTTGCTTCCACCTCTTGGTTCCCCCCCTATACTGCCTACTATTGGCCACACCCTTCTCCCACCATTGATTATATAGTAGGGACAGGATTGGAAAACCAAATTTATTTAATCACGAAGTTTTCATTGCACAAAATCAAATTCAGAGTAAAAATTGAGTTTTTTACTTTGTAAAAAAATTCCCAAAATTCAGTTGCCACAATTAAAATTCACACCAGTACATTATATATTTTCATCTCAGCTGTAACCTTTTTCTCCATGTGCAAAAGCATGGCAACATTTATTCAGATGCACAGAATGGAATGGAAGGCGGTCACAGTTGGACATCACTTACCACAAAGCAGTACAAAGGTGTTTCTCTGCTATTAAAATCAATTGTCCTAAGCATATGACTTTTGTAAGGATCCTGGCTTGGATCGGTTTATGGAGCTGTTAAAAGAGAGAGCAGATTAACTTCTGATGAGTGCTGTGGGGAGGAACTGGTGGTGTGAATGTGTAGGCAGACATTGTATAAGGCAGATAAGAGTGCTGGGAGCCACATGGAAGGAGCTGTAAAAGACCAAGGTAGTGTTGCAGTGAGACTGAGGAACAAGACAGTGGTTTTAACCACAGAATAACCCTTAGGGAGTATTACTAATGGTTTCCAATACAAAAAGATTCTAAAAAACCTGAAAAATAGAAATGAAATTGTCAAATACATCTAATTCATGTTCATGTTCAAGTTTGTTTGTTACATGTACACACTGGCATGGTGCAAAGTTCATGGACCACCAACAGTAGCAAACATAGAGGCCCCTTCCTGAATAAAAGCATTTACAATGGAGCCCTAATTTAGCATTTCCATATTTAGCATTTTCACATATTTAACATTTTATTTGATGCTGTTTTAAACATAAAACACCCATTGTCTGAGGTCCTTTTAGGCTGGTTTAAAGTGTAGCTAAAACTGACTCTATCCTGATTTTTGCTTCATATCTTTTTTTTTTTTTTTTTTTTTAAATGCTCAAATGAATTTTGCAGCTGAATCAAAACAATGTTGTCAGACAGATGCTGGTTGCTGCCCAACTTAAAGTTGTTTTTGTGCAGAATGTCTGTGAAATGAGAAACTTGTGATGACAAGGATGAGAAACAAGAAATGAAAGATCAGAACTGCTGGTTTGTACACATTTCTTAATGCTGGGGTTCAGTACATAGAAACAAGTGGACCAAAGGACTAGTGAGAGCACAGTGGGACAGGTTTGGATGTAAAACAGCTGCTATGAGAGCATTTTAAATCCTTTTAATTCCATATTATTTTTTGCCAATGCAAAAACATCAGGGGCCTTATGTATAAATGGTGCTTACGCACAAAAATGTTGTGTAAGAAAGTTTCCATGTTCAAATCGCGATGTATAAAACCCAAACTTGGCATAAAGCCACGCACATTTCCACAGTAGCTCATACCCTAGCGTACGCAAGTTCTGCGCTCAGTTATGCAGATTGGCGGCACCCAGTGTCAAAGCAGTGCTACTGTTCCTGTGTGGTTACCCTTTCTTTTTTAGATCCACATCCCTGACGCGGCTTTATAAATACACTGAAATTAACCGCATATTGTTTATTAGTTTAACGCATCTGATTGTAATTAACCCAATATAATGGTCCACAGAGTGATCAAACTATTCCAAATACCATTAACTGCTTTAGCGTTGTTACTCTCACTGCACCTTCTTATTCTTCTTTCAGCTGCTCCCGTTAGGGGTTGCCACATCGAATCATCTTTTTCCATATTACTCTCACTGCACCACTTGGAGTATTTATATCACTGTATCTGAGTGTGGAATCACAGCTATACAGCAGCTGATCGGAAAGAGAATTATCGGTATGCAGCATCTAGCACACACTGCTGCAGCCATGCTATCTATTGAACTACTCTCATATGGCAAACGCTTCAGAGCCTTTCCCGTACAGACCTCGTGGTTCAGAAACAGTTTCATCCCAAGTACTCTAAACACACTTAATTAGTCCATCAAGTGCTCCTTGTAGTACTGTTTGTACTTATAAGTACAATTACCTCACTGTAAACTTGCGATACAGTTTTAATATTGCACAACCTGGGCCACTTTATAAAGCGCGTATTTACATATGATGATGATATAATTTTTAAGATGAAATGCAGCAAATATGTTTATTATATTATACAGATAAAACTTTAACTTCATTTAAATAATATATATTGTTAATAATTAAACATGTGAGGACACGGTGCTGCAGCAATCCGTTCACGGATTATTCCTGCCTCGCGCTGTGTTCTTGCTGGTGCTGACACCACACTGGAAGGATAGATGGATTCCTTAAAAGTTTTGAAGAGTCAGCGTTCTAAGCTTACAGATGGCTTAACGTCTATTACAGAACTGATTGTATGGCGATTGGGTATTTGGAGAAAGAAAAGTAAGGACAGGAATTGGAGGTTAGTACGTTTGAAAGAGACAGCACTGCTACAATAAAGTGAGACATAAACAATCACTGCGCCACCGTGTTCCCATGTTTAATAACATGCTTTAACTCCTATCATCATGAAAATGATATCACATATACATCTCAGTATTTTAATTATTCAGAGAGCTGTAATATCATGAATGCAATGGATTCTGTGTCCTGTCGAAGGAAGAGAGCCCAGAAGCACATAGTGATTCACATACATAGATCACATAGAAGATCAAATACAAAATAAAGCATTTAACATGCTACTTTAGTTACGATGGGATTTGAGAAACTAGTAAATTAAACAATTTTAAGATGAAGTTTATGATGTTCTACTTTAATGACAAAATAAACTACGTGATTAAAGTGGAAATTTCGAGATTAAAGTTGACATTTCGAGTTTTGTTCCCACTGTATGCCTTTTTTTTTTTCTCTGTACCCTAATAAGCTTTCATATGACACTCAGACAGTGGGCTATGACTCGCCTTTTCACGGCGACTTTGATACCTGACAACTTTTTTATTTCGGGCACTGTGCGACTTTGTGAACTTGAGCTCTCGAGTTTCTCCGACATGCTATGTCACTTGATCAACTTCCTTTAGTTGTTTTTACCACTGTTTAAACCAACAAATAGTACGTTTTTCCTTGCCTCCACTTGGTATTCGCTGAAATTCTATTTTCCCTCGTGCTTTTACCATTGCCTTTTCACAGAACACTGAGCTTAAGGGCTATTTATATTGATTTGCATATTCAAAGAGGCGTAATTCTGGGAGGAGTTGGGGTAGGGCAGCAGGTGCGTGCATGACAGTTTCTGCTGACTGGGATTTACGTAGCAGAAAAATGTGGAAGCTGGTGTTTGCACAGATTTATGCATCTGTATATTTTTGTGCATGAGCAAATTTCCGCTTTTGTGCTTACGTCATGTTATAGTGCGAATTCTACGCACAGCATTATGCATGAGGACCAAGATCTGTGTCACATATGAGTGAAAAAATGGGAATGGAGATGCAGTGTGATTGTAGCCTTTTTTAATTTCAGAAATCAAATGCAATTCATGGCACACAGTTGTTATCAGCAATACAGCAGCTTTCATGAAAAGGAATAACAAATTGAAGTGACAAAAATGAACATAATAATCACACAAAAGAAATATGCCAAATCCTGACTCTTTAAACCAAATCATATTTATTAGACATAATAATAAAAACTGCAGTGGAAATATACAAAAAAAAAAAACAAACTAAAAATTGTGAACCCAGACGTGAACTAATGGGAATCTGAGAAATTCTTGAAAATTTCCTGCATTTAATACTTTTTTTTTGTCGCAAGTTCCTAGTAAAATGGGACATGGGTGTTCTACCGTATTTTAAATTTGCCTTCCACTGAGGTCAGAAACTATTTAAATAAATGTTTTCTTGGATATCACATTGAATTAAACCTGTGCTATGCCTGGCCAGTTTCTTGCTATTCAGAGGGAAAATAGCTATGGTATTAACATTTGAAACATTTTGAGAACCCAATGTTATTATTTACTTATTTCTATTCAAATGCTGCATATTGCTGTTTCTACCAGGGTCTGGGGCTGTCATGTTGCTCTCCACATCTTTATTAATAGACTAATGGTCATCTACACTGGAAAGAGGTGGGCAAGGAGAACAAGGAGAAGAAGCCTCTTCTGCCGAGCTCGCTGTGATGCTCAATTCGCCTGATGTACAAGTACTCTCTGGTTATGACACTTGGTGGTAGCATTTCACCAATTCCATCTTCCACTGATGATTTAAACATAGATATTGTTTTAAGTAAAGTTTAGCAAAGGCTTGTTGTGCCTATTGCTTGTTTTCAGCAGCATTTAGTTGTTTTCTTTTTCTTTTCATGATGCAACTCTTTGTTGTCTACTAAAAGCCTATTACACATCATAACAGCTTCTTACTGTTTTGTTTATACTAAAAACGCACAAAAACATTTTCTGTTTTCAAAAATTGAATATATAATTTTGTCGCTGGCTTTGTAGAGGTTTGATGAGGGGGCACTTTGGGTCTGGAGTTTCCCTGCCTCGGAGGGGAGGGCTATGTGGATGTTCATGCCATAGTATAGTCAATTATTCTTATTTCAAAGGTTTGTGTAGTTTGTATTGTGAATTTTGATCTGGTATCTCTGAACTATAACAATAGGAGGCCTATCATGGCAATGGTGTTTTGGAAAATGATTATAGTCTTGATTAGTGCTAAGAGAAGGGGTAGAAGTAAAGCTATTACCACTTCCTTATTTAACTGGTTTTTTATATGTACCCCATTGCCTAATTTGTTCGTAGTTGAATCAAAATTGCTTACATCTTCCATTTCACTAAGATGAACCACATTACTGTGCAGCACATTAGTAATGTGGTTAGCACTGTTGCCTCAAAGTTTCAAATGTGTGGGTTTCAGTATCTTTGTCTTTTAGTACCCCACCCAAATTTCAAAGATGTGCAAGTTAAGTTAATCAATAATACTAAATTGCCTGAGTGATCTCACACATATAAATATACAGTATATATGGGAACACTGAGTATATATATGGGAACACTGTTTTCATGTGTACACATTAAAGTGTTAATGTAACGCTGGGTTTTTAAAAAACCTGAATCACATGAACAATTACCTGCTCGTCTATAGTATGTCATGGTATTTCAACATTAATCTTATCCTTGAAAATTGGGTAATGGCTTCTTTAAAAGTCTCACTAGACACACTAACTTTTCTCCTTCAGGTCACCTCAGTTTTACTGTAAAATTGAAAGCTCACTGTTGTCAGGGATACGGGGCACAGAATAGAGAAAACTCTTGAATACCTCAGTTGTTTACAGAAAAGTACACAGGTTAAGAGAGGTGAAGCCCAATCATTCATTTATTCTAATAGTATTATTTTACAATGTTTACGGTTTTAAAAAATGATCATTCACTTTAATGATTTAGTAACTTTAATTTTCATGTTTGAAGGTACCATATTATGATTCACTGATGGTTTTTAACACTTCAAGGCTGACAGAATAGCTCTGGGTAGCAGGTGTTTGTCTGGATCTTTCAGGCAAAGTTAAAATGTGAGGATCTGCAGATTTAAATGTAAAAGAAAAACACAAACAGGACTGACCTGAACTATTACAATTACAATGTGGCCAGCTGCAAGTTATCTTCGACAAAAATCTCTCGTCACATTGAGTGTTTTGTCTGGAATTAAAAGATAATAAATACTCTATAAAGTTCACATGTTTACATGTTGACATGGATCATAAAACATCTTGTTTATCTTGTGCTTTGAAGCGGATGAGTTGGACACTCACAGAAATTTAAAAGTCCTAGTATTAATTATTTAAAGTGCAGCAAAACCAGCTACTGACATCCAGATCTGAAACCATCACCACACATACTGTATCTGAAAACATACAGTCATCTGACTGATTAAACCTTTAATATAAATTTCATATGGCACAGTATGTTGGCACTGTAAGCAGGCTTACTGCTGAACAGCACTTGCGCCCTGCTGGAGCTTGAAAGCTTGTCTGATGTTTATATGAGGACTCCACTTTCCTTCTTAGTGTTTCTTTTTGGTTGAAGGGTGAATATAAATTGAGCTTATGTGAATCAGTGAGTGCAGATAACATGCGTAAGTGTGTGCCGTCCCAAAATACTGCCTTGTGTTTCACTTGATAGTTGGCACCCATGTAGTGTTTCCTTCATTTTTTATTTTGGTATCTGATGATCTCTCATTGTTTCTGATGATCTAAGATGGCCTCAGTGTCATGGCTTGTTGTTAATGCTGAGGGAATCTGGAATTTTCTATTTTTAAAACTCCTGTTAAAAACTACCAAAATGTTCACTAATTTCTGGCCCAGCGGTTAATCTTTCTGTGCTAAAACTGAGACTTGTACTGTACAGTGATTCATGAAGGTATGGTAAAGCAAATGTCAGAAAATATTTTACCCCCCCCCCCCCAAAAAAATATTGGAATAAGAAATACTAACGTCCCTCACATGAACGGTAACAAAAAGTCTTCACCACCTGAAAAAAAAAATCTCAAACAGTGATTGTTAAATCTGCAATCAATCAGTGAACCAGGAAAGCAGCAGTACAAGATTAACAATTTATCAATCCATCAATTTTAAAAGCCATTAAATCAAGTTAATGTCACAGTATTCCGGGGGTCCATCACTGGCTTTCATTTCTTCATTTGGATTGTTCATTTTGCAGTTATTCTACAGATTTTATGTTTTCTCTTTTAGAATATGTTGTTTTATTCTATTATCTTAATGTTTTATGGATCATTTGTCATTCTGTATTTTTCTTTTGACTATCTTATATTTATTTTGCTCATTATGTTTCTTGTACTTTGCATATTGAGCCAAAGGGGTCAGGGCCTCATGATGATGTAGCTTTGGGGACAACCCCGCTGAAGTATTAACTCTTGCTTGTATTGTTTGGCTTGTTTTATAAGTGTTGTTTGCTTTATTTGTTTTTGAAATTTTGCAATGTTATTTGATCTTGGATTCTTAGCAGGTCTGGTTCTGTTAGACCTAAATTGTATTTTTTTTTTACGTTGTTGGTGTACTGCTTCTTTAAGCATTTTTAAATTGTCTAGCTTTTATTCAATTGTGAGATTTTGGTTTATTTTTGGATTATTTTCTTAGTTAAATATTTTTTCTAAAACATATTATTTCACATTTTTTGGTTCCAATGGTTTCCCTTGCTCTTTTAGCATGGAAGTGAACTCTGTTTTGGAGTTTCATGAGCACCGACATCAAAACAATCATAGTTTCTAACACTGAAATGACTAAAAACACATATGATGTAGTTTGCCTACAATGGGCATACATGCATCACTGAAAACAATATCCATCTGTTGCAAATCTGTACACATTTAAAATGCACAAAATGTAATTCAGATGCAAACAGATAAACATGGTCATATTATAGTAGGAGCTAACCGGTGTAGTAGCCTGGGACCGCCCAAAAAATGTTTTTTGCAGAAAATTTCCCAAGTTTACCAGCAACCTTGTTCACTGAATTATTTCTCGAAAATTCGTTATGCAGCTGGCTTAGGCAAACTTTTTTACACCAGTGCCCCATAAATTCTTTGATTACTTAAACTTATTAACCATGCATGTTACTTTAGTCCTCCACACCAAATCCCTTCGCTCCACTATGTGCCTTTCTGATCCTTGAGTGCAAAAGATGTGAAGTCAGTGCCCATCTTTGTTTATACTGTATTATACAAGTAGAAGCACAGTGATCCTGTTCACATTTCACAAATAAAATAAATGTTGCATTATAATGATCTTTAAGTATTCCCTCATCATTATATATTTTATTGGTCAAACACTTTCATTAAGAGCATCTTAAACACTCAGCTACTAAATAAAAAAGAACACAAAAATTTAAAACAAATCACAAAGAGTTTAGGTAATATTTCAATAAAAAGCTTGGCATAGGTTGATAAGATTGAAGAGAGGAGCACCAACAAGAAGAGAGGCCCAACAAAAAAGGGGGCAGTGGGTGTTATATTTCCTCAGGCCCGTGATTCCTAGGGGCACATGCATCCCAGTATATTGTTCTTGTTTTAAAAAACCTCATGAGGAACCCTTCCACCTTTGACTTGCAGGAAACCCCATGAGGGTTTATTACATTATATTTATATAAAATAATTATATTTATTATATTATAATTACATCCCAGGGATACCCTCTTCGACTTGCATGGAACCCCACAAGGAACCCCCTCTCCCTGTGCTCTTAATTGCTGCTAAACCACAAAGGGCTAAAAATCTGTTCCCCAGGCCCAGCACTGAGAGAGACAAAGAGCAAGTCAAAGAGCTCTTATTCACAGTACAGTATAATCCCAGGACGACACACGCATACCCACCTAAGGGATTGACTGCACCGTGCGATGTTTTTTTATCCTGTTCTTAATCACGCTAGCCCCCAAAACCCCACTGGAAGTCAGAAATGAGCTGGAATACAGACAGGAAATTAAATCAAGGTGTGGCCTATTTTGGTTAGGTGTATGTAGCGAGTACTCTGTGAAGCAAACATGACTTGAATTGTTATTAAAAATCTCACGCAGCTCTATTGATATCTTCAGGGGCAGTGGCAGGGGTGGGGTGGACCCCTGTGAACAAGTCTAATGTGTTCATGACCCAGTGACTGCCACTTGGGAATCAAAATTGGCTGAGAAAGACTGGTTCAGGAGTATGTGCCTGAATGACTAGATCTGTGCATAGAGCTGCCTGTTTCCTGCCCTATGACCAGGGCTACTCCAGTTCTTCCAGTAATCCAGCACTGGTAGAAGCTGGTATGAAAATGTATGTATGTACTTAGGTTATTCCAGACATGAAATACAAGATAAAACCAACAAGAACAAGAGATATAAATAAATGCACACTGAACTTCTGTGGGGTAAATGCAACAGTCTAGTCCAGTGGTAAACAGAAATTGCTTCAAGGACTGACATGAAAGTAAAGGTTTGGATGAGTACATAACAAACTGTTTACTTGTTCCTTCAGAGTGATAGTGTGTGTGTGTGTGTTTGTGTGTATAGTAGGATGTCTCTTCAGAGTACAGATGGACAATGAGCTAAAACATACTGCGAAAGCAAACCAAGTGTTTTCAAGGCAAAGAAGTGGAATATTCTTCAATGACCAAATCAATCAACTGACTTTAATCCAATTGGACATGAATCTGCTGAAGACAAAACTGAAGGCAGAAAGTCCAATGAACATGCAGCACTTGAAGACATCTGCATTAAAGGCATGGCAAAGTGTCACTAGGGTGGAAACCCAGCACTTGGAGATGTCCATGGGTTCCAGACTTCAGGCACACATTGACTGCAAAGGATTTTCAACCAAGTATTCATTGAAATGAGTGTTATATACATGATTGTTAGTTTGTCCAAATACTTTTGAGCCCCTGAAAATGGGGGGACTGTGTATAAAAATGGCTGTCTTTTCTAAATTCCTCATACAATATTTTTGTTAAATACCTTAAATTAAAACTACAATCCTACAGTTCAATCACATCTTGATCGCTTCATTTCAAATCCAATGTAGTGGTGCACAGAGCCAAAATTAAGAAAATTGTATTACTGTCCAAATACTTATGAACCTAAATGTATATTTGGTCAAAGCAGGGAGCACATCTTTCTACTCTCTGAAGCCCGGTTTGGTTGAAAACATAGCTCAGATAGACCAGCACCTTTGCTTCTAAATCTTAAAATCTTTTGTCAATACTGCATTTGCTTTCCCATGGCACAACTACCTTTTCCATTTTTTCAGTACAGCATGTTTGAAAATCTAGCCCTATGAAAAAAACTCATAAAATTAACTTCTTTCTGTAAATAAGACTTTATAATATCATAGCTTTTTGTTGAAATTCAAATCAATAACATTTTACTCAAGTTTTATTATACATTATAGGCAATTTATCCAACTCATTCCTCTGAATGCTGACCAATTCTTAACTTGCATGAGTATAAAAAGACCCTGCAGGAGCTCAATAATGATGCACACCTTCAACACAAGTCTTCATTTGCTGGCAACCTTATTCACCATGCACTACTGTATATGACCTAAATGTGTGCACTGTGATTTATCTACTATATATTGTGGAAGCTGGCCCGGACACAGACAGGCGGGCACCGATGGTTCAAGCACCAACACACGTTAATTCATAATTTACTATTTACAAGTGCACACAATCCAGTACTCTGTACCAAATCACCCTTCAAGTCCAGGCCCTCAACAATGCCTCTCTCTTTTCTGACCACCACCACTCCTCTACCCAAGGCTTCGTCCTTCTTCCACCCGACTCCAGCTATCGAATGGAGGGAGGCGGCCCCTTTTATATCCACCCGGACGTGCTCCAGGTGCCTCCTGATGAGCTTCTGCTGGCACTCCCTGATGTGGCGAAAGTCCTGGCTGTGCACCTGGAAGCACTCTGGGTGTCCCTGGTCTTCTTCCCTCCAGCACTTCCGGGTGTGGCGGAAGTGCTGATGACCAGGGCTCTCCAGGCATGTGGGCGCCCCCTGGTGGTGACCACGGGCCCCTATAGAGTTGAGCTTCCATGTTCCTTTCCCGTGGTCACCATAGCCACCAGGGCGGTCACCCCCTCGTGGTCCGGAGTAGGCGTAATCCCTCCTCTGGTCCTTCCGGGCATCCTGCCTGGGTACCGCCCCCAGCCGCTTGCCACAATATATAAAATCCTAAGCATAAAAGTACAACAATTTTGTGCAACGATTTTATGTGACTTTTTATGTGACTTTTTTGTCATGCTTTAAATCAGGCTTATTTTAAAACCTACATATGTATGTTTGGCATCATTCTTTTCAGAATTTATCAAACTTTAAATTATAAACTAAAAAATATCAAGAACCCACGAGACAAGACATTGTGCCAAGAGATTTAATCACGCCTGGGGCCGGAAATAAAAGAAAGAGAGTGGATGACAAAGACAGCTGCTCTACAGGCTTTTAAATGTTCGAAGCACTGCATGAGATGCAGATCATGTGGCACTGCAGCAGCAGTAAGCCAGCAGCTGATTGAGCAAAGAAGAGGTAAAAAAAACTGTATTTGTTTCCTATTGTATCACCGTTTAAGAAGGGGTTTTGGAAGAATGACCATGTCTCCTTGGGGTGTGTTTAGCCCCCCCTCTTCACAATGTGAGCGACAGAGACGTGAAGTGGCTGGCATGTAATGCAGGCCCGGGGGTTTAGCGAGCGAACAGAGCAGGGGGTGAACCCCTTAGTACTACTACAGTGGAACCTCGGTTTACAAGCATAATTCGTTCCGGAAATGTGCTCGCAGTCCAAAACACTCGTATATAAAAGTGAATTTCCCCATAAGAAATAATGGAAACTCAGATGATTTGTTCCACAACCCAAAACTATTCATATAAAAATGATTAATTCAAAATATAAAGTAAAAATACATAAAAAAAATTTACCTGCAGTTTACCTTTGAAAAGAATCATGGCTGGTGTGAGTGAGTTTCTAAATTCATGTGGGATTCCACCCAATGGGGCGACATCCCAAAGCAATTGCAGTCTCCCAGCACTGTAGCAGTTCGCCGTAAAAGCGTATCCAAACAGATCGCGGACATGCTATAAGCGCCTGCTGTCAATGGGTGATACAAGGAACATTATAAATGCGCAGGGCACAGAACTGCTTGGCAATGACCCTGCCTAACTGCTGTGTCTGTGTATAGGAGAGTGGCAGATCCCGCTACAATAAATAACTGCGCTGTTGCTGTTTCAAGCTGAATAAAGCTGGTGTTGTTAAAGTACTGAGACTCAGCTTTGTGTTTTGGGGTGCAAGACGGGGACTCGCACGTCACAGCACATACACGCGTGCACACACAAACACACACAGTCACAATGCTGTAGTAAACTGTATACGCTCGTACGGATGTTGACTATATGAGTGAGGCACGCAGGCTCAGAAGGTGAATAGGAGACGATTGCCCACGAGAGAGAGAGAGAGACACACACACACCCACACACGCACGCTCACGCGCACGCGAGAGAGAGAGAGAGAAGAACCATCAGCTCAGTTGTGATCACATGTCACAAGTCAAAATTTATTAAAAAATTTTAGCTTGTCTTGCAAAACACTCATAAACCAAGTTACTCGCAAACTGAGGTTCCACTGTATACACTAATAAGTATCAAACAATCAGAACAATATCTTATCCTATAAAAGCTATGATTTGAAAGACAGTATGTATACTGACGCTGGAGTTGGAATATTAGAAGCTTTATTCAATGACTTTACAGTCCTGCATATACAGCATACTAACAAAAATGTAATTGCAGTTATGGTATATAAGCCTCTCATGAATAGCAATTCAGCAAAGACTGTTTTATTTAATGGAACAACATTTTTTTCTTCAAAAATAATATAAATGAAACAAAAAGTTGCAAAACAAAATATATACTGTGAGGACAAACACAAAACGTGGTAAATGTTAAGCACAATTATTAGGTCCACATTATGCAGAAGTCTTCAGAAAAAGTCAAATGCAACATTCATCTATATATAAATATTACCAGTTGTGAGCGACAATTTAGTGGGTCATATCGTAATTGGTATGCCTCTACTGTAGTTCAAGATGGGACATTTTCACAAAAGCTGCAGGACATCATATTTCACATGTCACAAAAGTTAAAGCTAATTACATTTTATATGAAGCTTTTTGTCATTTTGTTAGCAACCACTAATTAAACTCCATTAACTGAGCACATTTGTCATCATATATTTCCTGCTCACCTTTGATATTACGCCTGTTGGTCTTCCATGCATGTGACAGTCTACCAAATGGTCATTCCGTACTTGTAAAGAGTTTCGCTTGAAATGTAGATGATTTGGATAGGAAAAAATAATACAGTAGGTTCTCCTGTGAGACCAAGTTTGGTAACTCTTTCTCTCTCAAAGATACCTTAATAGAACATGGTGGCTAGTCTACTGAGGACACAGTTTCACAGAGGAAAGATAAAACAGCACTGAGACCTTTGGCTAATACATCTGCCCTATTTTCTGTCCCACTTAAATGTTTTCCAATAGACAGGTTATTGATATTAGACATATGATATACAAAAGACGAGAAAGGAGGAAACAGAGAGTTAAAGAAGAAGACAAAAAAAAGAAGCTATAAAAAATGGCCAAGCATAAAGAGATGGACACCTAAGTCATGGCAAACTCTTTAAAACATATAGATGACTTCTAATCAAAGAAATAAGAAAGAAGAAGTGAAAGTTTTTATTTGAATAAAGTAAAGCTTGATGTTTAGGAGAAAGAAATAGAACTGAGTAACGTAGAGATAATTGTAAAGTATGTTCCTTGTGTGCTTAGTTATCCATCCAACAATGTATTTTTATGAGCAGAAGATAAGAAATATATCAAAACAACTTGTTCTTTATTAGTTTTAATATCATTGATCTCTGCCTTACGATCATAATCTGAAAACATTCACATACTTTGAACATGGTATAATTTGCATTTTATGGTATCTTCTTACATCAAAAACCTGTTGTTCCTGTATATATATAATTTTTTCTTCTTTTTGCTTAGGCTTGTTTCCTCACTGTTTCAAATGTTAAAGTTATGATTTCCTTTGATAAGACAATGTGAGCAGCACTCCAATATGGTATCTTATACAATCACCCACTAAACTGCAAAAGTACAAATTAGAAATTCAGTAACAATTTAAAAGGTCTGCAGAAATAAATAAACAGAGGAATAAACCCTCAAGATTAATATCTTTTTGGTTAATCTATTTACATAACTTTCTGGCAGTTGCTTGGCTGCAAATGTAAGAATAATAAATAATTTAGAGATTGCTACAGCTGGTTAGCTGCAGGCTTTCAACGTGTCAGCCTTTCAAATTCCTGTGGGCATTTTTTGCTTTGCTCCAAAAGAAAAATAGCTTTAATGCACTTGTATGTGCTTATAAACAAGGTTCAAGACAGAAAAATGAACCGTTTATATTCAACACCATTTTGTAACTTCCAGCAGAATGTGAAATCCTCATGATTTTGTAAAAACTATTTTGGGTTTGTGCACACAATGACAAATATAAATATATATTTGTCTTGCATACTGCCAGCACTTAATGGCATCATCTTGCTTCAAACTTTGGGTCACTCTTACTTTGCCATTTTCTGATAGATGCTAATATCCACCTTTTCACCCATCCGTCTGCCCATATCCTTTATATGCATAATACAGTATACAAGCTCATGAGGAGTCAACAGCCTATGCCAGAAGCGACAGGCAGTCCCTGTCCAGTCCCTGGATAGGGCATCAGTCTATTACAATTTCCACTCACATACACACCAATACTCAATTGTACAGGGCAGCTTTTTAAGCACACAAATAAACAATCAGCTATATCAGTTGAAGAAATTTATGAACATGCTAATCATGAGCATTGCTCCAGGGAGTCACAACATGTACAAATAGTGTGACGTTCATAGGGTGGCACGGTGGCACAGTGGTAGCGCTACTGCCTCGCAGTAAGGAGACCTGGGTTCCCTTTCCTTGGTCCTCCCTGTGTGGAGTTTGCATGCTCTCCCTGGGTTTCCTCCGGGTGCTCCAGTTTCCTCCCACAGTCCAAAGACATGCAGGTTAGATGCATTGGTGATCCTAAATTGTCCCTAGTGTGTGCTTGGTGTATGGATGTGTCTGTGTGTGTGTCCTGCAGTGGGCTGGCCCCTACCCGGGATTTGTTCCTGCCTTGCGCCCTGAGCTGGCTGGGATTGGCTCCAGGAGACCCCTGTGACCCTGTGTTAGGATATAGCGGGTTGGACAATTACTGACTGACTGTGATGTTCATAGCAGGAATTACATTATACATGCTTCTACGTACTTCCTTGAATTGTAAGGAGAAACTCTCCTGAACACAGGAAGAGCATGCAAAAGCATAAAAAGGTAGTTTTCTTAGACATGTGTCATTTGTACGTGGGGCATTCATAATTTATCTACCTCTGTAGGAAAGAAAAGAGCATTCAAAAAATGTTTGCTTTATTTTTCAATATAGTCCCCTGATAGCTCCATACACTTCTTCTCCTGCAATGACTTTAAAACCTTTGAAAAAAAATCTTCTGTTTGACCTTCAGATCAGGAAGTCACAACTGCCTTGACGTCTTCATCACTTGAAAACCGCTATCCACGGAGAGATTTTTTTTCAAAACTCAGAACAGGAAATAATCTAAGGGAACCATTTCAGGACAGTAGGATGGATGGTTCAACTGCTGGAACCCACATTCTCATTTGGTAGCCTATGATTGATGTGACATGTGAACCGGGGCATTGTGGTGAAGAAGCAGCATGCATGCTTTGAGTTATCTTGTCTTTTCTCCTTGATTGATTCCCACAAAGTTATCATTGTGTTGGTGTAACTTTCCTTGGTTATGGTTGTCTTGTGTGGCATGAACTCCAGAAGAAAAAGGTCCTTCAATATCCCAGAAGGCAGTTGGCATGATTTTGCCTGCAGATTTTTCTGTCTTGAACTTTTCTGGGGTGGGGATTGACTTATGCTTCCAATGCATTGACTCAGGATCTTTGTGATAGGCCCAAGTCTCATCCCCAGTAACAAAGTGATAACAAAACTTGGTCTTCATGGAGCATGGCCAAGTTCTCCTAACAAATCTGGAGATTAATGGCCTTCTGACATGGCGTCAGCATTCTTGAAACCCATCTTGCACTGACCTTTGACCTGCTCAATTTTTCATGAATTATTTTCCAAACTGTACCTGCTGAGATGTTCATTTTTTCAGGAATTTGGGAAACCTTTATTCATCTTCCTGACAAAATTAAACCCTCAACTTTTTTGCACATTTTGTGGAAGTTGCTTCCACGGGCAGTCCAGTGTGAGGGTGATCTTCAATGGACTCTCTACCAGAGGTGGGTAGAGTAGCCAAAAATTGTACTCAAGTAAGAATAGCGTTACTTCAAAATAATATTACTCAAGTAGAAGTAAAAAGTAGTCATCCAAAAAATTACTCAAGTAAGAGTAAAAAAGTATTTGGTGAAAAGAGTACTCAAGTACTGAGTAACTTTTGGATCATAATACATTATTTATTTTTTAGAAATGTTGTAAAAAGACAGACAAAAATATAAAAAAATGTGCAAATTCTGCTATTTCCAAATAATATAATAAAAAATGAGTAAAAATAAATAACATCTTTACAAAATAAAGATGCACAAATAACACAAAGTTCCCAATCTCAGTCTTTCACAACAAAGCTTTTGAAGCCAATACCTACAGTAGGTAACATGTATGTTTGAACAGTGCAAACTACTTACAGTGACAAGATATGCTGTGCGCTGACAGTATAATACTGCATATTCACTTGCCCTCCAAATAGCACAGCTGATAGTAAATAACATTAGAACAAGGCAGCTTGTGCACATACAAGAAGTCTCACTTTACCATGACTGTCTGTGTCTGTACATGTTTGGTTAAAACCTGCTTGTTCTTCACTCAGTGAAGTGATGGTTAAGTTTCAGCAGGAGTTGGCTCTCATTATTCATGTACAAGTGGAACCTTGAATTGCGAGTAACTTGGTTTGCGAGTGTTTTGCAAGACAAGCTAAAAATTTTAAGAAATATTGACTTGATAAACGAGCGAGGTCTTGCAATATGAGTAGTCCATATACGCTTTGTCTGCCGAGCCTCACGTGATCACAACTGAGCTGATGGTTGTTCTCTCTCTCGCTGCAGGATTGTGGGCAATCGTCAGTTGGCGTGCCTCGCTCATATAGTCAACATCCGTATGAGCGTATACTGTTTATTACAGCATTGTGACCACGTGTGTGTGCTGTGACATGTGAGTCCCCGTCTTGCACCCCAAAACACAAAGCTGAGTCTCAATACTTTAACGATACCATCTTTATTCAGCTTGAAACAGAAACAGTGTGCTTATTTATTGTAGCTGGATCTGCCACTCTCCTATACACAGACACAGCAGTCAGGCAGGGTCATGCCCAGGTTAGTGGCCAAGTAATACTGAGCCCTGCGCATTTATAATGTTCCTTGTTCCTTGTATCACCCATCAACGGCAGGTGCTTATAGCATGAGTGCGATCTTTTCGGATTTACTTTTACAGCGAACTGCTACAGCACTGGGAGACTGCGATTGCTTTGGGACACTCTTCCGTGTGTCGTCCCATTGGGTGAAATCCCACAAGAGTTTAGAAACTCACTCACACCAGCCAAGATTCTTTTCAAAGGTAAAGTGCAGGTTAATTTGTTTTATGTATTTTTACTTTATATTTTGTATTAATCATTTTTATATGAATAGATTTGGGTTGTGGAACGAATCATCTGAGTTTCCATTATTTCTTATGGGGAAATTCACTTTGATATACGAGTGCTTTGGATTGCAAGCATGTTTCCGGAACAAAACCGAGGTTCCACTTGTATTCTTTCTTTCCCTGTCTGCTGTCTGTGCGGAGTTTGCGCCGCTATGCCGCCACAGTTTGTGTGTGGTCATGTGACAGCATATCTACGTCTGATTTGTGAAACAGAGTCTTGTGATTATTATTCTTATGTCTGATTGGTAAAACAGTCATGCTGTAGATCACTGGTGGCTTCTCTCTGGCAAAATATAGCGCATCTCATGGAATAAATGTAACGATTCAGTGTTGCCCAATGTAGCGGAGTAAGAGTATAGTTTCTTCTTCACAAATGTACTCAAGTAAAAGTAAAATGTATGGTGCAGTAAAACCACTCTTAGAAGTACATTTTTTTTAAAAAGTTACTCAAGTAAATGTAACGGAGTAAATGTAACTCGTTACTATCCACTTCTGCTCTCTACCCCACTTAAACTGCTCACTCCAAAATTTTACTTGATGGGATGATGGGGCAGACTAACCATAAACTGCAGTCATGCGTTAATGGATTTTCTTTGGCTTTTTCCCTTCTTTTGTGAGAAATTTTATCACTGAACGGTGCTCCACATCTAGAATTTTCTTACTTGATTCGCACGAGGACTCTCCTGCCATCCTGTCTCTTGGAATGTTAGACTCGCACTGAGCTACACCTGTGATGAGTAACCTTGAGACATATCACAATATGCCCAGACTTGTTTCATCATGCTTGCTATTTTCTTTCATTCTTAGTTAGATAAATTATCGAACATACCTTGTATATCCAGAGTGTATATACAGGATAGAGAAGTACTCTTTCAGATCAAATCCCCATACTCTCCCACACTTTATTCAGAAGCTTATCCTCAGGTAAAGCATATTTTAGTAATTAAAATCATAGTTAAATATGGTTTATGTTTGATTCTGATATGCCTCTCTTTGGCATAGAAAAACAAATACTAATGTGTTTAGTTACATAAATAAACTGTGCACTGTGAGCACAAAAGGAATACTTAAGAAGTATATTAACCCAATACATTTCTCAGCCATACAGTTCTTGAATATACTGTATATTAGATACTAGGAAAATACCCACGCTTCGCAGCGGAGAAGTAGTGTGTTAAAGAAGTAATGAAAAAGAAAAGGAAACATTTTAATAATAACGTAACATGATTGACAATGTAATTGTGTTGTCATTGTCATGAGTGTTGCTGGCATATATATATATATACACACACACACACACATATAAACATATATATACACATCATATATATATATACATTTTTTTTGTATGAAAATGTGCTATATAAATAAATGTTGATTGATTGATTGATTGACATACATATATACATATATATATACACATATATATACACACACACACATATATATACATATACATATCTACATATATACTGTATATACACATATATATATATATATACAAATCTACATATATATATCTACATATATATATTAGGGGTGGGACTCGATTAAAAAAATTAATCTAATTAATTAGAGGCTGTGTAATAATTAATCTTGATTAATCGTATGTAATCACACATGAAAATTTGCCCCAAATCGCAAATGTTTTTTTTTTAATTTAAAAGGGTTTTAGTGGGCGACAGAATCAAATAATAGACATTGACATGAATATTGTAAACTCAAGCTCTTTCAATTTCTGAAAAAAAAATGCATTTAAACTGCATTTCAATTCAAAACAGAAACAAAAATATCATCCCTGGTTAAAATTGAGCAGACTTAAAAATAAAGTGGTACTTTAAGTACATTTTCAGAATGGTATTGTCTTTAAATAATAATAACCAAAATTTCAACATAAAGTGCAGTTTTTCTTCTTAAAAAAATAAGTCAGAAACATAAAAGGTAATTTGACCAGCTTCATCTTTAAACTCTGAGTAACCTTAGCCAAAATTATTTTGTACATTAGGCTAAAACAGTGTGATCATTGAACATTTTGTAAATAGATGTAATTAGAATTACTAACGGTCACGGAAGTCCAATGATCCCCAGTAAGAGCCACAAAGTCTGCTTTCTGTAATGCATCTAATTTTGCTTGCTTTTCAGTGTGCATCAATGTAATCGATGTTAGATGTACCAGGAAATCATGCATTGACAAAAGTTCCCCTTTGCTTGGAAATGAAAGTGTGATTAAATGCGTTATTTTTTTTAACTCGTTATGGAGTACATGCATCGAAGCTTCTCAGCTGTGCTTGTGCTGAGAAAAGGAAACATTTTAAAAATAACGTAACATGATTCTGCTTTAACCGCATATTTTTTCATATGTCTCAAACCAAGGGGATGCGAGACTAAAATGAATCGGGAAGCGCACATACAAACTCAGTGCATCCCATCTTGGGAATTGAACCTCGGATGTCGGCGCGAGAGGCAAAGCCTCTACCATTGCGCCACGGCATGTGGCTTGTCTATTTGAGAGTATGTAGATCGGGGTATATATATATATAAATATACCTGCGTTTCGCAGCGGAGAAGTAGTGTGTTAAAGAAGTTATGAAAAAGAAAAGGGAACATTTTAAAAATAACGTAACATGATTGTCAATATACAGTAATTATTTTGTGAGTGTTGCTGTCATCAAGGATTTGATCATCATTATTTCTTGCAATCAGGTTCGTATTTGGAGGATGTGTTTATTTAATGGTAGCTAAGACCCGGCACTTAAACGTTTCTTGCTACAGCAATTTTAACTCCGTTACAAAGTGATCCAAAGTCTCGTTTATACCTCGTGTCTTCTCAGTAAACTTGTATGTCACGAATACCGTCATTCGTCGTAGGCATGACAAACGGCAGCGGGAGTGTGTCTATAAACTTAATGTAAACTTACGGTTCACGCCGTGCTTTGTTTCTGCAGTAGCTGCACTTATGAATATGCATTGGCCTCGCTCACTGAGTGCAAGGGAAAAAAATAAAATGTAGTCTATAAGTTATTAATAGTAAAACATTAACGTTTTGTTCAGTTTCTTGCTACAGCAATTTTAACTCCGTTACAAAGTGATCCAAAGTCTCTTTTATACCTCGTGTCTTCTCAGTAAACTTGTATCTGGCGAATACTGTCATTCGCCGTAGGCATGACAAACGGCAGCGGGAGTGTGTCTATAAACTTAATATAAACTTACGGTTCACGCCGTGCTTTGTTTCCGCAGTAGCTGTACTTGTGAATATGCTTGTATTTATGAATACGCTTGTATGCATCACTTGCTTCATAATCTTTTTCTGACTTCTCAATTGTGAAATGGCGTTTTTTGTTCAGGGCTGTTTGGAGGTCTTCCTTGTTCTCTACGTACTTACGTAGGAGGCGTGATGATGTCACACGAAACTCCGCCCCCCACGGCCATCCAGCTCAACTCCATTACATTATATGGAGAAAAATAGCTTCCAGTTATGACCATTACGCGTAGAATCTCGAAATGAAACCTGCCCAACTTTTGTAAGTAAGCTGTAAGGAATGAGCCTGCCAAATTTCAGCCTTCTACCCACACGGGAAGTTGGAGAATTAGTGATGAGTCAGTGAGTCAGTGAGTGAGTGAGTCAGTGAGTGAGTGAGTGAGTGAGTGAGTGAGTCAGTGAGGGCTTTGCCTTTTATTAGTATAGATTTATGCAGTTAGTCTGGAATGGTTTGGGAAAAGTTTTGGAAGTTCTGCTACTTAGGTGGCATGCGGAGTGCAAATGAGGCACAGAACTGATAGTCAGTGGGAGAGGTGCATGGAAGAGGCACTGGGGTCTGTTCACTATTCTGACTTTTAAAGGGGCCTTTATCCCATTAAATAGTAAAGATTTGAAAAGTTGTATGAGAAATGGTATGCTCTATAGAAGGCGTAATGTGAAGCAAAACTAGAAAGAACAGAGAAGAAGACAAATAATCAGCTGGATGTGTGGAGTGTTGAGGAAGAACAGAACATCATAGTGTAACTGAATTTTATTTATTAATCCTATGATCTCTAAAATTAGACTATTAGTACAATTTTGACAAGAACAGGACGTTCTCTATAATAATGTCCTTCTCTCTACCAAACTGCTCTATAAATTAGTCCATATGTTTGCTGTCCTTTGTGCGAAGGAAACACTTTTGTGCAAAATTTTCCCTTAAGAACTTTCCCACTGTATCCCCAAGTTCTTGTTGAAGTGCTTATTTTAAAGCAACAACAGGAATCCACTTTACTAATTACCTTTACAATGTTAAACACTTCAATCACATCTTAATCTTCATTGCTTAAAATGAAAATGTTCAGATTAGAGGTTGATAGTGATGGTGTAATGGTGTGGGGGATATTTTCTTGGCAGACGTTTGGACCCTTAGTACCAACTGAGCCTCCTTTAAATGCCATAGCCTGCCGGTGACCATGCTCATCCCTTTATGACTGCACCATGTCACAAAGCTCAAATCATCTCAAACTGGTTTCCTGAACATGACTGTCCTGCCCTCTACACAGACTACATGCTTTGACAGGCAGATAAACTTTTCTTTATCCAAAACTCTATAGATGGTTGTTTCTTTATCCACAGGTTTATTGGAATTAAAAGGGTGAAACTATAACAGAGAAAAAACATAAAAGACCCCAAGTGGCTTTAGAGTTACTTCTATTTTGCAAATAAATATAAAAGGAAGGATAATGTTAAAATAAAATAATACGTACAGACGATGCTATCACAAGCATGAAGTACAGATGACAGCGGATTGTGACTGGTGCGCTTCCATGCACATGACAGCAGCCTTCTTGATTCTTTAACTTCCTGATTACCTCACATGACAGGAAGCACAGGAAGGGAGGGAAAATACCAGCTGTACCCACTTGATGGAGCTAAACTGCATATCTTAATAAAACGAACAGTTTTAACAAGTTGTAACAGAACAACGACAACGAGTTCACTGTGCTCAAATTGCCTCCACTGTCACCAGATCTCAATCCAATAGAGCACCTTTGGGATGAGGTGGATCAGGAAATTTGCATCATGGATGCGCAGCCGACAAATCTGCAGCAACTACATGATGCTATCATGTCAATATGGAAGAAAATCCCTGAGGAGTTTCCAGCATCTTGTTGAATCTATGCCATGAAAAATTACAGACATTCTAAAGGCAAAAGGGGGTCCAACCTGGTATCTGATAAAGTGGCCGGTGAGTGTGCATTTCTATGTTTTTGGCCCATACTATGGACTGGCACCCTGTTCAGGCAATCATTTCTGTCTTGAACCCTGTGCTTGGCCACGACCATATTTAGGATTAATCGGGCTTACCATACATTTTTTTATGTTTCAGAATTTAATATGAGCATATTATGTGGCCTTTGTGGCAAATCACTTTGAATTTTACAACAACATGTGTCAGACTAGGAGACTATCAATTTTAACTTTGTTTCAACTTTGTTTCAGCTTTAATGCTTACAGTAAGTTCTATTTAAAAAAGACTAATTTTAAAATCAGAGTCTCCTTGAACATCGCACACACATACTCACTGGGATACAATTGTTCACACTACAGCTTCATTTCTACCGGTGAACAATCAACACAAATTTTTACGCTCTTAGTGCACACCTTTAGCCTCAGTTTTCATTGTGCCTCATGGACCCCAGTAGGGCTGATCTTCCAGCCTCATTGTGAGGATAGCAAGTAAAGTGGCACCACACTCAGCCTGTCAGGTTCTAAATACCAATTTGGGGTTGTAGGTCTTGATTAGCCGTGAAGTAGAGGCATCTAAACAGAACACAATTTGACACTTTTTTTTTCAAATCCGCAGTGCTATGAAACAATCCAAGCATAAGGACTTTGACAGAAGCAAACATATCAAGAAGCACAAGACAAAGACATAATCCAAGCAACACACAGGCACTTATACATTAAAGAGGTAGAAAAAAACACTAAAGGCACACCAAGAACTAGAGTACAGCTTAGCAGAGGAAGGTTTACAACATTCAGTCAAAAACAATAGCTGTATTCCCAATGTTGCCCTTTCCACAATGTGACTATTGTGTAATTAGTGCTGCATACATAAGAGAGTTGGGGGCCAAACTGCAGGCAAAAGGAGCAGCTTCGGTGGGTTCAGCATTCACCATGTTGAT
Organism: Polypterus bichir lapradei; assembly: GCA_026402145.1. Lineage (NCBI taxonomy): Eukaryota > Metazoa > Chordata > Cladistia > Polypteriformes > Polypteridae > Polypterus > Polypterus bichir. The sequence continues at coordinate 22,697,899 of JANRMT010062808.1, read as the reverse complement.
TTGCTGTCATGTACACTGTTTTGGGAGGCTATCAAAATTCTCATCCACTCTCTACACACATCACTCTATAAATCCTTGTTATCACTTTTAAAAAATGGTCTATACCTGTATGTCCAATATGGTAGGTGCTATGTGAGTATGTCAAATTGTTACATATTTTCAACAGATTCCACATTAACAGCATTAGGCAGATAATAATTATTACTGTTATTTTTAAAAAAAACTTTATTAATCCTGAAGGAAATGACTCGGTTTTCACATACCCCTTGGGGTTAGAGCGCAGGGTCAGCCATTGTACAGCGCCCCTGGAGCAATTGAAGGTTAAGGGCCTTGCAAAGTAGGATCTCTTTTGGCAGTGATGGGGATTCGAACCGGCAACCTTCGGGATACCAGCACAGATCTTTAGCCTCAGAGTCACCACTCCACTTAATTGCTATGTCATAAGGATCTATCAGTGTACTTTTAGCAGGTTGTGTCAGTCATAAACAAAAGAAAAATCAAATCACAAAATGTACTAATATAAAAATGTTGCTTCATTTAGAAAACTTTCAAAGATGGGTCAGTTCAAACAACTAAAAAGTACCAGAAGCATTGTTAAAAAAAACAGATGGTCAATTTATAAACTATAGGCTACTTATGAAATAAAGTTACTGTATCATCAAAATAAAAGTAGCATCTTTTAAGTATGTTCTCAAAGGTCTTCAGTCGCTGCAGCTTTCCTGGCTAGAGGAGAAGAAAAATTGATTGAAAGTGTGATATTATCTGTCAAGGCCACATCTGGTGCAAGGAAAACTGCAAAGTTTTAGAAAAATTCTCCTGCTGATTATCCAATAATAACATTTAATTTCTTTTCGTTTATCTGACAACAAGCAAAAAGGTTTGACTAGCATTTTTTTCCTGTATAATCACACCAGCATAGCACATCTGATAGAAAGAGCTTTATTTTGAGTATATTGCAATAACTTGCATGGCTTGTTTAAACATATTATACCATTGTCTAAGAATTCCAAGTCGTATAAAAAATAGACAAGTTAATCATGGCCCTTGAAATGTTTGTTTGTATAGAAGTTGTCATGCATTTGAGTCTTGCAAGTGTCTTACAGGGACAGAATTAAAGAAACACACGGTGAACCAATGGGGGGAGTTACATCTTATATAACTTTAATTTCTGTTCTTGTTACCAGAATCTGGATGTTCACCTCCTCCCTTCTGATAAAGTCAGAAGGAGACAGAAAATAAGTGTTATTCGACCATCAGCATACGGAATGAACACATTGTCCCTTTAACTGACACTTGACATGCTTGAAGCGACTCAATGCAACAAGTTCACTTTTCATCAAACAGGATTTTTCCCGGCTGGTCTCCAAATTTTTATCTTTTTTTATTTTTTTTTTATCTTTTAATTTTTTCTGTCTTACAATGGTATAGTTGGCAGGATTGTTAAGGAGAAATGATGGACGTGATGACCCTGGAGACCATGGTAGAACTGATTTAAATATTCTCAGAATAGATGTGCCAACTACAGATGTAAGTCGTGAGTCAATAGAGCATGTTTGCGGAAGTAAAAGCCAGTCAAACACTGGATGACTTATACAAAGAACCAGAGGTAACATCACAAGTGAAAAGGTAATTCAGTCCTCACAGATATTAAAACAGCTATGAAATAAAGATGACATCAAGGCATATTTGTTAAGTCATTAAGTGAGTTGCAACAAACTACTGTTGGCCTCAAGAAGAATGGGCAAGAATACTAGCTCCAGAACTGATATTTTTTTGCTCTTACAATTGTGGAGAATAATACTCTGTGGTCCCTAACTGCCCACATCTGGACAAACTGATTGACTGATCTTGGGGAGACAGGAAAGTGTATCTTTCTTCATGATGCTACACACTTTGGTTCTTTCCCTGTGCAGGTGGTGGATAACACATGATTTAAAGTTTAGCTGATTTTGGTCAGCAGTGTAACCTTCCAAACTGCTCAATACGGTTGACTGCAACAGTACACAAGTGATACGCTTGTCTACACAACCACTTCCTGTCCAGTCACATTCCAAGGTAAAAAACAGGAAAATGTAATCACCTTGTTGAAGAAATGGGGTCTAATAATAATTCTTTGCATTTATATAGTGATTTTCTCACTACTCAAAGTGCTCAGCAATTGTAGGATAAGGGCCTTGCTCAAGGTTTCAACAGAGCAGAGTCCCTATTGGCATTTATGAGAATCAAACCAGCAACCTTCTGATTGCTAGTGCAGATTCCTAGCCTTAGAGCCACCACTCCACCTAAATGAAACCACGCCTAATATTCTTGCTATGTAAGTGGAATCTAATTTTCCCGAAGCAGGGTAAGAGAAAGGCACTCTAACTCTATGCATGATGTTACATGGACGTTACCATGAATTTGGTGAAGATGGATCAACTACAGTTAGTACCTTCAACTTTCAACATATGGGTACTCTGTCCACTGCCAAGCTTGAAGTCAAGTCACATGAGCCTTTACATAATTTGTTTTTCCAGCATCAAAAGTTTCTTTCTTTAATTCTAAGTGAACAATGGAGTGAGGACTCATTTAAACATATCAAAAATGCAGTGACAGAGATAAACTGAAAACGTTCCAGCAAACCTGTACCATAAGAGCCTCACTTTGTGTTGGAAAATCATATTGAGAACTGCCTTGGTGTTCTTTTAAATCAGATCATTGATGGTGCTGAGCATCCTGTTTTTTTTACCTCAGTTATAAACATCTGGACTTGGAAAAGTGGTATGCCTTGGTGGAGAGAGATATCCTGGTTATCAAATGTGCTGTCACAAAACTCAGATACTGTCTCTTGGGGCGAGAGTTTTCTCTTGTTGCAGACCACAGGCAGCTTTAATGAATGGCTAGGAATAGAACGTCTGAATCCCATGTGAGAAAAAGTTTCTTGAAGCTACAACCACACAAATTCAAGATAATTCATCATAAAAAGAATCTCCATGCTAAGGCAGAGACCTCTTTCTCATATTTGCAATCATGTGGCTGAGTATACTCATTCCCCTAGAACTAAGCAATGTACGTTGGGGACCATGTCGTGCATGTGAGCTTCACAAGTGCCTTACAGAGACAGAATTAAGGAGACAGATGGCAGACTGGAGAGGAGGCTGTACCTTCTATACCTCTAATTTACATTTTTGTTTCTAGTGCAGAGGAAGACAAATATGTGGACTGATAACACGTTGGAGTTTTCAATGCCCCTCCTCTTCTGTTGAAGACAGGATAAAGTCAGCAAAGAAACTGGTTGTAAATGTCATTTGACCATCAGCACACGGAAGGAACATCTCTTCCCCCTTGCTGACCTATGAGATATTTGAGAAAACTCAATGAAATAAATCAAATTTTCATTTAACAGGGGTGTTTTTCAGCTGGAACCCCAAATTTTTATGTTCTCTTTTTGTCTTTATTACTATATATTGTGGTGGTCGGCTGGAAGCTGTGCCCAGTCTCGACACCTGGACAGACCACGAGATTGACTGTGCCTTCCCCAGACCATGAGAGGGCAGCCGCCCTGGTTGGTGTGGAGGCCACAGGAATGAAGCATGGAAGCTCAACCCTATAGGGGCCCGTGGTCACCGCTGGGGGCGCCCAGACAAGTAAGGAGCCCTGGACGTCAGCACTACCAGGGAAATAATGGGACATGGAATGCTTCCGGGTGCTCATGCGACACTTCCGTCACACCCGGAAGTGCCGCAGGAAGCTCATCAGGGGGCACCTGGAGCATATCTGGGTGGAAATAAAAAGGGGCCGCCTCCCTCCAGTCGTCAGCCGGAGTCGGGTGGAAGAGGGCAAAGCTTGGCAGGGAGGAGTGGAGGCGGTGAAGGTAGGACATTTGAGAGGCCCGGACTTGAGGGTGTTTGGTGTTTGAGACACTGGGTTGTGTGCGGGACTATATTTATTGTAAATAGTGTAAATAAACGTGTTTGTGCTTGAACCATCGGTGTCTGCCTGTCTTTGCCGGGGGTGGTTCTCCACAATATGTATACTGTAATATACTGTATATATTCACTTGAAGATACAGAGCAGCAGAGCATTTATATGTTGTTACATATTATGCACACCAAACAGCCACATAGCCGATATGACAGCCCTTGCACAAGCTGCATCAAATCTATTAGAACTTCATATGATTCTAGACACCAGAAAGTCAAACTCTGCTAAAAAAATGTCACAGTAGCAACAATTTCTAAACCTCCAAGGTCTCAAGATAATGAAAAGGGTGTTCAGTCCTATTTTTTCTCACCTCTATGTTCATCCTCATGAGAAGAACTCTTCTTACCAGATTTCTATGGCTACCTAGCCTGGAAACCTAAGGAGACTGAAACATTCCATGCTATGAAAAGGAACTGCCAGGAATACCATGGAAATAAAGTTTGAGCAAGCATACAAAAATGGTACCTGTTTGAGGTTTTTAGCATCACAGGACCCTGTCAAACATCTCTGTATATGTACAGTTTATAATTAGATATATTACTACATAACTGACATTGACTGTCCAAGAAGAAATGGAGTTCATACAGGATGGCATCAGTGATGTGTCAACCCTTCTGACACATGGGGCTTAACATCACAATCACTACACCTTTACAAACCTCATGGCCACTTCTGTATCTCTCTAGTCCCAATACTGATGCCAGCCGTGAATGTTAGGTGCATCCTAAAGGCTTTACTGTCATTTAGTCAAAGGAAGACTCTAATCACAGCAATCAATCAGATCCGTTATTATTTTGTGTATTTCAGCTGATTTGAGCTGATCATTAAAAGGCTCTTTGGAAAACACACAAGGACATAACTCCACTCATCCCAGTGGAATCGATAAATGACAAATTATAAATATGATACCTGAAATGAAATGAAATCAAAGAAATACTGGAAAGATTATGGAAACGTATAAACATTTAAAGAATGAAATAAATGGACATTTAGGCAATTTAAAAAAATAAATGTTTGTAAACAGCACATTCAGAGCAGGCTGCTATAAAATAAAGCAAGGATGGTTTTGGCAGCCTAAACTGTAAAAATGCAAAGGAAAAATGCCTTACAGGTATACCTGGGGGGAGTCCCATAGATTCAGGGCCAGAAAACCTTAATGAGTGTTTACTGAAAGTTGGAATTGTAAGTAGGCAGGCCTCAGAAGATTTTAGGTTTATGAAAAGTTTATGAGGAAGGCAAAATTGAGAATTATGATTTTTTTTGCATCAGTAGAAATTTGCAAATGAGCAACAAAATTAGGAAGAAAAGAGAAATATGCTTAGCATTGGGAAGTAGATGGTGAAAAAGGCTTAATGTAGCCAGTGTAAATTGCCTGGAAAATGGTGATGACAACATTGTAAGCTTTGACAGAGATGCAATAAAATTTGTAAGATTATAATATTCTTGTATGTTATGTGTTTGATCCACCAATGTGGAGAAGCCATGAGCTGTAGCCAAAATTAAGCTCTAAATTAATGTGTTGATAAGAAAAATTGAGGGTTTTTATACAATTTAAGAGAAGTGTATTATTTATTTTGTGCAATATCTGGTGCCCCTTAATGCAGCCATGCCACTGGTCCCTAGTGTTTCTAATGCACTTCACATTCTCCTTGACCATCCTTTTACTGCTAAAATACTAAAGCAGTCTCTTTGAATAATCTTTTACCTTTTCTGCAATATTTCTCTGTAACTACCTTTTAGCATTATTAATATTATTTTAAACTGTTGCTGTCATGCTCTCACATGTTCTAAATAAATCTTACTTGTCTTACAAAGCTATTTTTTTCCTTTGCAGCTTTTTATTTATCTACAGAGGAGTCTTCTTGAATTTCGTACAGTTTCTAGGTTTCGAGATGAACTTGTCTTAAATGATATCTAAATCTTTTTGTAAATCTGCTCCATTACTCCTTCACCGTTTCTACACGTAAAAGCTTACTGCAATTTACCCCTTTAAGACTTTGCTGCAACTTCTAAAAAGTTGCCCTAATAAAATTACACCTTAGTTTTTGTACAGTATGGCCTTCTGCCAAACACTCTGAAATGTATTCCAATATAGTCACAAGATCGTAATGAATCAATCATATCTATTCCCTGAATTCTATCCTAATATTTACAAAATACTCAATCGATACAGGCTTCCCCCAATGTTTTTACTTACTGTATTATAAGAACAGTCACTGATTTCATTTAAAAACAGCTGCTCTTGTGTTTGATTATTTGCTAGTTTAGCTCAGATAATATAATGATAATTCAAGTCTCCCATTACTATAATATCCCACCTAAACGAACTTTTTTCAGATCATTAAAACAATAGACATTAAAACGACTGTCTCCATAGGGGGGTCTATATCATACTCCTGAGGCATCCGGGGGGGGGGGGATTGTGGTCTTTGGAAACTTAAGCCCTTGATCTTTTGTGTCCAGTCCTTTATCCTATTTTTGATCCTATACTATATTAATAGTAGTTCACTCATTCACAATTTTTTCTTTAGAAAACTTAATTCAGATGAATATTCAGTGCAAATGTCTTCCTAGGAGGCTGTTCCACATACCATACCACATGCACTTCAGAAGAGGTCATCCACCTGAAACTATGCAGGTGGTAATTGGATGGGAGACCATGTAGGAAAAGCTTGGGTTGCTGCTAGAAGAGGTGTTGATGAGGCCCGCAGGAAGTGCTTACTGTGTGGTCTGAATATGAATCCCAATGCCCCAGTGCAGTTATGGGGACACTGTGCTAAAAAAATGGCGTCATCCTTTGACTAAAAACCAAGGTCCTGTCACTCTGTGGTCATTAAAGATCCCTGGGCATCCTTTGTATAGAGTGGGTTGTATCCCGATGTCCAGGCTAAATTGTCCTCCATTGTCTAGTCGTTCTGGCCCACTAATCATCTCCTGTCTCTAACTGGCTCTCTCTCACCACTTTATCACCAATTAGCTCATGTATGGTGAGCATACTGCTGCCACAAAATGGGTGCCGTTGCATTATCCAGATGGATGTTACACATTAGTGGGGGTTGAAATTGCTCCCCACTCACTATGAAAAGCACTTTGAGTAGTGAGATACAGTGCATCCGGAAAGTATTCACAGCGCATCACTTTTCCACATTTTGTTATGTTACAGCTTTACTTGAAAATTGATTAAATTCATTTTTTTTCCTCAGAATTCTACACACAACACCCCATAATGACAATTTTAAAATAGTTTACTTGAGGTTTTTTACAAATTTATTTAAAAAAAAGAAACTGAGAAATCACATCTACATAAGTATTCACAGCCTTTGCTCAATACTTTGTCGATGCACCTTTGGCAGCAATTACAGCCTCAAGTCTTTTTGAATATGATGCCACAAGCTTGGCACACCTATCCTTGGCCAGTTTCGCCCATTCCTCTTTGCAGCACCTCTTAAGCTCCATCAGGTTGGATGGGAAGTGTCGGTTCACAGCCATTTTAAGATCTCTCCAGAGATGTTCAATCGGACTCAAGTCTGGGCTCTGGCTGGGCCACTCAAGGACATTCACAGAGTTGTCCTGAAGCCACTCCTTTGATATCTTGGCTGTGTGCTTAGGGTCATTGTCCTGCTGAAAGATGAACCGTCGCCCCAGTCTTTTTATTCAGGATGTCTCTGTACATTGCTGCAGTCATCTTTCCCTTTATCCTGACTAGTCTCCCAAATCCTGCTGTTTAAAAACATCCCCACAGCATGATGCTGCCACCACCATGCTTCACTGTAGGGATGGTATTGGCCTGGTGATGAGCAGTGCCTGGTTTCCTCCAAACGTGACGCCTGGCATTCACACCAAAGAGTTCAAGCTTTGTCTCATCAGACCAGAGAATTTTGTTTCTCATGGTCTGAGAGTCCTTCAGGTGCCTTTTGGCAAACTCCAGGCGGGCTGCCATGTGCCTTTTACTAAGGAGTGGCTTCCTTCTGGCCACTCTACCATACAGGCCTGATTGGTGGATTGCTGCAGAGATGGTTGTCCTTCTGGAAGGTTCTCCTCTCTCCACAGAGGATCTCTGGAGCTCTGACAGAGTGACCATCGGGCTCTTGGTCACCTCCCTGACTAAGGCCCTTCTCCCCCCATCGCTCAGTTTAGATGGCCAGCCAGCTCTAGGAAGAGTCCTGGTGGCTTTGAACTTCTTCCACTTATGGATGATGGAGGCCACTGTGCTCATTGGGACCTTCAAAGCAGCAGAAATTTTTCTGTAACCTTCCCCAGATTTGTGCCTCGAGACAATCCTGTCTCAGAGGTCTACAGACAATTCCTTTGACTTCATGCTTGGTTTGTGCTCTGACATTAACTGTCAACTGTGGGACCTTATATAGACAGGTGTGTGCCTTTCCAAATCATGTCCAATCAACTGAATTTACCACAGGTGGACTCCAATTAAGCTGCAGAAACATCTCAAGGATGATCAGGGGAAACAGGATGCACCTCAGCTCAATTTTGAGCTTCATGGCAAATGCTGTGAATACTTATGTACATGTGCTTTCTCAATATTTTTATTTTTAATAAATTTGCAAAAACCCCAAGTAAACTTTTTTCACGTTGTCATTATGGGGTGTTGTGTGTAGAATTCTGAGGAAAAAAATGAATTTAATCCATTTTGGAGTAAGGCAGTAACATAACAAAATGTGGAAAAAGTGATGTGCTGTGAATACTTTCCGGATGCACTGTAAGTGCTATATACATGAAAAGAGTTATTTATTATTATTACCAATTCATCATGAAATATACGTGAATAATTCTTTTCACAATTCTTTGTCTTTACGATACAGTCTAAAACTAAATCAATGTTTCTTACGACTAATCCATTTCTGCAGTGCATATGACAGTGCCCTTTCCAGCATCGCACTGGTACAGTAGGCTTCAATTGTCCTTTTAAAGAGTTGGATTTCTGGTTCAAAAGCATGCTGCAGTGTGGAGGTGGCATGCTCTTTATGTGTTCATATGCCACCCCTTTCATGACTGTAGATTACTCACACATTACAAAGCCTTCAAGTGGTGCAGACGTGTGCAGTTTCTAGTAGTTAATAGAGTACAAAAAACTGACAGCTCTAAATCCCAAAGCCCTGCACCTAAAAATCTTTTAAATCAAATGTGCTAGCTGAAAGAATTCATGACTTCCCTACGCTAAATATATTTCAGTTGTTTAAGATAGTTCATGCAAAATATATATGCTCATCATTGATCTTATTATAATAAATCATGAAAAGTGGAAGCCAACATTTATAATGAGATCACATAAACAAGAGTATGTTTTAGTTTAAATTCATTTTAACAGACTGTAATTTACCTCAAAAATATTGCAGAAAAAAATAATACTTTTAAAAATGAAAAATCTCTGGTTTGCTGCTATAGATACAGTAATGCATCCCCCAGGACAGAAAGCAGCAGAAAGATATTGAGAGCATGTGTGAACAAGTTAGAAAACACTTGTATATTGTGAGAAAGATTAGCTTTCACTCAAGTGAGAATTTGTTTCATTTTGTTTGGCTTCCTGGGGTAGATGTGTTTTGTTATTGTATGTGTTTGCTTCTTCTCAGTTTGTAACTGTTCGTTAAGGTTGACCTGCATGACTTTAATCACTAGTTTAACCTTCTTGAGTCTCAAAACCTACTGGTGACAATTTCTGCCTTTAGGAGATTTTGAAAAATAGGTATTTTTATAAGCTGCATGAGTTACTGACTTAGCTCAAACCACTATTACCACCATATTGTCCAGAAGTGAAAAAATGAATTTTTTGTTTTATTTTAATTTTAGGTTTAAATTAATTAAGCAGTCTATGACGGTGATCGTCCAACTTACTCATGGTGTAGTTTCACTGTGGCTGATGTTTTTACTTGTAGCTATAAGGGAAAATTCTAGCCTTTATTAAAGCCATGTTTGATTTACTGGTTTATTACGCTTCCTACTTGGAATTGGATTCAGTTTTGCTAGATCTTTAGAATGGTGAATTTTATTTTAAATAAACACATTTTCTTTATTTTTAACATTATTTTTCTCATTTGCTTCAAAATGATTAATTAAAGTATACTTCGTGTTATGGTCAAGCCAGGGTTCTACAGTATAGAGGAAAACCTTTAAGTAACATTTTAATCTATTAAGCTTTTCAGTTACTGTATATTGCAATGAAGAATACATGGGATGCTCCAATGATATCTTTGTTTAATACACTTCTTATCCTTGTAAATTGCTGGAGTTTTTATTTTTCTCTGTCATTTCCTCCCCTACCTCATGTTTAAAGTGTTTCATTTTGTATTCGTTGTTTTCTTTTCATTATCATACTTTGTTTTCTATTTTTTTTTGTAATTTTGTTCTGCTCAGTTATTATTTGTCTAATTACATATTTTCTGTCCATTTTATTCTACTGTACTTAGTTATTAGGTATTTACTATATACTTAAATTTATTTTGCCACGTCCCTTGTATTTTGAGTGGGTCACCAAGAGGTGGTCTACCTGTCTATCTCTTTTGAGGGACTATTCCCAGCACTATAAAGGCCTCTGGGAACTGCAGTCCCTCTGCGGTACATTGTATGCACTTTGTGGGTGGTAAGTGCTCCCTTTTTTGCTACAGTTAATTCTTTGTATTTACTTGCCCATGGACTATTTGGTTGTGTTTTTTGGGAGTCTGACTTCTGGTTAGTGTTTGCTTAGGATTAACTTGTTGACAAGTCTTTATTACTCTTTCATTGCCCTTTTGAGCATTTACTTCAATTTTTATAAAGATTCTTGTGAACTTGTCTTCATTACCAGCCAGAGTTTTTGTGGTTCTCCCCATGGAGGTATGTACTTAGAGCTTTCTGAGACTATTTGCTATTATGTTTGAGTTTTAAAAGTATGTTCTACATTTTAGGGCCTAATTTAGCCTGAAGTCTACCAGTCCTCTACTAGAGAGTGAGGCTTGACTGGGTCAGGCATATATTGGTGGTGGTCACTCAGGTTTATGTCAAGTTTTTTATGGGTTATTTTGAAGGACTCACCTATATTTGTTATTTTAAGGTGCAAGAATCACAACCGTGTGCTTAATATAAGCTGAAATAACAATTGAAAGAAAGAAAGATGTCAACACATTCAGTCCATTCCAATGATAATCTTTGCTTAATTCATTAGACAAGCAAAATAATCTTAGTAAGGAAATGTTTAGATTGGTGAATTTAAAATAGAAACATCAATGCAACAGTTCACTTACCAGCAGTAGATGGTCCTTCATTAATTTTATGTATGTAATGAAAACCAGCAGGCAGACAAAGCTTGACAAATGCTGCTCTGTTGGATATACAAATGAGATTACCTGGAGATTTGTTGTATGTCTCTTACTGCTGCTTTCCAGTCATTTAGACCTGCTGGGTTCTTGGAAAAAAATGTTAGATAGTGTTGTTTAGTCATAACCAAGGTTTTAAACTATATTTTTCTCAATTCTATTTTTAATGTTATTTTTACAATGGCACGATTTGATCATTTTCCTAGATAAAGTGCAAATTCTGGGTTGCCTTATGGATAGAATGATTCATACGAAACTTAAAAGGAAGAAAGGAGCTGTGCGCAGCATCAGTTAATGCTTCTGCTTGATGAGTTTTTTTCTTTTGCTTCATTTAATATACTGATTTTAATGTCTGAAAATGTATAAAAATAATCTTTTGAACTTATGACCTTTTCTGATCTTGGCCAGTCTTTGAAGAATTGCAGACAAAGATTTTAAATAAAACATAATCCACACAAAGGATGGTTAAAATCCTGAGAAATAATTCAAATTAGTTAATTCTTATTATTCCAGTTCTACATATGAGTTCACATGCTACGCAATATTTATTATAGAATACAAAAGATGCAAAATAAACACAAAAATATTGTTGAAATATAAACATAGAAATATTAAGCACAATATTGTTGTAGTGAAACTGGAAAACCTGTCAAATTGCAAGTAGCTGAGGCATTTTGCAAGGGCCAGGCTAACTGGAAAGGAACCTGACATTTCTAAATAGTCTAGGCTAATTGTAGTGAGTCAGGTAGATTTAGTACAATGAAGTTGCTGGGAAAGTTTAATAAGTGGCCCTTCCTGGAGTTGCAGGTAAGGACTTAAAAGTGACCCCTGCTCTTGGGGACTTGGATTTGTCTGTACAGCGCTGTGAACACTGCATGGCTGGACCACCTCCCGAAATCCTGCAATATCCAAAGGCAAAAATGAATGGACAACTGTACCACTGTGAGTCATGGATGACTAGTCTGTAATACCAAGTCTAGTACAGTAAATGTATTTAGCGATTCATAATTCATGATCTGAGATTAATGGGCAGAAACCTGCAGGTGTCCTGGTGGTATTGGAAAATTCAGGTACTCTGTCTTGGTTGATGACATACTCTCGCACTGGTGGCTTTATATTAGCTATTTCAAACACAGAAACAGATGATTCTAGAGTAAGGGTGGCTAAACAGGATGTTCGAAATGAGAAAAAACAAAGATGGTATTGGTGGCTTAATGACATCTGAAGTAAAGGCAGGTGCTGGTAACTCAACTTCAGAAGTAATATAAATTGGTCCTGGTAAATTGTGCTTAAAAACCTGCAGAACCTGGCTTGGATGTAGACATGAGTGTTTTCTCTGGAACCATTATCAGCATTGGTTTAATTAAACTTATATTATTACTTAGCTTTTTACTGGTGTTTTTTGAATTATATCATTCTAAGATCTTAAATATATTCTATAAATAATATATTGATAAATGCTGTAATGTTGACATAATCTTCAGTAGGATGCCAAAGTCCAACACTATTGACTTTTACTCTGAAGATCTGTTTTCTTATTAAAATAAGTAGTCAAATTTGATGGTGAGAAACCAGAATTACTCTTCCAAAAAAATATTTACTTAACAGAAAAAAAACCTATCAACTTCAACTGACAAAGTCTTCAGCAACACATTTTAATTATATTGATCAAACTACTTACAAAAAGGGTCAAATATTAAAAAAATGATATGAATTGAAACATCATACAATTAAAAACAAATTAAAAAGGTGCAACACATGCCAACAAACTATTACAAAAAATTTTCAAAAACAAAGTGCTTAATCCAAGATATTTAATTTGAGTAACAAAAGCAAATAGTCAAAAGGCCTGCAAAATACAAAAAAACATAAAGCAAACAACACAATTATTAACAGCAATGGACTCCAAGGGAGCCAAACAAAAACAATTAAGACGAATACCTCAGTAGTTTGCAAATAAGCCTTAAGGATTGCTGCACCAAAAGGCCCTGCCTCCTTAGGTTCAGCATGCAAACCAATACAAGTTTAAACAGAAGCAACATAATTGACTTTTGTAAAGTAACTTAATAAAACAAAATAAAAAATATAATAAGAAAATCAACATGAGCAAACATTATAAAATCAGCAAAAAAAGGAAACGGGTCAGAGAGAGCCCAGGAAATTCCAAGATACTGTGGAACACTATCTAAATGAAGATAATAACAAGGAAGCAGTGTCTTCGGCACATACTGAAAATAAATTGATAAATGTGTAATGAAAACATGCCAAGAACATTTAAATGAACAAAATCAATTAGTTTAAAGTAAAAGTTTAAAGTCAATTTAAAAAGAAGCGTAACAGACACCTCTCAATGGCCCTCTAAAGGAAAACGCGAGTTCAGAAAATGTATGGATGGATAGATCTTGATCAGCTATTGTTAAATGAGGCCACCAAGAAATTTTGGTGTGGCCACCACTTCAGTTTGGCACTGTTCTTCAAATTACAACATGAATTGACAGGGGTTTATAGAGTCTTCCCTCGAGAGGAATATTGAGACTAGTGTGTAGTGTCACACACGTGTGAACAGGAGGCAGCTGAAGGGCTTAACGACTGGTAGTAACATATCTGCCCAGGGGATGGCAGGGTGCACTGGCTCTTTTTCTACGTTTCCTGCAGATCTTTCCCAGGAAATCCCACCAGGAGCTGCTACACCAACAGGGGACATATTTCTGGTCCCGGCCCTGAGGACGACATCATGTCTGGTCCCAGCCCAATGTGGACGACATCATTTTCGGTCCCCACCCTGAGGATGACGTCATTTCCTCCAGACTCCCTATAAAACCTCACTCTCTTCCTCTGGATTTTAGTTCTGTTTGGACTCTGTCTTGAAAACACTACTCACTCTAAATTTCTTTTACTTTTGCAGCCAGGAACACATTATACGGGTGGCTGCTCCAAACCTTTGCAACGTCTGGTGTCCTTCCTTATTACAGTAGTTCCATCGAATGAATAATTCATTGTTTAATGCATGCAGATACAATCCAGATGCCCCTCTACACAAAAGTCAATTGACTATAATTGCCTGCCGAGCAGTTCCATATCTTCTAAGCTAATTCTCCTGTCTCTGGCATTAATATTAAGTTTGCTCTTTTAGTAAACAAACAAAAAGTTTACCCACAAGCCATGAGGGTGGCCTGGAAAATCTGTTGTGAATGAGCTTACACACTGAACTGTTCACCTTTTGTTAGTACTTTGTTTTCAGTTTTCTTGTAGTTAAGGCCATGTCTGTGTTCATATCACCTAATTTGTAATTCTGTGGTGATAGTGTGATTGTTGCATATTTAAAAGTGTTTTCTGTGGTTGTAAGTGAAATACAGTGTGTAAAATCTTAGTTTGTTTTCCATAGCAAATTCCAAGCACCAGCAGTGATATAGGTATTTCACTTACCTCGAAACGATGCCGTGATTTTAGAGATGAAAAAAGAATAGTGGGAAGAAAAGTTTTTAGTTTTTTTAAATCCTGATTCTGCATAAAATGTGATGATATGCGCATTATGTAAAACTGAACTATGACAGATAAAATCCTACACAGTTCAGCGTCATTTCAATACACACAAAATACAAGTAAAGAAAAAGTTCAGTACTCAGGATGCTCGCAGAGAACTCGCAAACACTTCTAGGAAAGATCTGTTTCAACAGCAAAAATTAATGAAAATGTTTCTTTCTTGTGAGGACGAGCTGAAATTAGTTACATTTAAGGCTTGTTATTGTATTGGGAAGTATAAAAAAAAAACATTCACAGATGGTGAATTTATTAAAACATCAGATCTTTCGATACAACCAGATAATCAGTTATTCAGGGAATTCCTCTTAGCAATGACACAGTTCAAAGAAGATTTATAGAGCTTGGAAATTTCATAGTAAATGAGATTGCAGATAGTGTTTCAAGAATTTTATATTTTAGTTTGTCAGTTGATGAAAGTAATGACATCACTAAAACCAATCAGATAGTTGTGTGTTCCCAGTTTCTTGATATGGACAAAGTTGGTTTTTCAGAAAATCTGTAGCATCACTGTCAATGGGGCATCAGTGATGCAGAGCGAGGCGAGCAGTGTTGTAAGACTTTTCAGAAACGACTGTAGCTGTGAAGTTTTCAGATTGCAATGATTTGTTCATCAGAAAGTTCTCATTTGTAAAGCTGTTTGTAAAACAATAGAAGATGTTGAGGACATTGTAAAGAAAATTATTAACACATTGAATACCCACAGTATCCTTAAAAATTGGTTGCAGTCACTGTATGAAATGACAAGTGAAAAACATTATGTGCTCCTGAACTATAATTTAACTCGATGGTTGAGTTTTAAATCAAGTATCCATCATCTTTGTGAACTTTATGACAATGTAGTGACTGCTTTAATGTCTGTTAATAAGGAACTGATTAATAACCTTCAGCAAAGTGTTGTGCACTCAAGTATTTTATTTTTACCTAAATTAAGTTCAATAAATCGCCAGTGTTGACACTTTTTCTATAGTGTCGTTTCTTGTGACTGAAGACAGAG
>JANRMT010062808.1:22626366-22672092 GCA_026402145.1 Polypterus bichir lapradei | reverse complement strand
CTTCAGCAACCTGATTTAACAATTGTTGATACTGTTTATATAATCAAGAAAAATCCCAAAATATGATATCAGAAATCAGTTTACACATGAAAGAAGAAAAGGATTTAAAAATTTTTCCAACTGTTTCTAGTTTCCTTGATTCGCAGTGACAAGATAGCAAAAGCAGAAATGTGTGAAAGAATTATGAGCTATTTAGAAACTGTATATGATGAACTTGGGTTAAGATTTAAGGAAGCAAACTTTTTCAGGAAGTTTACTTTCCTTTCAAACCCATTTTCCGACCTTAATGTTGAATGTTTAAGGACATTTAAGTTTATTTATCCTTTTTTCCCTCTTCATCTTCCTTCAAATATGGTCAAGTGTAGGATACTCCTTGATGAAACTCCATTGAAATGAGTATTTGAAGCGTACATATCAGGGAAAGGATGTGACAGATGAAAAGTTCTGGTGTGATATCTTCAAGAATTGTGTCATCTATAAGGATCTTGCATGTGTAGCTTTGCTTGTTTTCTGACTACAATGATGTGTGAAAGGCCATTCAGCTCACTTTATATCCTAAACTTTAAATTCCATAACAAACTGAAGGATGAGCATCTTAAAGCTGCTCTCCACTTAGCAGTAGAGGAGAGAGGTGTGGAGGAATGTCCATTTAATAAACTTATTTGACAGCAAGATGTATGTACATTACTGATTTTAAGATATATTTGTATAAACGTTTATATTTATGTAATATTTAATATTGGAAATTCAAAACTCAGAAGTGCAGCCACAAGTGGCTATATCTGCAGCCACTGAAAGGATTTTTCTGAGAACCCCTGTACTAGATGATTAATAAGAAGCCATAAACTTATAACTCATTTCAGTGTAGAATATAAAAAAGTTAACAAGTCATAGAGAACAACATTTTAAAATGGATCAAAAGAATTAGTACTAAAGTTAATTCCAAGCTTAAGTAAAAGTTACAATTATTTGAGAGTCCATGGATTAAATATAACAGCTGATAACTGGGGCAAAAGAAGATGGATAGAAAACAGTTGCAGTCCTAAGATGCCTTGTGATGATGTGTGTCTTCTAAAAGTCACTTTAACACTAAGACTAAGAACAAGCTCCGAGAAACAAAAGATATTTTAGCTTGTCTGGCTGTAGCAGACAACTATTAGGCAGACTGAAGAAGAACAAAGACATTTTGGAGAGGCTTATGTAGAGTTCAGAGACTGGAAATAGTAAGTAACAAAGTAGTAGTTAAAATTCAGACATTTAAAGTGGATTAGTGCAGCAAATGGGAATCGACAGGATACAGTGAATTAAAGCAGTTGTGCAAGCGTGGCAAGTTTATGTGGTAAACTCAGAAAAAGGAATATATATTAGGTCTTACAATTTTTTTTTTTTTACAAAAATATATATCTAACTACCAAATTATACAATTGAAATTAAAATCAATGTCTTCAGCGTATCAATAGATATATAGACAGTGAGGCATTATGCAGACATATTGCTGTTGGTATAAAGGAGCCCCAGTAGTGTTTCTTCACACGCATCTGCTGAATAATTCGCTAAAACTACTTAGCGTTAGTGTGCCACAGAGAGGATGTACAGAATTGTTCATAATGGCACTCAGTTTTGGTTTAATTCTCTCCTTCGCTACGACCTGAGTGTGACCCATAACTGAGATTGCCCTTTTAATTAGCTTGTTGATTCAGTGGGCCTGTCTTGAAGTGATGTTATCAGCCCAGCACACCACAGCATTGAAAATGATGCTGGCCATCACAGAGTTATAGAAGATGTGGAGGATGTCATCTCCTATATTAAAGAAATGCAGTCTCCTAAAGAAGAAGACCCTGCCCTGCCCTTTCTTATATAGTTTCTCTGTGTTACAAGGCCAGTCCAGCCTGTCGTTAATATAAACATTCCATTCTCTTTAATATGTCAGTCCAGATAAATCTAGTTTCCTTATATTTCATTTGTCTGTGATCACCTAATTTGGTTGATATGAACTCAAAAGAAACACATCTCTTCTTAAAGGAGCTCCCAGGTGATTCAGTGGTTAGTGCTACTCTGTCCCACAATCAGTGTCCTGTGTTTTGACTCCTGCTCTGGACGCTGTTTGTGTGGAGTTAGCATGTTCTCCCTCTGTTCATGAGGATTTTTTTTCTTGGTATTCTGGTTTCCATTTCTAACAGACATGCATGTTAAGTTATTGGCCGATTTCAAATTAGTCTTTTGTGAGTTTTGCTAAGCAATGGACAGGTAGCCTGTCCTGTGCTAGTTTTTTGTCTTGCGTGTGATGCCACTAGAAGACAGAATTGAATTAAAGGATAATTTGGTATTTTCAGCTCAATTTTTTTTATGATCATCATATGTTAATTTGCCACATGAAATTTTGTACTAAAGCATTTTTTATACATTGTACAAAAAAACTAACCTGCTCTTGTGTTTTATAGTAGAAGGGAAGGGTATCACCGTACCAGTGTTAAAAATATGCTTTAAAACTTACAGAATATGTTAGACAAAAGTGTTATCAAGTATTGATCTTCATGTTGAGATTCCACACATATTATAAAACAGCATATCAATGTCATGTTAGGAAGGAAAAAAGCAAACTTATCATTTAAGTTGGTTGGATAAAATATATATATATATATATTTTTATTGGGCAGATATATGGATTATTTGGCATTTTAATAGATAAATATATAGTAGGAGCAGTATATGGTAAAAACTGATTTTTGTAAAGCATTAAAGACAATATATTGCTTTAATAATTGCTCTGTAATTTGAAGAATTGTCTTAGATTAGCATTCTTCAGGTTTAATGTGCTTATCAGATCAAATAACGTGCAAAATTGTATTCAGAAAAAAAATGCCTGTTGAGATCTTTTAGCCTCTAATGAGGGTCAGGTAATGTGCACAGTTCAAAGATTGATTGCTAAAGAGAGCTTCTTCCAAAGGACTGAATAGAGTAATTACACCTCAGCAGTAAATGAAACAATTTGTAATTGCCCAGAGAATGAGAAATACATTTAAAAGTAGATTAAAAGATGCCCGATTTCATGATGTACAAATGCAATCTAAACTAAATGTATAAGAGGAAAAAACATAATTTTACATGATTTAAGATATTATATAAACTGGTTGTTGCTTACTTCTGTTCTTTAACCCAACCTCACTGTATGTTATCCCGCCTTTAGTCTTTGTCTGTCATTTCTCCATAGCCACGAGCCGGTGTCCTCTGCCTTCCAACTTCAGTCTTGTATATTCTTGTCAGAGCATGTCCATTTGCTGTCCCAAACAAAAAGGCTATCATCACGTTAAGACTGCAATCAGGTGGCCAATCCCAAACTGTCATGGCAATCATGGCTTGATGCTGACAGACATCCTCTTGAAGTATTACAGTCTTAATCTCTGCTATCAATTCTTGCCAGTGTGCGTCAGGTGTCACACACTTATTATTTGCATATCCCAGCTGCTATAAAACTAGTAGAAAAGCAACATTGTATGTTTGGTAGGGTGCTGGAATCCTCTAGACCTTCTTGTACTGTGTCCAGATTTGCATCCATGTCTCTGTATACCAAAATGAAAGGACGGATTAAGCCAGCTTCAAGGAGGAGAGTTTCTGTAACCTACTTATTTATATGTGTGTAGATGACTGGTAGAAAGCCGGGGTGGGGTGTTATTATTATATAATTTGAAAAGATAAGACAAGACTTTTCTATTTTTGTAAATTTAGGGCACCATATAAAAACAAATATCCAGGAGGAACTGTGGGCTAACCAGAAATCATTCAAAATCTACAGTTTTTATCTGAGGACATTACTCTTGATATGGTCTTTCTTTTCTGACACATTCTACAGAGCTGATGCTGTAATATATTCAGAAAATGGCAACAGGACATTTGAAAAGTATTTGAAGTGGGAAACATGAACTAAGATGGGCCTCATAGTAATTGAGATTTTCTAATTGATATAAAAAAAATTACATCCAGAACAGAGTAATTTCCATTCCCCTAATTTGATAAGGTAGACTAAGTAAATAGACACAGCTAGAAGTCCATAAGTATTTGGACAGTGATACATTTTCAAAATTTTGCCTCTGTGCACCACCACATTAAATTTGAAATGAAGCGATCAAGATGTGATTGTAGACTTGCAGTTTTAATTTAAGGCGTTTAAGAAAAACATTATATGAGCTGTTTAGGAAAGTATTTGGACAAGCTAACATAATAATGAATATAACAGTCATTTTCAATACTTGGCTGAAAATCTTTTGCAGTCAATGACTGCCTGAAGTCTGGAACCCATGGCCTTCTCCAAGTGCTGGGTTTCCACCCTGCTGATGCTTTGCCAGGCGTTTACTGCAGCAGTCTTCAGTTTCTGCTTGTTCGTTGGAATTTCTGCCCTCAGTTGCAAGTCCATTTGGATTGAGATCAGTTGATTGATTTGGTCATTGAAGAATATTCCACTTCTTTGCCTTAAAAAGCACATGGTTTGCTGTCACAGTATGTTTTGGTTCATTGTCCATCTGTACTGTGAACAGTCGTCCTTTCAGTCTTGCAGCATTTGTTTGAATCTGAGCAGACAGTATAGCCCTGTATACTTCAGAAATAATCTTGCAACTTTTGTCAGTAGTCACATCATCAATAAACACTAGTGACCCACTTCCATTGAACGTCACATATGCCCATGACCACAACACTGCCTCCACCATGTTTCACAGATGATGTGGTATGCTATAGATCATGAGCCATTCCTTCTCTATTCATCATTCTGGTACATATTGATCATAATTTCATTTGTCAAAGGAAAACTGTTACAAACTGAACTGGTTTTTTAAAATATTTTCTGGCAAAGACTAATCTGTCCTTCCTATGCTTGTGGATTACCAATAGTTTGCATCTTGTGGTAAACCCTTTGTATTTACTTTCTGCTTATTGTAGATTTTGGCAATGATAGGCCTACCTCCAATAAAATGTTCTTCATTTGGCTGAATGTTCTGAATTGTTTTTTCTTTACCAAGGAAAGAATCCTGTGATCATCTAGCATAGTTGTCTTCCATGGTTGTCCATGTCTTCTGGTGTTGCTTAGTTTGCCAGTGTGTTCCTTCTATTTAAGAATGTACCAGATGGTTGATTTGACCAACTCCTGGAATTTCTGCTATCTCTCGGATGGGTTTGTTTTGTTTTCTCTGCCTATTGATGGCCTGTTTTACTTTCATGGACAGCTTTTTGGACCTCATATTAAATGTTCACAGCAACAGCTTCCAAATGCAAATTCCACACTTGGAATCAACTCCTGACCTTCTACCTGCTTAGTAGTTAATGAAATAATGAGAGACCTGCTCACACCTAGCTACAGAACAGCTTGTCAGTCAATTGTCTAAATAATTTGAGCCCCTAAAAATGGGGGGACTATGTATAAAAATGTCTGTCATTCCTAAATGGCTCAAACTATACTTCCGTTAAACCCTTTGAATTAATGCTGAAATGATTACACTTCAATCATGTCATTATTTCTTAATTTCAAATCCATTGTAGTGGCATATAGGCCAAAATTCTGAAATTGTTTTCACTGTCCAAATATTTATGGACTTAACTGTTTTTACCCAAAATGTATTTTTTATTTTAGAACACAAAAAGTATTTATCAATACTGATAAGCAGGGGCCTCATGTATAAACAGTGCGTACGCACAGAAATGTTGCGTAAGAACATTTCCACATTTCCATGTTCAAATCGTGATGTATAAAACCTAAACTTCGCATAAAGCCACGCACATTTCCACAGTAGCTCATACCCTGTCATATATAAGTTCTCCGCTCGGTTTTGCAGACTGGCGGCACCCAGCATCAAAGCAGTGCCACTGTTCCTGTGTGGTTTATCTTTCTTTTTAAGATCCACATTACTGACGCGGCTTTATAAATAGACTGAAATTAACCGCATATTGTTTATTAGTTTAATGCATTTAATTGTAATTAACCTGTAACAATATAATGGTCCACAGAATGGTCAAACTATTCCAAATAACATTGCTGCTTTAGCATTGTTACTCTCACTGCACCTTCTTTTTCTTCTTTTTCTTCTTACAGCTGCTCCCGTTAGGGGTTGCCACAGTGGATCATCTTTTTCCATATTACTCTCACTGCACCACTCGGAGTATTTATATCACTGTATCTGAGTGTAGAATCACAGCTCTACAGCAGCTGATCGGAAAGAGAATAATCGGTATACAGCATGAAGCACACACTGCCTCAGCCATGCTTCCTATTTGAACTGCTTCTCACACGGCAAACGCTTCAAAACCTTTCCTGTACGGACCTCGCGGTTCAGAAACAGTTTCATCCCAAGAGCTCTAAACGCAATCAATCACTCCATCAAGTGCTCCTTGTAGAACTGTTTGTACTTATTTGTACAATCACCTCACTGTAAACTTGCACTACAGTTATAATATTGCACAACCTGAGCCACTTTATAAAGCGCGTATTTACATATGATGACAATATCATTTTTTAGATGAAATGCAGCAAAATATGTTTATTATATTATACAGATAAAACTTTAACTTCATTTAAATAATCTATATTGTTAATAATTAAAGGACACGGTGTCGCTACGATTGCAAGGATCTGGCGCTCCATTTAGGGATTGTTCCTCCCTCACACTGTATGCTTCACTGGGAATGGCGTGAAGGATAGAATAATTAAACATGTGCTACAAAGATATTTCAATGTTCCTTAAAAGTTTTGAAGAATCTGCGTTATAAGCTTACAGATGGCTTAACGTCTATTACAGAGCTGATTGTGTGGCGATTGGTTACTTGGAGAAAGAAAAGGAAGGACAGGAATTGGGGGTTATTTGAAAGAGACAGTATTGCTGGAATAAATTATTTCATCGAAGGTCGTGCATAATCACTACGCCACCGTGTTCCCATGTTTAATAACATGCTTTAACTCCTATCACCATGAAAATTATATCAAGTATACATCTCAGTATTTTAATTATTCAGAGAGCTGTAATATTATGAATGTAATGGATTCTGTGTCCTGTCGGAGTAAGACAAAGCACAGAAGCACATAGTGATTCACAAACACAGACCATATAGAAGATCAAATACATAACAAAGCATTTAACATGCTACTTTAGTTACGATGGAATTTGAGAAACTAGTAAATTAAACAATTTTAAGATAAAGTTTATGATGTTCTACTTTAATGACAAAATAAACTACGTGATTAAAGTGGAAATTCGAGATTAAAGTGGACATTTTGTGCATTTATCCCTCTGTGTGCCTATTTTTTTTCTCTGTACCCTAATAAGCTTTCATACGAAACTAAGACGGTGAGCTACAACTGGGCTTTTCACGGCAAATTTGATATCTGACAACTTCTTTTTTTATTTCAGGCACTGTGTGACTTTGTGAACATGAGCTTTCGAGTTTCTCTGACATGCTATGTCACTCGATCAACTTTCTTTTCTTGTTAATACCATTGTTTAAACCAAAAAATAGTATGTTTTTCCTTGCCTCGGTATTCGCTGAAATTGTTCTATTTTTCCTTGTGGTTTTGCCATTGTCTTTTCACAGAACACTGAGCTTAAGGGCTATTTATATTGAATTACATATTCAAAGAGGCGTAATTCTGGGAGGAGATTGGGCGGGACAGCAGGCATGTGCACGTGCGTTAATTTCCATGCTGACCAGGATTTATGTAGCAGAAGAACGTGGAAGTTGGCGAACGCACAGATATATGCATCTGTATTTTTTTATGCGTAAGTATATTTCCGCTTTTGTGCTTACGTCATGTTATAGTGTGAATTTTACGCACAGGGGTTATGCATGAGGCCCCGGGTGTGTTGGTATGGGTGTTGGATGAGAGGAGGGAAAGGAGAGACACATTAAATGGTACAGTGAATAATACAATTGGTTTGTAAATCCTCAATAAGGTAATGCAGTGTTTATTAATAAACATGATGGTAGGTGGGTGGCACGGTGGGGCAGTGGGTAGCGATGCTGCCTCGCAGTTAGGAGACCCAGGTTTGCTTCCCAGGTCCTCCCTGTGTGGAGTATGAATGTTCTCTCCGTGTCTGCGTGGGTTTCCTCTGGGCACTCCGGTTTCCTCCCACAGTCCAAAGACATGCAGGTTAGGTGCATTAATGATTCTAAAAATTGCCCTTGGTGTGTGTGTGTGAGCGCCCCCTGCGGTGGGCTGGCGCCCTGCCCAGGGTTTGTTTCCTGCCTTGCGCCCTGTGCTGGCTGGGATTGGCTCCAGCAGACCCCCGTGACCCTGTAGTTAGGATATAGCAGGTTGGATAATGGATGGATGGATGGATGATGGTAGACTTGTGCACAAATAAGACTTAAAGATGCCACATAGCTGGCATTCATACAATTGGATAAGTGTGTTGCCCCAATATAACCTTGACTTATTCAGAGAAGTTTGTTATTTGTTATCTGCCTTTAAGAGAGAGTGGATTTGGCACAGAAAAAGATTCTGCCTACCCACTTTACCTATTTTGTAGTCCTGCTGGGATACTTCTTGGCTCAATTTGAAAATGACTAAGCTATCAGTTGAAATGTCTTTTCTGATCTAAATCTGTGTAGTGAATTGGTATTGAATATATATGCTAGTTGTAGTTTAATCCTAACAAACATTATTTTCAAACAAAAGTTTTCCCTTATACCATTCCCTCTATTAAAAGGGCCTTGAACCAAATACCAATGATTAACTTCGCAGTCACGTAATCCATGGTTGAATTTTCTGAAAACATGAGCAACGATGGGTGCAAAGGTATGAACAAATCACTGATTAATGTAAAGTCTACTTTACTGGAAAATGTGTAGTGAGGATTTACTGTGAACTGTTAATGGGTGCCTATGTTTACGGTGATTTAATAGGACATATCCTGATGAGCTTCCCTTGCCTCTTAGGAAAGTTTAAGGTCAGAGACTTCAAGCGATCAAAAAGATAAGCATCTGTTCACCTTTGCACTTTGGATTTGCTAACACTGAGCTATATGGGCTTTACAATTCATAACTGTCTTGTAATTTGCAAAGAACACGGTCAGGATCAACTTTCACCCAGACAAAGCCAAAAGAAACACCAAACATTACATTACTCAACTCCAATCAGCATAAACATTTACATGAAAAAGTGGCATTTAGACCACACAGTATAAAGAAGCTTGAGTGACTCTTCATCATTTTGCCTAAATATATTTCCATTAAGTGTTTTATAAATCATTGTCACATAAATATATTTTTGCCCAAAATGTACATATTCTTGAATCAATTACTGTATAGACAGTGTAGTTTATATATTATGTTTTATTTGATGGTTATGTTTTTTAAGCAGTGTGAAAAAAGATCAATGTATGAACGATGTAGTATGAAAATGTATAGAATCCAAATGGCTGGCAGTATAGTGCCCTTTAAAGTTTCTTTTGCCTAAAGATAAAGTTTATCATTAGTTGATTTACAATGCATTGCCTTTGTAGTTTTTTTCTCTAGGATTGCTTTAATGTTTACCTTAGAAATGGTTTCATTGACTTCATCTGCTAATTGGAATGTTCCTGAATAAATTAATGACATATACAAGTTGTGGGCTGTTTTGTCTTTGTAGAAGCCTCAAGAGAGACGCGAGCTTATCTGTAATTAGAGCAGTCTGTAAGTCTCTAGGGCTCAAGGAGACACATACTGTACTATGACAATGAAAACAAGTGCTTTGAGGCTTAAAGTCATCTACTAGTAGCCAGCAAGGTGGAAACTAAGGATTTCTTTGGCATAACTGGCATTATTACAATGTAAACAAAATAACGTATACATCACTTTTAACATAAAATAATATTTTATTACTTACAATAAATTTAATTATCTTTTTAATGATTACTCCTTCATGTGGTATAGCAGGTTCACGGCTCAAAATGGATGGCCAGTTTTTAAATAAATAATTGGCACACTCGTGGCTTAAAGAGGGGGCGTGGTAGTTTGGCCGGAGTGGTTCCCAGGTGTGATGCGGCCTTGGGTGTTTCCACACTGAAGTGCACAGGGATCGACCATGTCTATGATTGATGCCAGGAGCTACTTATCGCCGCACCTGTGCCATTATAAATAGGAGAAGAGCGAGTGTGGTGGGGGAAAAAAAAGGAAAGAAAAGGACGGAGGTTAAAAAGGAGTAAAGGGAGAAGGCTGGAGAAGGAGCCGGTGCAGGAGCAAGCGAGCGAGCGAGAGCAGGCTCGCTATACTAACGACAGGCAGCTGGGAAGTGAGCCCTAGCGGGGTGTTTAGCCAGCATCTGGGGCAGATGGATTGGGTCACTCTTGCCAAGTTTTGCAGAGGAGCAGGAGTGACCACGATCGAGGATGGCTTACCACGGAAGGCAGCAGGAGTCGGAGGCTTGGGAGGTGGAAGCCCCAGTGAGAGCACCATGGTTGCAGGGGAATCTGAGTCTCGGGTCGAAAAGCTACCAGTCCAGAAGGAGAAAGTTAGCTGGAGGTAGGGCGACTCCCCTGGTGCAGGGCTCGGATGGGAGAAGCAGGGGAACTGCCAGCTAAAGAAGCCACCAGGTTTTTAAAGGACTGCTGCCAGCCATTACTGATTTTTAAACTCATTTTTAAATGGAATATTTATTGGGATTTTAACCTCCACATTTTCACCCTGTCTTAATGGATTATTTATTTAGTGACATTTTGAGCACTGCATTTTATTTGACACTGTTTTGATTTTGTTTTGTTTGTTTTTAATAAAAGCACTGTTTGCACTTTGCACCTTCCCCTTGCTTCATTTGGTGTCCTCATTGTCCAGCTCATCCGGTTACATTACCGATGGCGTCGGGTTCAAGAGGCTCCCAGAAGAGCGGTGGGAGCATGGAGCAGAACCCGCATCGTCACACTTCACACCTAATATAATGGAATACAATGTTATAAACCATTTACATTTATTTCCTTGAAGAAACTCAATACAATAATATACTGCATATACTGTAAACTAAAATGATGAAATAGAATGAATAATGAGCAAGAAGAGAAAGTAACCTATCACATTTATAGTAGTTAATAATCAAATAACTTGATATTATTAGTTTGTGCTCAGTTAATGTGCAACAACCGAACTTTACAAACCTTGACAGGACATGAAAAATATACATTTTCACACCTGCCATCATTTACTTTCATTCAGCTGGATTACATACCTGCTACCTGGCTCATCCTCAGGTCATTTTTTCCTCATTAGATGTTTAGATGTTTTGCAGCTATCACAAACATCTTCTGAGGGGTGCAAAGACCAGGTTGACTAGGCATGACCTGAACTAGCTGGCTCCTCTCTCTTAGACCACAGCCACTGTGATGCTCTCTCTGAATTAATAGAAGAGTGCTAAAAAAAAGCAATAAATTCATGGAAAAGTGAAATGATATTTTCAGGTGCTGTCCTGCAGGAATGTGCTTGTTTCATTACCGTGCCCCTCATTTTAAATCAATTATGTACTTTCAATCATTCTCTCCCGGTTTTCTCTGTAAAACATCTATGGGAAAATATACTTAGCTAGCAATACATCTTGATAAATGTTTCATCTTAAAATTGCTTTCAGTAAGTCCCAGTTTTGCTTCTGCAGCTCAGGAATGACTTGCTGTGTGGTGGCGTTTTGCCACCTGCACATGTCACTTCAGACTGCACACTGACTTTTTATATAAACACTGCTTTGTGATTTATGTGCTCCTTCAGAAATGTGCAAGCATTTTACAGTATATAATCTTACTGTGCAAGGAGGACTGCACTGGTGAAAGATTTGTGATTAATATATGTACCTTTATACCTTTATGGAGACAAGAATAACAATTAATTGTCATTTGCAGTATGGAATAAATGTATTTTAATATTAAGACAAATAATTAATTTTGAATAATGAATTTACTATGATGATAATACAATAGGAAAGAAATCTACTCAGTCATTATGATGTAGTGCTGATCCAAAGGGGAGAATAAAACACTTTTTTCATATTTTTCAAATACTCAGTATTGTATTTGGTTGGAAACATTTGAATACCTAAATATTACTCAAAATAATTGTAATAAAATAAGCAACTGCTTGTTACCAAAACGTTTGCGAAAAATTGAACATTGTAACTAAGTGGAACAAACATGCCTCATGAAGAATCTAACTGATGTAACCAGAAATAAGAACAGTTTACAGTGCATCTGCATTCCAAAGTAATTGTGTCCTTAATCATTAAAAAAAACCTTTGTTTTGGAACTGTTGTTATGAATGCTTAATTCATTTTTAATAATTTTGTCTGATTTATTATTAGTTGTGAAGCAAAATCTAAGTATTCCTGTTGGACCTAAGAGTAGAATCTGGTAGAGTTTGTGTAAAAATGAATATACCACTCTTACTTGTTGTTTTCTGTTTTCCTCCTCCTCATTGATGCTGCCTCCTCCTGGATTCAAACCTGTGAGGTGATATCACATGATTAACTTACAGTCATCTTGCACTTACCTCTACACCATCTGGGCTGGTGTTGCAAACCCAAATGATTTTTCAGTTTTTCTACAGATCAATCACTGTACTCTACTGTAAATTTCAGTACAAGTACACTGTACATCAATGGACACATTCTCATTTATTGTATAACCCAGGATCACACCCAAACCTGATTACATTCTAAATGTTAGTGTATACCTCAATATTTTACTTTGTGTCTTGGCATTCCTATTTTTTCTAAACAAACACCTTCTAGATGCTCATGCTAGAATAATAGGCAATGCCTGATAACAAAAAACAATGAAAATTTACTATAGAAATTGATAGATACTTCAAAAACAAAATAGAATATACATACATCATGCCTAGGAACTGAACCCACAACTTCTCCTTTAAGGGCAGATATGCTAACCACTACATTACCGCTTCTTGTTATTTTTCGGGAAAAAATATCACACCTTTCTATTTCTTCAGAGTTTTACACTGGGCAAAATAAAATTATATCATAGTTTGTAAAGTAATTCCATATATGAGGTCCACTTCTACATTTATCTTCCACCTCAATCTCTTGATCTTGTTCAAATCATACAGTATGATGTACAGTATCAACTAAGAAAGACCTCCTGACCAGGTTTGGTGGTAGCATAGTGAATAGCATACATGCCCATCAACCAAGAAGCCTGAGTTCAATTCCCATTTATGACCTTAAATGTTTCCTCTAAGAAAAATAAAACAATATATTGGTGAATATTGTACACTGCCGCTCGTCAGGATTTCAATGATGCACACTTTGCTGCATATGCTTTATTTGTGCCAACAACACAGTGATTCTACTTATTTTACTTAAGGCTTACATATACAACATTTATATCTAAACTCTTGCTATTCAAAGTGAGAGGCTAAAATAACACAGTCTCAATAACATCTCTCATACTTCAAAAAGAAGATGGGTGCAAAACAGATTGTTTTCCTACTGCTACCTTATACTTGCTTTTCAAATACAATAGGTGCATACAATACAGATAAAAAAGATTATTTCAAAAATATTTTAAAAAACACTTTACTATCTTTGACATGAATTGAACCCTTTGTTTTTCATTTAATGGCCAGATTTTCTAACCACTACACCACAGTTTCTGAAGTTATTCCACATGAGATCCACTTCTACATTAATCTTCCACCTCAATCTCTTGATCTTTCATCCAATCATACAGTATAATGTACTGTATCAACTGAGAAAGACCTACTGACCAGGTTTGGAGGTAGCATAGTGGATAGCGTACATGTAAATAGTTGGCCATGTACAGTATGACCCTGGAAGTCATGCATACAACCACATCTTCTGACACTTTATGGTCATTTCTTCATTCTAATGCCTCTTACTGTATTTCATTAATATCAGGAAAAGAACTCTTCAATGAGGTTCAGAAAGAGAGAATATGGTGGAACGGCAACAACAGAGAAGATTGGGTGTTCCAGAAACCAAACCTCAACGTCTGCCGCCCCATGAAAAAAAACATTAAAAGGCATGTCTAATTTATCCATCCCCCATATATATATATATGCATACTCTGACGGTACATCAATCCATTATCCAACCCACTATATCCTAACTACAGTGTCACGGGGGTCTGCTGGAGCCAATCCCAGCCAACACAGGGCTTAAGGCAGGAAACAAACCCAGGGCAGGGCACCAGCTCACCACAGGGCGCACACACACACACCCACCCGCACACCAAGCACACACTAGGGACAATTTAGGATCGCCAATGCACCTAACCTGCATGTCTTTGGACTGTGGGAGGAAACCGGAGTACCCGGAGGAAACCCATGCAGACACGGGAAGAACATGCAAACTCCACGCAGGGAGGACCCAGGAAGCGAACCCAGGTCTCCTTACTGCGAGGCAGCAGCGCCATCTGATGGTACAACCTATTAAAAAAAACTTTCATTGTCCAACACAACTGTGGAGTGAGTCTCTTGTCTCTGCTTACCCTCCTCTGCTCTTCAAGGCCTCAAGGAGTGACTCCTCCTGGACTTGAACCTGAGGGATAAGATTACATGAATCACTGAGAATCAACGACCACTTCCCTCTACACCACCTGACCTGGAAACCATGATTTTTCACTATTTCTCTATATCTATTAAGTATATTTAATGACATTTGAAAAGAAGCACACCACATATCAAAGCACACAGTACATGTCGCAGTTTTCATGTCACATTTTGATAATAGTCCAGGATCACAGAGATTCTATTGAAAATCCAAGTGATACAAATGTAGTCTTTAGTTACCTAGTGTCCAAAAGATTACAATGATATAATGACACGTCATACCTGCTCCACAAATAACAATATGCAATTCCTGATAGAATATGGCCTTACTCACTTATAATATAGACAATTATGAAAACTTCTTAAACAAAAACAAGTTTTAACATCATGGCTGGGAATCGACCCCATTACCACAACTTTAAGGGCAATGCTGGTTTGGGTTGGGATATTTCACACATTTCAATTTTTTGTCAAACACAGAAAAGCCTCCGTCTGCCCTCAAACAGACTGAATGAGAGTTGAGTAAGAACTTAACACAAATATGAGGTAAAGTTCAACAATTAGCGTCCACCTCAATCTCTTCTTGTTCTTTCTTCAAATACCACAGTATCAACTGAGACAGTAACCCTGGTCAGGTAAGGTAGTGTAGTGGGTAGGATACATGTCTCTCAACCAGGAAGTGTAAGTTAAATTCCCATCCACGACTGACAAAGTTTTCATAAATAGAAAATTACCTTACATATACCTGTCATTACTCCAGGCCACTTCTTCTGGGATTTTCCATGACTGTAACAATATTTCTTAAGGACAGTCTAAGGTTCCTCAAGGATTTTCAAGAGATGGGAAGACCATGCACAATCCTACAGGGCTCTCAACATCAATGTGATTTGCTATGCATTTTATGTAACCAGAGCCATCTGTATGAAAGTCATCTCTGCCAGTACCAGACCACACTTCCCTATTTTGGAATGAGATCTTCAGTTTTACAGGCAAAACCTCAATTACAAAATAGATCATATTTAGTGACAAAACAAAGCTATATGTACTATTATAAAAATAATAATGAGCTTGAACGCATTTCATTATTGAGGTGTGCAATTGTCCCTTTTACCACTAGAACCAGCACACAATTCTCCAGTACAATAATAATGATAAATTTTATTTATATAGTGCCTTTCCCATGCGCAAGGCACTTCACAGAGTTTAGGAAGAACGGCAGGGTATGCAGTATATTGCAATGTACTAAACCAAATAAATAAATAAAGAAAAGTGAGATAGCAAATTCAGAAAAAAAGCCTAACAGACAACATAATTGATGATCTAGCACACACACACAGGTTACATAAGCATCTTGATACAGAGGTAAATTGAGAGAAGGGTAATACAGTCAGGTAGAGCTAAAAGCCTTCCTGAACAGATGAGTTTTGAGTTGTTTTTTAAAAGAATTCATGGAGTCAGCTGATCTGATTAATGTCCATAGGTCATTCCAGAGTCTGGGTGCTATACAGCTGAAGGCCCTGTCACCCATGGAGTGTAGATTAGTGTGGGGCACAACAAGATTGCCAGAATCAGAGGACCTTATTGGGTGGACAGGCACATAGTGATGTAGAAGGCCACTGATGTAGTTTTGTGCAAGACTGTTTAAGGCTTTGTAGGTTATTAATAGAATTTTATATTCGATTCTGTAAGACACGGGGAGCCAGTGAAGGCAAAGCAGGATGGGTGTTATGTGCTCGCTGCTGCTGGTTCGAGTAAGAACTGTTGCAGCTGAGTTTTGAATAAGCTGGAGCTGTGATATAAGATTAGAAGGGGCAGCTGCCAGTAGGGAATTACAATAATCGATGCAGGATGTGATAAAAGCACAGACAAGTTTCTCAGCATTAGAAAAGGAGAGCGAACACGGGATATGTTACGGAGGTGAAAGTAAGAAAGTTTCTTAATGTGATTTATGTGGGCGGAATAAGAAAGGAAGGAATCAAAAATGACACCAAGATTCTTTGCAGTAGGGGCAGGTCTGATGAGATCACCACCAAGATTGACTGGAAAGGAGCTCATTGTATTAAGTTGTACTTTAGTCCCAATTTGCAGGAGTTCAGTTTTGTTGCAATTTAATTTTAAAGAGTTCTGCTCCATCCAGGTTTTAATTTCACTGAGGCAAGTCGTGAGCTGAAGAAGCTCTGATGAAGTTCCACTTTTAATATTGAAATAGAGCTGAGTATTGTCTGCATAAAAATGATAACCCAGTCCAAAGCTACGAATAATATGGCCAAGGGGAAGCATATAAATGCAGAAGAGATGAAGGCCGAGGACAGAGCCATGAGGAACAGCAAGTGGCATCTGTTCTCACTAATGGCCCATCATCGAGGCATCCTCAAAACACAACTGCCATCAATTACACCAAGAACGCTTAGAAAAAAATGTTCCCCGAAACCAGCTACACAATGCATTTCCAGGAATATATTCAATGAACAAGGTCTCTGGAAAATGCTGCATATTCATTCGAAAAACGCTTTGCTAAATTTCACCAATGTACACTAAGGGTGAACTTGCAGATTCCACCCCTTAAACTCTAATGTAATTTTTATATTAATATTTATTATTATGGTGTTAATGTACATGCTTTATGCGGCGCTCAGAATGGGCCTATCCATGCAAATGAAGGGATGGATAGGCCACATAAATAGCACCACTAACCACTGCTTGGAATTAAAACTAAGAAAGGGGTGGTGCTCCGGACAGGAATAAAGAGACAGGATCATAATTGGCATGAACAGTGAGGTGTGAAATGGAAGGACAAAGTTCAGGGAAGCTCAAGGAAGACACAAAGCTCAAAGGTTACTGTAAAACTCCAGTGATGGTGCCAGGTGCTGCAGTTGTGAATGTAGACATTTTTTCACTAGAAGCAAAAAAGGGAGGATAAGAAAAGTAGACGCAGAAACAATAATACTTGCCTAATGTTAAAAATAAAAAACAGAATCTACAAACATTGTATAAAGAAAAGTTCTTACTTACACAGCACTTCTGATACATCTGATTAACAGCACTACAACTAACACCCACTCTCCTATCAAACATCCCAGGCAAAGCTACAAAATAGAGCTAGTTTACAAATAAGAAGTCTTATTCTATGAACCAGATATTTACCAGTGTCTTTTTCTATATAACTATTTGCAACTTTGAGATAATACTTAAGAGATAGGTCTGTTTGAAGACCATACCATTTATCTGTTCTTTGATTAGTGTAATGAAAATAATTTATAGCTGTGCAATGTAAATGATCCCAACTTATAAAAGAGGCTGCTCTGTTGAGACAAGTGAATCTGCCATGCTGCACTAAACAAGACCACAAATTGGCACCATTTTTTAATGTAACACAAGAACGTTCATCTTTGGATTCATTTGTAACAGTGGCTCATGACTATTCTTTATTTACGGAGCATTTCCCCTAACATAACCAACCATGGAATCCCAATAGGTTTATTTTCTCCATGAATCCTGTTCACTTCTGTTAACTGAAGTTACTGTCTGCTCTGTTCATAGGTTAAGAGATCGCAGTTACTATGTGAGTGGGACTTCGTATTACCATACCATCCATCCCTCCATTTATCCATCCATTCTTCTTCCAAACCTAAGCTTCCTAAACTTTTCCAGGGCAGGGTCATGGGGCAGCTGC
The DNA here is from genome assembly GCA_026402145.1 of Polypterus bichir lapradei. NCBI lineage: Eukaryota > Metazoa > Chordata > Cladistia > Polypteriformes > Polypteridae > Polypterus > Polypterus bichir. The sequence continues at coordinate 22,653,899 of JANRMT010062808.1, read as the reverse complement.
AGCCTGCCACAGAAAGCAAACAGCACAAAGCACGACAAGGTGCCTGTCCATCACAAGACAAATACGCACAAACCCAAAAACAGCGTGAAACCCGATACAATACACAATACCATACATAAAACACTACATATATGTTTGTGCTCAAAACTTTAAGGGGGAGAAACCTCCACCCCAATTTAATGTAAGAATATCACAATGCTCTACACTCTAAGAATCAAACTTACAGACACCTTACTTCTGGCACAAAATTAAGTCAGATATAAAAACAATTGAGTTAAATTTTTACAACGTTTTATCATTTATTGCCATTGTTTTTCACATTTTTCTGTCTGTCTGTCTGGTGAACTCCCATTATCTTCCAGGCTCCAATGACCATGACGGGACATGCCATCCAGATAGAGTGGTTATGAAAAGTGTCTCAAGAAAATTATTAGCTCCTGAAAATCTCCTCAGAATGGCAGATTCACTCAGACTAACGTTTCATTACTAAGTTGTTTTTAGAGCCAAATCTCATATTGCACTTTTAGTACAATATGTTTGTACTTATTCTGTTTGTTTGTCATCAGCAATGTGTTGTTTGTGCTCACTAGTGATGAGTGAACCTGGCTGAATTTTTTTTTTATTAAGTTCGGTGAAATTTGGGAAAATGTTCAGGACCTTTGAAGAATTCAGTCAAATGCATTGAAGTCAGTGGGAAAAAAGAAATTGATCTTGAGTGGATTATGAAGGTGCAATAGTCTTTTAAGAGTTTCTGAAGTCTACAGAAGTGTTTGCAAATTATTCTGCACCAAAAATTGTGTCCAAAAATGTGACCTGAGTGTGAGGCTACAGTGGCAACTATTGTTTGGTTTTCCCTTATAGACTTGCTCGCTCACTGCTGCTGCTACCAAATAGGCACAAAAAGCATGGGGACTCTTCAATCGTTCCTGGTTGATCAACTGAACAGTAGTCTGGGTAATACTATTAAAGGGGTAGGTATACATATTTAGCACAGCTCACATATATGTCTATACAAAACACACAACATTTAAGACGCAAATACAACAACACATTTCCAGTTGCCCTGTGATTGCATGTTTTGTGTTTATATGTTTTGCAAATTTTCCACTCATTTTTAGTGTACTCTCAGGATTCTCAAATTAATGTCCTATTTTTACACTATATTTGCCCTATATTTACTCAATTATTAGGATATTAAAGGGGCTGTCCCATTCAACATCAACATTGGCTGCTAAAGCACACTCCTGATATTCACATTGAGAGGCCACAAGAACAAATCATCACCAACATCTCTCATAGTTCAAAAAGCACAGCAAAGTGCAATATGTTCAGATGAAACACCTGTGACATTAAGTGTCAAGCTGCTGGAATCCTTGTTGTATTACAGTACAACCTGGTAAACATTACAGCTTTATTTATTACAGTATATATTAGAAGACAATATTACAGCAGTTGATCAAGAAATAGTATTCTTATGACCTTCTTCCATCGTCCTCTGCATGATTTTGATTTCTTCAGTGATTATTTTCACAACTCCATGTTCATTAACAAACCAGTTTAAATAGCATAGTGGAAAGGGAGCACAGTTGTTAATTCGGGGGCCAGGGTTCAGTTCTTGCATACTCCATGAATATTTGACAAACATAGTAGCTTTTCATTTCTCTTATTAAGATTGAAATAAAATAAGGTTTTTCCCCAAATTCAAAAGAGAATACAATTTGACAACATGTTGCTCTTTTCTGGCCTTTCCTCTCATGCAATCTTCTCTCTGATAACTTCTACAACTATACAGTCTGTCTTCTGTTGGATGACCCCATTCTCTGCCACCATTCATACCTTCTTCTTCTTTCGGTTGCTACCATTAGGGGTTGCAACAGCTGATCATCCTTTTTCATATCGTCCTGTATTCTGCATCTTGCACTGTTACACCATCACTTGCATGTCCTCTCTCACCACATCCATAAATCTTCTCTTAGGCCTTCCTCTTTTCCTCTTCCCTGGCAGCTCTATCTTTAACATCCTTTTTTCACTATACCCAGCATCTCTCGTCTGGACATGTCCAAACCAACGCAATCTCACCTCTCTGAATTTGTCTCCTAACCGTCCAACCTGAGCTGACCCTCTAATGTCCTCATTTCAAATCCTGTCCATCTTTGTCACACCCAATGCAAATCTTAACATCTTTAACTCTGCCACCTCCAGCTGTCTCCTGTTTTTTTGCCAGTGCCACCGTTTCCATCCCATATAACAGTTGGTCTTACTATCATCCTGTAGACCTTCCCTTCCCTTTCACTCTTGCTGATACCCATTTGTCACAAATCACTCCTGACACTCTTCTCTACCCATTCCACCCTTCCTGTACTTTCTTCCACAGTACCCATTACTCTGTACTGTTGATGCCAAGTATTTAAACTCATCCACCTTCGCCAGTTCTACTCCCTGCATCCTCTCTATTCCTCTGACCTCCCTCTCATTCATACATGTGTATTCTGTCTTGTTCCTACTGACCTTCATTCCTCTCCTCTCTAGAGCATATCTCTACCTCTCCAGGGTCTCTTCAATCTGCTCACTACTCTCGCTACAGATCACAATGTCATCAGCAAACATCATAGTCCACGGGGACTCCTGTCTAATCTCGTCTGTCAATCTGTCCATCACCATTGCAAATAAAAAAGGGCTCAGAGCTGATCCCTGATGTAATATCACCTCCACGTTGAATGCATCCATTACTCCTATCACAGACCACACCACGGTCACACTTCCCTTGTACATATCCTGTACTACTCTTACATACAGTACTTCTCTGTCACTCCCGACTTCCTCATACATACAACTCCTCTTGAGGTACCCTTCTTATGCCACAATCCATTCGTCATGAATGTAATCTTTAGGTAAGTCATTATTTGCAATTGTTTCCTGAAATCAATCCTTAACCCTGCTTATGCAGAATAGACATGCAGATAAACCGGAGTCTATCCCAGAAAGTCTTGGGCACAAGAAACAATCCCTGGAAAGGGCACCAGCCACACACACATCAAGGGAAAATTTAGCACCAACAATCCAAGTAACATGCTCTTCTGTGGGCAGTGAGAGGAAACCAAGCCACCTAGAGAAAACCCACACAGGGAAAACATGGACACTGCACAAAGGGTCTACCCGTTACGTGAATCTCACCACTGAACCGATTCTAAAATCCCATTGTTACAAAAGTAGCATGCTCTTTCATTATCTCCACACTCCTCCATCCAATCAGCAGTCTCTAAGAGTTCCTTAAGTTGGACACCTCTTGCGCCCACAGAAGTTGGCAAACAGTGATCACCAGACTAAGCATATTAAATTTACGTCATTATATTTTCTCAAGCTTTGAAAGGCTAAAATTTACAGCTGAAATGATATTAGGTCCAGAATGAAATGCAGAGTACAGTGTCTCTGAGCATTTTTCTGCAGTGCTGCTCGATTCAGATTCTTTTATAGTTCTTTCTGACTGCTTAAACTTGATTTCTGAAACTACAGCTCATTTTATCCAAACTCTATACACAATACCCATAAACACTCACACAATCCAAAACAAGTCAGACATCTAATGTAAAGCACACACTTCATTCAAAACCATACTAACTCTTCTAAAAATGGTATTTTTATATCAAAACTCAACATCAAAATATCACATGAAAAGCTAATTCTAAACACAAACTACACACTGATTGGAAAATGCAAAACAATGCAATCCATTTTGCTTTTTAGTGTGCAGTGAAATTGTTGGTATTCACGGTTAACTCTGCTGCTTATGGATTAAATACAAGCTGCCTCTCACTCTTTCAGAGTCTTTTTGCACTTCTGAAAAAACACACATTTACTCATCTTTGTGTATTTTTTTGTGAAATGTACCATATCTAAATCTATAGATACTATAAGTATTGCACTGCAGAGGCCACAGTTACTGTACCCATCTTCATTTCCAAATTATTACATTATTCTAGCCACAGTAAAATGCGACACATTGGCCCACACATATTGATCTGCTTCTCTCATGTTCAAGGCATGGTTGATGACATGGTTAACTAGTGTTGCCTGCATCTCATTTGAGACCCTTGTCTCCTTCAACGAGACCTTCCTCTTGCTCTGTGTCTCTGCCTTCTCCTCTGCTCTCTCAGTTGCCTCTGTGGTGCTCCGTTGGGTAGCAGGTAAGTACAGAAGCCTCATCACTTGCCTTTGTATTCAGTTCAATGCTCAGGCTGAATAACAGTGTGGAAACTCATTGGTTGAACCCTGCCTGACAGGTATGTCAAATTCCTCCACTGTGTGGCATTGCCCTATATATATGTTACAGGACAAACCCAATTTTTGGCCAAAATATGCATAATTATATACTGTATATACACTACCAATCAAAAGTTTTACAACAACTCAGTTTTTCTTCACAATTAATCAGCTGAAATGCAATCAATGACCTAAAATGCTGAAAAGAGAAGCAGTAAACTGCCAGAGGTTTACATTTTAAATTTAACTTTGCAAACACTGAAAAATGAAAATATCAGACTATTACAAATGGGCCTTCTTCAGGGACCAACTAATAAGTTACCACCTAAAGATGTTCAGCAGCAATTAAAATAAATTAAGCTTTTCAAATTGAAGCAAACAATTTGCACAGATGTTTCAACTTCTGTTGATTACTTCAAAAACTTCTGTTTCTCTTAAAGCAGAGTTAGAACAGACTGCATTATTACACCCTCTGACTTACTGCTTGGACAATATTACATTGGCAGTAGTGTATATACCATTCTGAAGGAACGATCTGTTATGTATAGTGCAGCAGTGGTAGCTTTGTGTTCATATTATTGTACATATTTGGCCATGTACCTTGTGGGCCTGGTGGTCTGTTGCCACCTTTATGTATTTGTTTTTTTTCAGTCTAATGCTTCTTACTGTAAATATGATATCATTATCACATTGAATGGCACTGGTAGAGAAGTGTGTAGAAAAGCTCTGCAGTGTTTGTTCTGTGGAGCTCTGTGCTATTTTGCTGATTTCCAAATATAGGTGTTATCTAACGTAGCATTAAGAAATGTTATATGAGAGTTCATCATACTTTGTACTTGGTGATTTAAATCTGTGCAATCAGAAAACATCATTACACTAATTCAATATTATTTGAAAATGAACAGTGTCAGATCGGGTGTAAATTTATGCTGGCGCTGTTAGTTAGGGTCAGATCCGGGGGGGGTACGGAGGGGAGAGCGTGAACGTGACTGAGAGAATAAAACTGAAAAAAGCTAACTTTTACAAGTACCATAAATTTACACCCGATCTGATGCTGTTTGTTTTCAAATAATATTGAATTAGTGCGACAATGTTTTCTGATTGGTACAATTCAGGTTATAAAATGATTTCTTCAAAAAGTCACATATATTTATCTCTTTCTTTTTTTCCCAGTGCTGCGTTGACATCATGAACCAGAAGGCGTGAGCTTATTCAGTGAGAGCAGGAGTAGGTGGCCGTTTGCTGTGTGCTACAACATGCTTGACCTGGCGGCGATCTACGCACTTGTACTGTTCAAGGCATGCATGGGGTCCACTGAGAAAAGAAGAGCAATCTTGGCTCACCTTGCAGAGGAACTTTGTCATCACTACTTATAAGAAAAGACGATGGAAAAAGAAAAAGAGGATGCAACATCGATAAGCTTCTGTTCCAGGACTACTGCTTCCCCCAGTAAAGCAAACTCAGTCAGTGTCAGGCGCCCCTTCAGTGTAATAGGAGCCACCCCTTCAGTGTAATAGGAACCACAGCATAGAGAGAAGTATGTACATTGCAACAGGTACACATGTCGTAAATGTAGAAAGGATGGTCTTTGGGTGTGTGTGAACTGTTAACATTTGAATTTAATGATTGTATATACCGTGGAACTGACCTCTCTGTACTATTCTTTCCTCTGCATGTCCTGGAGTACAAAAGAAACATCACTATGCATCAAAATGTGGAGATTGGACAAGATCGAAAAAAAAAAAAAAAAAAAACATGGTCACTGATTACAAGCACAAGAGGGCATGTGAATGAATATGAATAATATGAATAATGTTGCATCCGTGCTACAATGTTTTCCAAAATGTACTATACAGGTCATAAAATTAATTATTCCAAATATCATATATACCTATGTCTCTGTTTTTTTGTCAGTGCGGCTTTGACATCATGGACCATAAGGTGCATACTAATTCAGCATGAGCAGGAATACTCAATAAAACAGAATAAAAAAAAATCAAGTGACGGTAAGATACAAAGAAGGCAGATTCACCAGCGTTTGTGTGTCAGCTTTTATCCCTCCAGATCAGAGAATTTCCAGTTCCATTGTCTCAAAACACCACTCACAACTGCAGTTATTCCCAGTTTCAAATAAAAACTAACAGTGCCAAATCTGGGGTGGTGGTGGTGGGGGGTTGTATCATGATCGTGACTGAGAGAATAAAAGTAAAAAAAAAAAAAGCTAACTTTTACAAGTATTATAAATTTACACTGGCTGTTACAGAAGCAAATCAAATGTAAGTGTTTATTGTATAATATTAACAATAAGAGCAGCTCACTACTCAAAATGATAAATTTGGGAAGTAGTCAGGATTGATCTGGTGACCTCTTTATTACAAGGCAGCAGTTCTTACTGCTGCACCACAGAAGCTGTCATATTACACTTGTGCCTTTTGTGAAAATGTATATTTGATATTTGGACTTCAGGCTTCACACATTATACATTTCATGTCTACATTTTGTCATTTATTACTAAAACATGAAAATTACATACAGTAGATTGTTGTAGACGTGGAACACACATGAAATGTATGTATTCCAAATAACGATATATTACTTACCCTCTACAACTCCAGCACTTCACTCCAAGATTAACACTGAGCACTAAGAACCGTCTTTGCGACTTGAGCTGTGGCGGTGGGTGAGGGGATGGGATAGCAGGCTGCTTGTGTTGATCGACACATTTACAAGACAAAAGATGCTGACGGAGAGGTGTGAAGGGATTTAAGGTGGGCTGGGACTGCAAGTTTTTTCATAGGCTTTTGTAATTCTAGTGTTAATTAGATTCCGTTGCACACCTCAATTAGTAATTACATTCAATCTCATTATTATTCTCATAATAATCCATGATTGTTTTCTTTTTAGTAGTGAGATATTAAAAAGAGAGAATGTTTCTGATTGTTTGCTGGCATTTTACACCTTCAGGAAAAAAATATTGTTACAAATATTACACAGACCATTTTGCATTTACTGACAACTGTAAATATGCAAAAAAACTAATTTATGTCTTGTTATTAGAAGCCATACATTAACAAGTCCACTTGTTGCATCAAATGCCAGACTATTGCGTAAATGGTTAGCTTTTGCATCTGGTGCATTTCTGTACAGTGCTGGAGATGTAGAGAATCTAGTACAGGCATCAGTACGTTGAGACATCTGCAGAGTATCCCTTGCGCTAAAGCTATTTTTTGTCCTTCTCAAAATGAAGGAGGAGCTTTTGGTTGATAAGAGAAACTAAGTAAAATACACTTATCAGTAATACTAGATAATGTTCTTTAGGTCTCCCAAAGGTACTAGGATGTAATAGCCTGCACTCATGTAAAATTTACAGCACCAACAAGCTCATTAGAGGCTAACATGTAAAATACAAATCATTCAATAACATCGGTAAATGACAATGTCATGTATGATTGTGCAATCAGACATTCTGGTCAGGGAGAACCCTTCAGTAGGAGTGACATGCAAAGCTATGACACTAGTGACAGATGATGCAGTTTTATTTAATTATTTTGCTAATAAATGTGCAATATGTGTTTGCACATAAATTTACTATATATTCTAGTACTTCTGAAGTTTGTCCTTGTATATAATTTCACTTGCTGCCAGGTGTGTTTTATATTACTTTGCTTCTGAGTACATAATTGTTTTAAGTACTTTAAATCTGACATTTACAGTCTAGTACATTTACAATCAATCTGGGCAATTCAAATGACTCTTTTTTCCTTTTATCATTTGAATAATGCTATTATTAGTTAGAGCCAGCACGGTGGCGCTGCTGCCTCGCAGTTAGGAGACCTGGGTTCGCTTCCCGTTTCCTCCCTGCATGGAGTTTAAATGTTCTCCCCGATTCTGCATGGGTTTCCTCCGGTTTTCCTCCCACAGTCCAAAGACATGCAGGTTAGGTGCATTCTACATTGTCCCTAGTGTTTGCTTGGTGTGTGTGTGTGTGTGTGTCTGCCCTGCAGTGGGCTGGCGCCTTGTCCCGGGGTTTGTTTTCTGCCTTGCGCCCTGGGGTTGGCTCCAGTGGACCCCTGTGACCGTGTAGTTAAGGATTTAATGGGTGGAGGTGGGTGGGTATTATTAGTTATGTATTGCATAAACTCACAAGCACAATGTAGTTAGGCATTAACTGGTCTGCTATAGACTGCCAAACAGCCTCTTTGGTTTTCTTAATAGTGAACGTATTTCCTTTTGGTGTTTTTATTTATCAAGTATTACTTTTTGTTTAGCTGCTGAAAAACTGTCACTACTTCTGGTATATGGTGTTCTGTCTTATAACAAAAAAAACCTCTTAATTCTTCAAAGCTAGTCCATATTACACAATACATCCTATCAGCTTCACACTTAAAGTCACAGGTACCCGGTCTGTAGATGTTTCACTCTGCTCTGTGTATTTTGAACCAGGATAGATGTTCATTCTTGGGGCTGCTTAAATAACATCAATGAGTGCATAATCATGGATTGCCTGAACCCATGTTGAGTTATCAAGATACACGACGTTAAGCCTCAATTGTAAAACTAGACTTATTTAAGCAGCACTTAATGAACTAAGTCTTGATTTCTTAAGTGCGCTTTGTGGAATACCCCCCTGGTCTTTCATGGCCATGTTAGGAGTCCCCTTCTCCAAAGGTTCTACATAAAACGAAACAGGTAAGATGAGAAATAACAATAAAAAGAAAAAGAAAAAATACTAAATGACTGAAAGCACCAGAAATCCCTAATGAAAAATAATTAAATGTCAAACGAGAAATTAACAAAAGATTTATATTACAAAATGCTCCAAGCTATATTACAAAAATCAACAATCTAAACAAAGATAAATAAAACTAAAGAATGGGGAGGAAATCCTGGACAAATCTAAGCTCTGTGTTCTGCTTTCTACGGGTGATTTTTCATACTGAACCCAAAAGCCCAAATTGTCTTATCCTACAGGTAGTCATAGAGAATGAGCCCTTTATGACTCTAGAGAAGTTATTAAGATGTTACTAATTACACTTTGATTCGTTAATACTAGCTAATCAATGATAAATAAAAATTCAAACTCTTAATGGGGGTCCTATGGGGTTTAGTTTAATTGATCATCCCACAGCACCGTTGTAAATGTCTTTTGGGTTGGTCCATCAAGTGATTTCCTTCTTAGTGATCAATGCTAATTACCCAATAATAATTTTAATGTTTACAACCAGTTGAAATTCTAATACTTTTGAGTCTTGGAGGGAAACATGTTTTCTTAACTGTATTATTAGAATACAGAAACCGATTCTTTTTAGTATGCTTTTCTACTAATGCCTTTCCTCATGTTTACAATAATTTTGCTGATTACTATACCAAGAGGAAATCTTCACAACAGCAACTTTCTCAAAACTATAATTGTGTCATGGAGTCATTGCCTGGACCTCATTACCTAAAGGTAGTTTATACGCTTTATCAGGTCCAGTAAACAAAACAATGGAAGAGTACTGTATATTAAAGAAAATCAAGCTACTAGATTCATTAATCCTTTATATAGTCCCACTGGAGCCATTTTTGTCTTTGTGGAGAAGAAAGATGTTTCCCTTTGTCTATGCACAGACTACAGGGAATCACTGTAAAGAATAATTACCCTCAACCAATAATATAATTGCTTTTAAATCAAACCAAATATTTAACCACATTTGCAAAACTCAATGTAAGAGAGGGTTATAACCATCTGTATCAAGGAAGCTAATAGAAGCTTGCAAGTTTTCCGGTCATTTATGAGTAAAACTTTTCCTGTTCTGGGACAATATGTTTGTATGAACAAGTTTCTGATGTATTTATTTTTCATAGTAATTGATTTTGTCTGCTAGTATTTCTTCCTACGTATATACATATTCTAGGATTATTTTTGTATTTCACTGTAACACTATTTCATGTTTACAGCATGAGAAGTTTTGGATATATTCCAGGGGTAGGCAATGTTGGTCCTGGAGGGCCGCAGTGGCAGCAGGTTTTTGTTCCAACCCAGTTGGTTAATTATAAACCAATTCTTGCCAATCTCAGTCCTTATTTAATTTTATGGCTTGCTAATGGGTGGTGCAGTGGTAGTGCTGCTGCCTCGCAGTTAGGAGACCTGGGTTCGCTTCCCAGTCCTCTCTGTGTGGAGTTTGCATGTTCTCCCCATGTCTGCGTGGGGGCGCTCCAGTTTCCTCCCACAGTCCAAAGACATGCAGGTTAGGTGGAATGGCAATTCTAAATTGTGTTTGTGTGTCCTCTGGTGGGTTGGCACCCTGCCTGGGATTGGTTCTTGCCCTGTGTTGGCTGGGATTGGCTCCAGCAGACCCCTGTGTTTGGATTCAGCAGGTTGGAAAATGTATGGATAATCTGCAATGTAATGTTCTTATATTGTAGATTTTGTTCCTTTCCAAGGAAATCATCCAAATGATTTCAAACCTAAAACAGATAATTTTGAGTCTGTCACATTTTCTCTTAACTGTGTTATTAAATGAAACAGGGCATGATGAATTCATGCCTGTGTAAATGGAAACACGGTAGATGTAGAACTGCTGGCTCTTTTGTCATTTGCATCTTAATAAGGAGCCATTAAAAACACTGAATGCAGCTGTCCAAAACCAAAATAAGAAATTAAGGGTGGGGAAACTTAACAAGCAAGATCACTAAAATGAAGCAGAAAAAAGTTACTTGTGCAATAAGTGCTTCATTAGATATAATTATCATCTCATTAAGAAAATGGGTTGGAACAAAATCCTAAAGCCACTGCGGCCTTTCAGGACCAGTGTTGCCTACCCCTGGAATACTCCATGCACACTTTAAGCAGCATGAGACATTTTTGTGTTAATGTTATGATAGATGGCTGAGCATTACATTTGAACTTTAAGCTGAAAACTCCAAATAAAAGACAATATGGAATAGAATAACTTCCTTCAAACCAAAATATTGTGGGGAAGTGTTTTGTTTTTGATCTTGGCTTTGTGTTTTATTTACCTCTTTTAACAATAATTACCCATCCTTCCTTCATGTATTATTTCCCCTTAGCACTATCTTTAACTACACTTTAGAATTTTCGTTAGTGTATTACTGCAAAAAGACTGTTTTTTCACTACTCAGTTTTCAATCAGCTTCACAGAAGTTCAGTCCCATCACTGCAACACTGTTTCAGTATATTGTATATCGATGGTATCCTGATTTATTCACCAAATTTTGACATGCATGTGAGTGGTCGTGGCTATGTTTTCATTTTTACATTTGATTCAAATACAGAGAAAGCCCATTTTCACACAGTTAACAGTTTACCTAGTGCAGGATCTCCAGCAGTTTTGCGCCACTCTTATCTCATGGTAATAAAGCCATTTGTAGCCAGTTAATTTCCATAACGAATGCTGCACTACCTGGCTGAATTTTCTATCTTGCTGACAGAGCTATCTGTGAGTTCTTTGAACTTCCAGGAAGCGAAGACTGGAGTCAAACGAGTGAAGAAGTTTACTGTGTTTGCTGTGTACAACTCCAAGAACAAAGTGTGCTTAAAAGGACTTATCTGAGTGTTATTTGTGCGACTCTGGATCTCATTTGTGACAACGTATTAGTGGTGCTTTCCTAATCAAGGAAAAATCATTTGTTCCGTTAAAGTTGCACCCATTAGATTTCCAATAAAATGAAAATATGTATTTTCTTTCGTTTTTCTAAGAAATCATTCATAATTAACAAGTCACCAGCAAAAAAGAAAATATCAGATGCTCCACATGAAGGTCTACAACTCTTTACTTTGAGATACTGGAGTATCCAAGGAGAGAGAGAAAGAGACAAAATAAGCAGGGTCTCGGTCCAAGTCAGGACAATATTATTAATAAATTTAAAGTAAGTACTAGGAGAACTCTAAACTAACTTAATGCTTTCTAAATGTAAACATAGTAATAACTTAAATAATATACTAATCTAGAGGTCATCAAAATAGATTTAACCTGGGGTCGGGGTTGGACTGGACCAGGAACCTGACCCCTTAAGCTTCCCCTACCTGTTACACAAAAACCTCTCACACTTTAGCAGGTACACTAGTTTACTCACTATTGGACACTATCGTGACATCATGTGCATCCATCCATTATCCAACCCACTAAATCCTAACTACAGGGTCACGGGGGTCTGCTGGAACAAATCCCAGCCAACACAGGGCACAAGGCAGGAAACAAACCCCGGGCAGGGCGCCAGCCCACCGCAGCATCATGTACATGTTAAGTCAATTCATACAGTATCTGTCAAATGTCTGTGTAAGATAGGTTGTACTGAATTATTTCTGGTCTTATTACCGTTCTGAATAAACAGAATGAACAAGCTCACTAAGTTAAATTCATATTGTTTCATATTACCAACAAACATTTTGCATTAAAATTATGTATTATCAGTTCAATTTTTTCTTAATTAATTTATATTTCATTATGCTATTAATAACATCTTTCAAATGAAATAGAATATAATTGTATCTATGACTTTGAACAACCTGAGGTGAGATGAAGTAGGAATTGCCACAAGCAATGCTTAATGATCCCTAAAAAGACCAGTTGTTAGGTCTTTTCTGATAGTCTTTAACTAGTTTTTACTCCTGTTGTCGAGCTGGGGAGACACCTAATAAAATAACTGAACCACCTCAGAGGAATTGTCATCTGTATAGCTCTCCTCATCATGTCACCTGTCTTCCCCTTCTTTCCAGTGCAATCTCCAGATCATTTAATGCCACTCCTGTACCCTTTGCTCCATCCCACTGCAGATTATTATATATTTCCTCAAAAGTCAGAGTCACAAAAGTATTTGTAAATGTTAAAACAAAATAAATCTACTATACATGGAATATTCATAACTCTTGTGAAATGAAACTCAATGAACAAACAATAGAGACTGAAAACAGAAACAAAATCACCAGTAAGCGCTGTTGCAAAACTGTGGAGAACCTACCTCAGAACACTGCTCCAAAATTGTGAAATTTAACGGTGTTTATTTCTTTATTAAGCGTTGAAATACAGTTGCATGAGTGCTTATGCTGCACTGAAGTTACATGGCACTGGTAAAGTAACTGGGAGAGTTCAAAACTCCTTTAATCCAAAATGGGGTGGGTGACACAATTCATTTGACAAGATGATGTCCTTTTTGCCCCCTATGGTGCCAGGCTTGACTAATGGGCCAGGGAATACTTGCCCTTGAGCCACCAATTCCTGAGCCAAGTGCTAAACTGTGTTTTAGTAAACTTCCTAACAAAACTAATTCCAATAAGTATATAATGCTTAAACTGGAAATAAATATATAGGAGTTCATTGAAAATTTTTTGCACTTTATTCAAAACAGTATTGAATTTATGTTATTTACATTTAAAATGAATCACTTTTCAATGTGATTTTATTTCTCGAGTGCAAAGCCATTTTAGCATGTCTTCTGTCAACTCTTCATCAACGGAAAATCAGCAACTTCTAGTTGTAATGTAATTTCCTCTATCATTACTTTTCCATAATTGAGAAAGATTATCTTGGCTTCTTTCTGAGTTCTCTGCATTTGTCACACTCACCCAACCATATTTGCAACATTTTTATCCATTATTATGCATTCTGCATACAGAAATGGAAAACCATTCATGGCTTGGCATGTAGTCAGCAAAGTCAACAGCAGCTGGGTATTGAACTACGCCTCCAAGGGTTACAGAATTGCAAGTTCCAGTGAGTTGAAAAGCCTCAAAAATGGCCTCGTAACAAAAACATGTCAAACCTTTTAAAGGTTAAGCTTTATATATTTCATATACATGTTATTTTATGGGAAAACACACATGGTTTTTAAAGTATTTGGTTCAATCTAATCTAATATAATAAGTTTTAAGTAATAGAAATGTTCATGGAAAAAGATTAACATATTTGATGCATCTCTTTTAAGCCTAAAGCTCTTGTCTTAATGCCCTACATAAAATATTGCTGTTAAATGGCTAAAGGAAAGAACAGTACAGTTAACCCAGTGGCTTATGGTTGATTCAATAACACAGCAAAACAGCAACATAAACCAAATCTTCTCAATTGCTAGTGGAAACCTGAACTAAAGATCTGACAATAATGACTAAGTTTATCGAAAACAGGATTCTAAACAAAGGTAAACATAAGGTTCATCTTGTACTTTACAAATGGAAGTATACTGTATATGGCAATGTTATTTTAATTCGTTGATCATCTCTGATTCTGTTAGGATAACCATTATATCAGATTACTCTGCTTAACTGTCTGATATTACAGGTGTGTTTAGATTGTTTACTTTCTACGACTATTTAATTAAAATATTCATTTATACTTTTTTCCAAAATACACTTTGGAATGTAGTATTTAATTACAGCATTTAGTGGATCATTTAATTACAGATTACTTCATTAATGCCCTTAACATATCTATCAGGTTGCATTTATGCCTGATTAGATTATTCTCCATCTCATGTGAATTGTTGCTCATCCGCAGGCCTGAATTACTCAGTATACAGTAGCAGCAGGTGCACTGAAGTGAATCATAAGGTGGAAAGCCGATGGACCAAAAGGAGAACTATCTAAATACATTAGGCAGTATGATTGCTTTTAGTGATTAATTCTTATCTGCAGCAAAATGATTCAGGTGACTTTTGGTCAATCCTTCATTATGATCTATTCAAAGAAGTCTTTGCCAATACTTTATATTTTATTATACATATATAGCATTGCTACATTTCTGGAGGGGTATGGAGAAGAATCCATTATTTGAAAGCATATATTAAGTTTAAACTAGTGAAAGGCTTGAAGCTGAGATTGTAAAAGACATTATTTGCATATAATTGAGAAAAATATATATTTTCTGAGTTGAACTGTTTTCTATGCTGATTACTAAGGTAACCGACCTTGCACCCTACAAGGCTCAAATCTCATCGAAGGTGAGAGGATAGAAAAAAATGGCAATACCATGAATGAAACAATGTTTGACTGCAAATGTAAAACTGTCAGCAGTCAATGGTAAGACAGTTTGTGTACAACTCAAGTGTCTATTTAGAGGTTAATAGTATTGCTGCATCACTGCAGAACTTCAACTTGATGGCACATTCACCATGTGTTTTTGAAAGTTTTTTCTATGTAGCCCATTCTCCTTCCACATTTCAAATATGTTATGCAATTTAGGAAATATAAATTTACATTAAATCAGCTTAAATCAGTAAGGGTGTGGCTGATTCTTGTATTGCACTTGATGGTACTACAACAACAACAACATTTATTTATATAGCACATTTTCATACAAAAAATTTAGATCAAAGTGCCTTACATAATGAAGAACAGAAAAATAAAAGACACTGTAAGAAAATAAAATAAGTCAACATTAATTAACATAGAATAAGAGTAAGGTCCGATGGCTAGGGAGGACAGAAAAAACAAACAAAAAAAAAACTCCAGACGGCTGGAGAAAAAAATAAAATCTGTAGGGATTCCAGACCATGAGACCGCCCAGTCCCCTC
The DNA here is from genome assembly GCA_026402145.1 of Polypterus bichir lapradei. Taxonomy (NCBI): domain Eukaryota; kingdom Metazoa; phylum Chordata; class Cladistia; order Polypteriformes; family Polypteridae; genus Polypterus; species Polypterus bichir. The sequence goes on along the minus strand of JANRMT010062808.1, from coordinate 22,638,131 downwards.
TGGGCATTCTACCTAACATAAATGAAACAGTCCTCTTTGTATTTAGGGTTCTCACGGAAGGACTTGATGATGATGGTCATGTAGACTTCTGGCTTTTAGTCCATCAATGTTAAAGCATCATGATGCTTTGAGTAGGTGGTGGTGGTGCAGGCCACCACCATAAAGAAACCGGAAAAAGAAACAGAAGAGAGTAGGGGTCAGTACGGGTTTTAGAGCCACCATGAATAGTTATTAAAATGAATTGAACATACAGAGTATCAGGATTAAATTAAAGTGAAATTATGAGAAGGCCATGTTAAAGTAATGTGTTTTCAGCAGTGTTTTCAAGAGCTCCACTGCATTAGCCTGGCGAATTCCTATTGGCAGGCTATTACAGATTTTAGGTGCATAACAGCAGAAGGCCGCCTCGCCACTTCTTTTAAGTTTTGCTTTTGGAATTCCAAGGAGACACTCATCTGAGGATCTAAGGTTACGATTTGGAATATAGGGTGTCAGACATTCCGATATAAAAGATGGAGCAAGATTATTTAAGGCTTTATAAACCATAAGCAGAATTTTAAAGTCAATTCTGAAAGACACAGTTAACCAGTGTAGTGACATCAAAACTGGAGAAATGTGTTTGGATTTTCTTTTCCTAGTTAGGATTCTAGCAGCTATATTCTGCACTTGTTGCAAACGATTTATGTCTTTTTTGGGTAGTCCAGAGAGGAGTGCGTTACAGTAATCTAGTCGACTGAAAACAAAAGCGTGAATGAATTTCTCAGCATCTTTCAATGATATAAGAGGTCTAACTTTTGCTATGTTTCTTAAGTGAAAAAATGCTGTCCTAGTAGTCTGTTGAATATGCAATTTAAAATTCAGGTTACAGTCAACAGTTACCCCTAAGTTTTTTACTTCCGTCTTCACTTTTAATCCTAATGCATCGTTTATTTCTGATAATCTCACTGAATCCATTATTGCCAATCACTAAAATTTCAGTTTTCTCTTTATTTAGCTTGAGAAAATTACTATTCATCCATTCGGAAATACAAATAAGACATTGTGTTAGTGAATTGGGAGAGTCGGAGTCATCAGGTGCTATTGATAAGTACAGCTGTGTGTCATCAGCATAGCTGTGGTAATTCACGTTGTGCCCTGAGATAATCTGACCTAACGGAAGCATATAGATTGAGAAGAGCAGCGGACCCAGGATAGAGCCTTGTGGAACACCATATAGGATATCATGTGTCTTTGATTTGTAATTACCACAACTAACAAAGAATTTTCTCCCTGCCAGGTAGGATTCAAACCAATTTAAGACACTGCCAGAGAGGCCCACCCATTGACTAAAGTGATTTCTAAGAATATTGTGATCAATGGTGTCAAATGCAGAACTCAGATCTAGGAGGATGAGAACAGATAAATGGCCTCTGTCTGCATTTACCCGCAAGTCATTTACTACTTTAACAAGTGCAGTTTCTGTGCTGTGATTTGTTCTGAAACCTGACTGAAATTTATCAAGAATAGCATGTTTATTGAGGTGGTCATTTAACTACATAATGACTGCCTTCTTTAGAATTTTACTTAAGAAGGGCAGGTTAGAGATGGGTCTAAAATTTTCAAAAGCAGAGGGGTCAAGATTATTTTTCTTGAATAGGGGTTTAACTACAGCAGTCTTAAGACAGTCTGGAAAGACCCCCGTATTTAATGACGAATTTACTATGTTAAGAATATTATCAATTAGCACGCCTGATACTTCTTTGAAAAAACTTGTTGGTATTGGGTCAAGGACGCTGGTGGAGGGTTCCAGCTGAGAGATTATTCTATGTAAATCAGTTAAATCTATCCTGTTGAAAGAATTTAATTTGTTTATAACAGAGTACTGGGGCTTAGGAGGATCGCCAGTGTTGGGGAGATGTACTATGTTATTTCTAATATCATTCATTTTTTGATTGAAAAATACAGCAATAGCCTCACAGGTTTCACTGGAAGTATTTTGGAGGCATTCCTTTGTGTTACCTGCGTTTAGCAGATGATCAATCATAGAAAATAAGACTCTGGGATGACTAGCATTGTTATTTATAATCTTAGAGAAATAGCAGCACCTCTCAAGACGGACTGTGTTATTGTATTCTGTTATTTTAACCTTCAATATCTCATAATGGATAATCAGTTTAATTTTCCTTCATTTACGCTCAGCTCTCCGGCATGTTCTCTTTAAATCATACACTCTTTGGGTCTTCCATGGAATAACAATGCTAGAAGATTTTTTAACTGTCTTTTCAGGTGCGACTATGTCAACAGCAGCACTCACTTTAGAATTAAAATTTTCCACCATACTATTTACATTATCCTCGCTATTATAGTTGGCAGTATAAACAAACTGATTGCTTAGAATGTTTGTAAGTTTTAAAGCTGCTGCTGAGTCAAAGAAGCATTATTTTAACAATATGCTTCTCATGAATGTTTTCTATCATTATTTCTATATTAAATAGTAGAAGAAAATGGTCTGATAGACCAATATCAATGATCTGCTTCACATCAACTTTTAGTCCTTTGGTAATTACTAAGTCTAACGTATGACCTGCTTTATGTGTAGGCTGATTAATGAGCTGCCTCAAGTCAAAAGAGTCCAGGAGGTTCATGAATTCCTTTACTTTTAGGTCACACTGATTATCGATATGAAAGTTAAAGTCGCCGACTATTAAGAGTGTGTCATAGTTCGTAATTAAAATTGATATTAAGTCTGATAATTCCTCAAAGAAAAATGGGTTAAATTTAGGAGGTCTATACACGGATAATACTAGAACGTGAGAATCTCCATGAATAACAACAGCGCGATACTCAAAGGACTTGAATTTACCAAAACTGACATCTTTACACATTAACCGAATGGAATAGATGTTTGCCAAGCCACCCCCCTTCATTCCCTGGCGATCCGCACGAGTAAAACTGTAATCTGGAGGTGCAGATTCGATTAAAACAGCCACGCCGTCTAAGCTAAGCCACGTTTCACTTAGTGCAATAAAATCAATTTTTCTATCACTAATAAGATCATTGATAAAAAAGTCTTGTTAGTTAAAGCTCTAACATTTAATAGTGCCATATTTAATGTTTTGGAGGGGCAGAGGTGAATTCTATGCGCGTTATTGATATTTGGAACAGAAACTATGTTATTTTTGTTAGCGCCGCTCTGTGTGTATTTTGTATGTAATCTATAATCTGTTTTTATAGTTTTAATACATTGTTCATCTAAAGTAGTAATTGCAATTAAATTATTGGTGTTTATGCCGCACTGCCTAGATTTTTTACATGCATTAAGATTGGTTATTAGAGTACTTGAATACAAAAAAACCCAGATAAGCAGAAAAAGCACGTTTAGTAAATAGACTAGGTGTTCTCAGCCTGAAGCTGCCCTCCTGGATGTTGTTGATCTGCAATCACAAATAGTTTTCTTTGGTCATTCCTCCAAGTGTTTATGTTCAGTTGATGTCTAACATTGCATTGTATGTAATGGTTCATTAGCCTCTTGTAATATATGTGTCAGTCAAATCACTTTTAATAGACTATTCTATGATTCCTCATGAGTGCTTCATATGTTGTAGTTGTGTGTTCTTCCCTTTTTCTTACACACAGGGCATGTCAACGACAAGGGGTCGTGGCAATCAAGAGGCTGTATATTGTAAATCCGAGAGTCAGAAAATGAAAGATTAAGTGAACTGCATATAAAATAAGAATTGTTTTGGAAAACAATTTATGAGGGATGCCCTTAATTAGTATTTAATTAGGGAGACAGGGTTCTCCTTACAACAGCACAACAGATAATCAATGAAGGGATCCCCTTTCAACAAATAATCTAGAACAATGTATCAATGAAAAAACAAGACAGTCAACAGAACTTATTCTTGGATAATGATACAATTGAAGAATGAATTGAACGAGAATCTTCGCAGGTAGTAATTCTGTTCAAACTGGAATGTGCAGTATTCTGGAATTACAAACATGAAAAGAATTTGAGGTCTCCTAAAAGATCCATAAAAGTAGGCCAGGACCTTTACTGACCAGTCCAGAAGAGGCTCGCAAAATCCTACTTACTCCACTTCTAACAGTAGGCTTTTGACCTGACTAGCTCCCAAAATAGTGAAACTGCATTTAAAGACAAAAATATGTCTCACAAGATGGGAGAATCAAGAAAAATTCCTGCTTGTGATCAAAGGGCAAATATATACTGTATATTTATAAAGGAAGAATGTGTTAACAAGCAAAAGAAGAACAGAGGAAAATGACCAAAATGATGAGCCTAAAAGTTAATTTAAGGTGAACAAGTTCTAATACACAAATCCAAAGACAATGCAAAATACCAAGACAAGAAAATCCATAAGCCAGCAACAACAAACAAAAAACAATACTTAAAAAAAAAACTACCAATGCAAACTCATTGAAATGCTGCTGAATCCTGTCTCTAGGAAACTTAAGTAGCCTGCCAGAGAATCCAGCTGTCAAAGTGGCCCCATATCCTGGGGCTCAACCCACAAAGGGTAAGAAATTGCAGTATATTTAAGAAGATGGAGCACAAATACCAGATGATAAGTGAAACTAATAGAAATAAATAAAAAAAGGAGTTGGTCTTGTCGGTTATGGAAGATAGACATCTGAAGCAGAGCTCTGTTAGCAGCGGTGTTATTTTTTTCTTATTTCTTATTATCCCGAGGTATCCTGTATCTACCCAACCCAAGGAGGTTCTATTACAGTATATGCAAGCATATACAAACATGAGCAGTAAGAAAGGGGCTCAGAAAGAAACAAAATCAAAAGTTACATCCAAGCCTAGACAGGCATCAAGTCCAAGTTCAAGGTATGGTCTTTCAGAGAATGACCTGAAACAGACAGGCAAAGTCCCAGGACCCTGCTCCGCTGCATGATCTCCAGACGAGAGCAAAAATGGGAGCGAATGTGCAAGTGATGCAGGTCACGATAGCTCGCAGATTCCAGAAGATCACTTGAAACTGGAAATGGCCTTGCAGTCCGCGCTTTCATCTACTCCTTGTGAGCTGGAAGCATCGGCTGTAATAGGGCTTGCACTATTACCGAACTGAAAGTAATGATCGCTACAATGGCCATGACCATAAATGAGCTCAATAAAGATATTCAGAAAGATATAAATAAATAAATAAATGGTATGCTCAAGACAAACGAGAAGACAAACGAGAAGCTGTGGGTCGATTTGAAACAACCGGACATTTGGCATCCACCGCCGATGGAAAAGCAATAGCTGCGAATTCCAAATGCAAAAAATTGGAGACAGATTTGCTGCTCTGGAAGATGGACGCAGAAGGAATAATATTATTATCGAAGGTCTACCTGAGAATCGTGAAAGTCCAAACCCAGTGAAATTCGTAGCTGAACTATTCTCAAAAATAATTGGAGAGGACTTTAAATCAAACACCGAGATAGCAGCAGCTTACCGCATACTGGGATCAAATACCTTTAAACCTAGGACTCTTGTCGTCCACTTCGAGAAATTACAATCTAATTTTAATGTAATGTCACTTCTCAGACAAAGACAAGAGATTATATTTGACTTCTCACCCTTAACAGCTGCTAAACGAGCTGCTTTTTACAACATTAAACAGCGCTTACGGAGAGCCGAGATCAGATACAGCCTCTTGTATCCTACCAAACTGAAACTGGATATTCAAGGCAAGCATTATATCTTTACTACTATGGAAGAAGCAGAAAAAGAACTAAGAAAACTGAGCCAGACACTCTTCTGAAATATGATCGTGAGTCGCACCCTGTTATGGCATGGCATAGAAGATCTAACCGGCTGTCTGATCTGCTTGCAATGATACTGGTACTGCAATTATACATCCTTTTACCTTCTCGGCCACTTTCTGTTTTTTTTTTTTTTTTTTTTTTAGGAGACTGTTTAACATCATACCCTTGTTTAATTGTTACTGTTATTATTGTATTAGGGCTTGCATGCTTATCCTGGGCCACTTTTTAACACCATTTCCTGGGTTTACTATGTTACTGTAGCGGTCAGAAGCCGCTAAGATTCACGTGTGTGACGGTGATTTATTTATTTTACTTGAGGATTACCAGGGACAACCCCAGCCTTGGCACGACACACACACACACACACACTACAGAGACAACAAAAAAGTATAATGAAATTAAATTAACTAAATGAAAATAATAATACCACCCCGATCCCTTCGGTGATATTACATTTAACAGATAAACATGACAAACATGCAGTAAAGTCCATGGATGAAATGAGCAGCGGTGAAGTGAAGTTCAGCGATTTGTATGAAGAGAGGCAAGTGGAAAAACACAGTCCTACCGGTAATTGCTGAAGTATGATGACAGATGAATGGTTCAGGAGTGCTCCTTCTTCCGGGAATGCCAATGAATCCAGACACCGTCCTCAGTAAACAGTAGACAGGTAGACAAATGATTCCAGACCCCAACAAACAATACAATCCAGGACATGAAGATGTATGACAGAAAAATGGCAGGCAGTTCAACAGATAAATACAAGCACCAAACAAACAAAACAAACTTTTTTTCTTCTCTTCGACCCCTGCCCCCCTTTTAAACCCCTCTGGCCACCTTTGACCCCAACAGCCCCTGAAAGGACTTCTGGGAGATGCAGTTCTAACTAATGGTAGCACTGCTACATTACTATTTCAAGACTGTTAAAGACTATATTTTATGCTCTTAGTATTTGGACTGTATTGGCAATAGATATCTCAATTTTAATCCTCATACGTCGCTGCTGGGGGGCTTGTTTTGTTTTGGACATGCTCTGTCTCTAGGTATGTCAGAGGACTGTGACTTTATGAAGTGGGGTCCAGCCACAAGTGGGGAGGCAAAATGGGGGGGAGGGACTAGGGGGGAGAGAAAGAGGGCAAGCTATATCTAATCTATCCTTTCAATCCTTATATGATAAGTGCCAACAATAGGTTTCATGGCAATAACTCCTGGGAAATTTGGAGATTTAGGTCAAAGCTGTCTCATTTTCAGTTAAGACTATAAAATGACATCAAAAATTCAGAATCAATGTCTCCATGACCAGACAGTTAACTTTGTGAGCTGGGATGTTAAACGCCTGAATCACGAATTAAAGAGAAAGAAAGTACTCTCTCACCTAACAGGTCTAAATGCTAAAATAGTATTTTTGCAGGAGACCCAGTTATCAAGAAAGGATCAGTTCTTTCTACAAAAAGACTGGACTGGCCAAATATTCCATTCCAGCCTTACAAAGAAAACTGGAGGTGTGGGAATTCTTATACACAGAACAGTCTCATTTGTAGTATCAGATGTAACATCTGAACCTGAAGGGAGATATTTGATTGTCTTGGGTAATTTATTTAACTGTAAAGTGATTTTGATAAATGTTTATGCACCCAATGTGGATGATAGGGAATTCATGCAAAATGTATTTGCATCCATTCCTAATGTGAACACTCATAACATTATAATGGCTGGGGACTTTAATTGTATTTTAAATCGAGACCTAGATAGGTCTCCTGTCACAGGGATGAGAACATCTAACACTACAAAGACAATTACACAGTTTGTAACTGATCACAACTTATCAGGCCCCTGGAGCTTTCTAAACCCAAACTCAAGAGCATATTCCTTCTACTCACCAGTGCATTATTGCTACTCCAGAATTGATTATTTCTTTGTAGATAACGATTTCTTGCCTACGATTAAATCTTGCAAGTACGACTCCATTATTTCCGACCATGCCCCTTTGATCTTGGAGCTAAAATCATTATGCCCCACATACTCATCTCACAGATGGCATCTTAACCCACTTTTATTAGCAGGCGAAAACTGTAAAGAATTTATATTCAAACAAATCTTCTTTTTTTCTAGATACAAATACATCCTCAGAGGTCTCTGCAGGAATACACTGGGAAACCCTGAAGGCCTTTTTAAGAGGATAGATTATTTCATATCTTTTGCACGGAAATAAATTGGAAACCAAGAAGGTATCAGAGCGAATCAACTAAATTACTAGAATTGACCAAGAACATGCCAGGTGTCCAAGTGAGGCTCTTCATAGGAAAAGGCAGGCTCTGCATTCAGAACTCTACCTCTTGACAACTAAAATAACAGAACTCATTTTTAAATCAAAACATCATTACTATGAACATGGAGAGAAAGCTAATAAGATCTTAGCTCAACAAATCCACAAAAAAAAGTTTGGAATGCAATCCCAGCAATCAACAACACAAACGGAGACAAAATCATTGACCATAAAAATATAATGCACACATTAGAGACTACTATAGATCCTTATATTCTACTGAGGTTAAAGAAGACAAGACACAATCTAATGCATTTCTGCATGCATTACAGATACCACAAATAGATATTCTCAGTGCAAAGGAACTGGATAAACCTCTGGCACTATCAGAATTACTAGATGCTATAATGTCACTTCAGGCCATTGATGGCTTGATGGCTACCCTGCTGAATTTTATAAGAAATTCTCCACTCAGCTAGCTCCCCTCTTATTAGCAACATTTAGAACTTAGAAGCTAGAGACAATAAACTTCTACCTCAAACTTTTCGCCAAGCATTAATCACCTTTCACAAAATAAAGACTTTGTACTTATGTGCAATTTCACTTATGAATAATGATGTTAAGATACTCTCCAAATTACCAGCTAGATGGATGGAGAAAGTGCTGCCTTCGGTAAAATCACAAGATTAAACAGGATTTATTAAAGGCAGACACTTAGCTTCCAATCTTCCATGGCTGTTTAATATAATATATTCACCCGCAAAGTCAAACACCCCAGAGATATGTCATTGGATGCAGAAAGAACATTTGATATGATTGAATGGAACTCTCTTTTCACTACATGGGAGAAATTTGGGTTTGGCCCGAACATTTGTGCAGAGATCAAACTACCGTATACCAATCCAGAAGCTTCAGTTTGTATTAACAATGTTAATTCAGACTACTTTAAACTAGAATGTGATACCAGACAAGGATGCCCCTTGTCACCACTGCTTTTTGCAATCGCCTTTGAGCCACTGGCAGTTCACTATAGAAATGCTTATGAGATAAACGGGATTATCAGAGAAGGACTTCAACAAAGAATTTCACTATACGCTGATGATATAGTGCTGTATATATCAGATCCACAAAATACTGTACCTGCAGTCCTAATGGAACTTACAGAATTTCAAAAGATTTCTAGTCTCAGAATGAATTTGACTAAAAGTGTGCTTCTTCCAGTGAATTCCAGTGATATTAGATTGGACACCTTCCCTTTCATCATCACAGATCAGTTTAAATACCTAGGAGTAAACATTACAAGTAGACATAAAGCTCTCTATCAACAAAATTGTGCTGTCTGTATGGAAAAAATTAAGCAAGACTTGCATAGATGGTCAACCCTTCATTTCACTTTAGCTGGAAGAATTAACATTGTTAAGATGAATATCCTTCCTAAGCTTATATTTTTATTTCAAAACATTTTAATATACATCAATAAATCACTTTTTAAGAAATTAGATTCAACCATAACCTCATTTATTCGGAATTTAAAACATCCACGTATCCAAAGAGGGACCCTACAAAGACCTAAAGCTGAAGGTGGCATGGCTCTACCAAACTTTCAATTTTATTACTGGCAGCAGATATACAAACTATTAAAACCTGGACATGGACACAAGTAGATGAACATACACAAGCTTGGTCCGCAAAATAAATAAAATCGTGCAGTACTTCTTTATATTCTTTGCTTTGTACTCCAATAAATGCAAGTTATCACCAATATACTAACAACCCAATTGTGCTTCACTCACTCAGAATATGGAACAAATGTAGGAAGCATTTTAAGATGGAGAAGCTTTTAACTGTGGCACCCCTGCACGAGAACCACCTTTTTCCACCCTCTCAAACATATGCAATTTTTAATGTCTGGAAAACATTTGGAATTAAATCACTTAGCGATCTGTACATGGACAACATCTTTCCATCCTATGAACAATTATATTCCAAATTTAACTTTCCAGGAACACATTTCTTTCACTATATTCAAATTAGAAACTTTGAACCTGCCCAATTTTCCTCACCTCCCACCTATCTCTATGCCGGAAAAAATATTGATCAGTCTTGAGGACTCAGACAGCATTTGTGTAATATATAAAACCATTTTACAGTTCCTCCCTTTCAAAGATCCAAGAGGACAGTGGGAAAAGGATCTCTCACTCAATATTTCAGAAAAGGAGTGGAAAGTAGCAATGCAGAGAACTCACTCAAGCTCAATATATGCAAAGCATATAATTATTCAACTCAAAATTATATATCGAGCACATCTGTCTCGCTTAAAATTGTCAAAAATGTTTCCAGGGCAAGATCCAACCTGCAAACATTGCAATTAAGTTCCAGCCTCACTGGGTCACATGTACTGGACCTGCACCAAATTAACATCATTCTGGACCAAAATCTTTAAATTCCTATCAGACAGCCTTGGTCTCACACTCCCTCCTAACCCATTAACAGCTGTGTTTGGTGTACTCCCAAATGGGCTTAAAGTGGAGAAGGACAAACAAACTGTGATTGTCTTTACTACACTATTGTCACTATTCTCAGTTTTTTTATTTTTAATAAATTTACAAAAACCTCAAGTAAACTTTTTTCACGTTGTCATTATGGGGTGTTGTGTATAGAATTCTGAGGAAAAAAATAAATTTTATCCATTTTGGAATAAGGCTGTAACATAAGAAAATGTGGAAAAAGTGATGTGCTGTGAATACTTTCCGGATGCACTGTAAATTCTGTACAGTTCTCATCTGCTAATAGAAGTGGTTTAAGACGCTATCTGCGAGATGAGTGTGTGGGGCCTAATGATTTCAGCTCCAAGATCAAAGGGGCATGGTTGGAAATAATAATAGCGTTGTACTTGCAAGATTTAATCCTAGGCAAGAAATTATCTATACTAATAAAAGGCAAAGCCCTCACTCACTCACTCACTCACTCACTCACTCACTGACTCATCACTAATTCTCCAACTTCCCGTGTGGGTAGAAGGCTGAAATTTGGCAGGCTCATTCCTTACAGCTTACTTACAAAAGTTGGGCAGGTTTAATTTTGAAATTCTACGCATAATGGTCATAACTAGAAGCTATTTTTCTCCATTTACTGTAATGGAGTTCAGCTGGAGGGGCGGAGTTTCGTATGACATCATCACGCCTCTCACGTAATCACGCATTACGTAGAAAGCAAGGAAGAGCTACAAAACATGCTTTAGAAAACATGCATTATATAATTAAGAAGGCAGCGAAACAATTAGAAGCGAGCGAGTGACATATAAAACCATATTCAGCGGCTCACGTGAACTGACGCAGTGCGCAGACAAAAAGCAACAGTTCCAAAGAGTGCTGAACAAAAACCGAATTACACTGCTACGCTCAAATAGATAAACCACACGCCGTGGCGCGATTGTTGAGCATTCGCCTGTAGTGCCCACGTCCGAGGTTCGATTCCCGAGAGGGGATTCACTAAGTATGTACGCGCGCTTCTCGATTTATTTTAACCTCGCATCCCCTTAGTTTGAGACGTATGAAAACGCATGCGGTTAACGCAGAAAGACAGATCACCTATTGAAGCTTCATGAATAATGGATACTTTATTCGCGATCAATGATTGTTTTGGTAAAGCCATACTCAGTGTATTCATTAGATGAACGGTAAAAAAGTAAGAGCGAGGGGACGGTAACTTACTGAAGCACACAAGCAAAACCACAATAGCA
>JANRMT010062808.1:22605391-22616366 GCA_026402145.1 Polypterus bichir lapradei | reverse complement strand
TGTTACGTTATTTTTTAAATTTTTCCTTTTCTTTTTCATACCTTCTTTAACACACTACTTCTCCGCTGCGAAGCGCGGGTATTCTGCTAGTTATCTATAAAGAAATAATCAATTCTTGAGTAGCAATGAGGCACTGGTGAGTAGAAGGACTATGTTCTTGAGTTTGGGTTTAGAAATCTCCAGGGGTCTGATAAGTTGTGGTCAGTTAAAAACTGTGTAATTGTCTTTGCATTGTTAGATATCATCTCTCCTGTGACAGGAGACCAATCTAAGAGTGGATTTAAAACACAATTAAAGTCCGTAGCCATTATAATTTGAGTGTTCACATTTGGAATGGATGTAAATACATTTTGCATGAATTCCCTATCATCAATATTTGGTGCATAAGCATTTATCAAAATCACTTTACAGTTAAATAAATTGCCCATGACAATCATATATCTCCCTTCAGGATCAGATACTATATCTAATACCACAAATGAGACTGTTCTATATATGAGAATTCCCACACCTCTAGTTTTCTTTGTAAAGCTGGAATGGAACATTTGGCCAATCCAATCTTTTTGCAGCCGGAACTGATCCTTGCTTAGTAAGTGGGTCTCCTGTAAAAATACTATGTTAGCGTTTAAACCTGTGAGGTGAGAGAATACTTTCTTTCTATTTAATTCATGATTCAGGCCTTTAACATTCCAGCTCACAAAGTTAACTGTCTCATCATGGAGACATTGATTCTGAATTTTTGATGTCATTTTGTAGTCTTAACTGGAAGTGAGACAGCTTTAACCTTAATATCCCACGAGATATTGCTGTGCATCTTATTGTTAAATTGGTGGTTATCATTATAAGGATTAAAATAATAGATTAGATATAGCTTGCTCTCTTTCTCTCTCCCCCTTATCCCCCCTCCCCCCATTTTGCCTCCCTACGTGAGGCTGGACCCCATTTCACAAAGTCCTGGTCCTCTGACATACCTAGAGACAGAGCATATCCAAAACAAAACAAGCCCCCCAGCAGCGGCATTTGGGGATTAAAAAGTAGAGATATCTATTGCCGATAAAGTCTAAATACTATAAGCATAAAATATAATCATTAACAGACTATAAGCATAAAATATAATCATCAACAGTCTTGAAATATTAAGACTTTAAACCCAAGAAGTGGTGTTAAAAAATGGCCCTGGATAAGCATAGTAAACTCTAATGCAATAATAACAATAAACCAAGGTTATGATGTTAAACAGTTTCCTTTAGAATAGTTAAAAACAAACCAAAAAAAAAACCCTGCTTTAATTTCTTCCACACATACGCCTACAATTATTATTAAATCATAAATATAAACAAAAAGTGTCCGAGAAGAGAAAAAGATGTATAATTATGTTTTCCGTATCATTGCAAGCAGATCAGACAGTAGGTAATATATTCTTGCCATACCATGATGGGATGCGATTCACTTTCACATTTCAAAAAAGCGTTGGGATCAGCTTTCTTAACTCCTTTTCTGCTTCATTCATGGAAGAGAAGATGTGATATTTGTCTTGAATTTCCACTTTCAGTTTGGCAAGACACAAGAGGCTTTATCTGATATAGACTTTCCGTAAGCACTGTTTAATGTTGTAAAAAGCTGTACGTTTAGCAGCTGTTGAGGGTGAGAAATCAGGGAAAATATGAATGTGGTTATTTTCAAATATAATCTCTTGTTTGTGTTTGAGAAATGCCATTACATCAAGCTTAAATTGTAATCTCTTGAAGCGGACAATTAAAGACCTAGGTCTAAAGGTATTTGATCCACGTATACAATAAGCTGCCACTATCTCGGTATCTGATTTAAAGTCCTCTCTAATTATTTTTGAGAATAGTTCAGCTCAGGTAGACCTTCGATATCTTTAAAGACTGCATCAAAACGATTATATATATGTTTTTCCAAGTCTTTACATTCCTGCCGCATCTTTTGCAGCTCCAGCCGCAGTTTCTCATTTGTCTTGTGCAAGTCATTTATTTCTTCATATTTTTCTGAATGTCTTTTTTGAGCTCACTCATGGCCATGGCCAATGTTGCAATCATTTCCTTCTTTTCGGACAAATCGTTTTGGCTTTCGTGCTCCACGGGTGAAGTGGTAAACCCCGCTATAGCCGATGCTTCCGGCTCGCGTGAATTAGATGAATGCATGAACTGAAAGGCCATTTCTAGTTTCAAGTGATCTTCTGGAATCGGTGAGCTATCGTGACCTGCATCACTTGCATCTTCGCTCCCATTTTAGCTCTCGACTGGAGATGTTGCAGTGGAGCGGGTTCCTGGGAAATCTGTGCTTTCGCCTGTCTATTCCAGGTCAGTCTCTGAAAGGCCGTACCTTTTACTGGTGTCTGATGCCTGTCTAGACTTGAGTGTAGCTTTAAGTTTCTTTTCCATTTCTTTCTGACCGCCTTCCTTGTTACTCACATTTATATACTGTAGTAGAAACTCCTCGAGTTGGGCAAATACAGGATACCTCGGGTTAATAAGAAATAAGAGAAAAAATAAGCCGCTGCTAACGGAGCTCCGCTTCAGATGTCCATCTCCCGTAACGGACGAGACCAACTCCCAAGCCTGTGAAATCTTATACGCTTTAGAAGAAGTCACAGCTGAAATTAGTACTGAGGAATGTCCAGCAGACATTTCAATGATTTCAATGTACTCTTAGTTTTTGCTCTGTGTCATAATATTGTACATAATAATAATTCAATTCTATTATCGTCTATGGCAGGGGTGTCAAACTCCAGTCCTGGAGGGCCGCAGTGGCTGCAGGTTTTCATTCTAACCATCTTCTTAATTAGTGACCAGTTTTTGATGCTAATTAACTTTAGTCTTAGCTTTAATTAGCTTGACTCAGGCCCCTTAGTTGTTTTTTCCTTAATTAGCAGCCGGACAGTAATGAGACATAAAACAAGCAGGACATGACCAGCTCACCTGTATCCATCAAACAAAATCTGAAAATAAAGATGAAGGTCTCAGTAAGGTTGATCCCTCAGGTTACCAAAACATTTTAGGAGTTCTTAGAAAAAAACAGAATATCAACAGTTTTGGAAATGTCTACTGTGAGAGCAGCAACAAGCCATGGAATTGAATAATGGGTTCAATTAACAGCAAGAATCAGCTTCTCATTAAGGAACTGGTTGGAGTTTGAAGCCCCAATTTAGGTCATTTATGTGTTGAATCGTTTCATGTCTCATTTCTGTTTGGCTGTCATTTAATGAAGAAAAGAATCAACTCAGAAGACTTAATCCTTAAAAACAGGGCTATTAAAATAAAGGGAAAAGAAGTTAAGTAGCAGTGAAAACTGGACACTAATTTGGAAAAGGGTTAGAAGGAAAACCTGCACCCACTGCGGCCCTCTAGGCTTGGAGTTTGACACCTGTGGTCTATGGTATGTAACCAAATCAAAGGTTATTATGATGTCGAGGGGGCTTCAAAGGATCCTTCAGAGACTGCATGTCAAGCTTTCAGCCTACAAACCAATCAAAATATTGCTGTATGTAATGGCTAAAAAAATCAGAAAATGCTTCCACAAAGTGGAATTCTTCAGTGTCCTTCCAGAAGCAAAACTACTTGACCCACACTTCAAACAATGTGTTTTTATATATGAGAGAGCAGCAGATGAGTCTGCAAAAATATTACCGCTGCTTCCAGAATAGAGCTCCGCAGTCATGCTGTGGAAGAAGTATAAGATAATAATGTCACTCAAGCAAGCAGCAGTCAGTTTTGGGAAGATTTTGATTAAAGAGTTTCTGTAAGTGCAGGTGCATCTGTCAGTAACCCCAGAGCAAATGCTGTTAATGAAACGAGGAGTTTCTACCTAGATCTTTAGACATGTGGCAGATAGTTTATGAGAGGATAACAAGAGTCATGAAGCAAAGACTGCATTGTGTCTACCTTAGTAACACCAGAGTGAATCTTTCCCAAGGCAGGTATGATTCTATCTGAGTAAAGAAACAAGATTAACCCTAGGGAGCTTGTATTCTTAAATAAAAATCTACCATGAAGCACAAAGCAAAACTAAACACAAACTCTGCTATTTTAAGTGCAATGTTCTATTTAGCTACATTTCTTTTTTTATGTCTATTCCATTCTACTTCCTACTGTATTTTTATTGATTTTTTAAATTATCAATTCACTGTTTAGCATTTTTAATAATTGTATTAATAACTTATCCATTTGTTTATTGTTGGCAATTGAAATGTTTGCAGATTTCTAATTTTAATCTAATGTGAAATTTATTTCTTCCTTGATTTAATTTTTGAGCTATTTCTTAATTGTTTCTGATACCAATAATACTGTACAGTAAATAAATAATACTCTATGCTATTGAATCAACAGTTCTTTATTGCAGACTAGATGAAATTCCCAGCGTTGCCCGGGAGGAGAATAAAGTGGGTTTTTTTTAATTGCTTGAGAAAAATATAATAAAAAAAAAAACAAAACTTTAAAAATAAAAATAAATTAACAAACAATGAAGACTCGTTAATGTGTTTGTCTTGCAGTCTTGTATGTATGTTATCATCCAGTTGACGCTCGTAACCAGCGAACTCTATTTAATTTTAAAAGCAACAGGGGTGCAGTGGTGCTCAAACATAAAGAATGCTGGCGTCACCTCTAGTTCACCCTCTGGTATTCATTCCGAGTGTCAACTGGATGATAACATGCATACATGACCGCAAGATCACCCCCATCCTACCCGGAAGTGTGTGGGTTAGGGTTGATTTCACCCTACAGTATTTTAAGTCGACCAATGAGAAACATGTGTACTAAGTGTCATGAAAATTGCTCCATTCATTCGGAAGTGATGCTGAAACACAGATACATATACACGCACACATACATTGACTTAATGAAACGGACAAACTTTAAAAATCAATAGATATTGGGACTGTATCTGATCATGTTCAGCTCTGATGGGAAAGCATTTCCCACGTGGGGAGAAAAGCATATGGCTGTGATATCTCTGGCAATCAGCAGCTACTCTCTAAAACACAAGTAGGTTTGATCTCTCTCTCAAAGACGTCAAACGATACTTCTTAAGAATCTGTAGATGATAATGTCTGTTGAACAAACAGGAATCCCTAGCTAAGAGGAAGCAAGGTGCACTCCAACACATGGTAAGACGTAGACTAACTCGTACAGAGGCTGGCGAGGCAATGAGGAAGGTTCCGCCCCCCTGCTCTCGGCCCACAGCCACTCTGTTGGATTTGCATAAATACATCGGTACCTCAAGCGAACTATGGTACTTAGCGCGATGAGAGAAGTCACAAAATCAACAGCAAAGTTCAAGCAAATTACAAAAAACAACCAGATCTAAATCCGTTAAGTAATCTCTAGTGAAAAGCGGACAGACATAAAACAGACAGACATACAGACAGAACACGCTTGGACCACGAAATTTTTTAAAAACGTTTCTTAGCCAGCACCTATGGGCCAAGGATAACCTGTATTCCAAATTTCAAGTCCCAGGTCCTCATGGATCGGAAGAATTCATGATGAGTGATTAAGTTGTATTTAGCTTTTATATATATGGATTTATATATATATATATATATATACTAACTGTGTAAGCCACCACGGGATCCTAGAAAGTATTGAAATCGTCAGAACTACTCTGGGCATCTCTCTCCTAGGTGTTGCCAACATGCTTGCATCGTTTGTTCATTAGCGGCTAAGTGACTGTCTTTCTTCAGAGGTTTCCTTTTGCCGGTGTGCTGGCCTCGCTTGCATATCCTCGGAGCAGGAAACCTTAACCCGACTCTACCTTTCACTTCCAGGCCAGGCAGACACACACACAATTCCATGCGTAGATGTTTATATATCAGATATATATGTGGCTGTTCGAGTCACAAAGACAGAATGAGTCCCAAAAATAGTTGGGATACCAACCCAGCCAACTCTATTTAATTTCAAAGGCAACAGGGGCGTGGTGGTGCGCAAACATAAAGAATGCTGGCAGTCACCTCCAGTTCACCCTGTGGTGGTCGTTCTGAGTGTCAACTGGATGATAACATGCATAAAAAAGCACTAGATCACCCCCCCCCCCCCCCCTTCCCAGAAGGTGGGTGGGTTATAGATGATTTCAACCTACAGTATTTTTAGTCAACCAATGAGAAACATGTGTACCAAGTTTCATGAAAATCGTTCCAGCTGTTCGGAAGTGATGCCAACACATACCTACATACATACATACACACATTGACTTTTATATAAATGGATTAAATAGGTTTTGGTAACATTCAGTTATGTTCACCTTATCACTAATGAAAATGTGTAGGCATTATTGTTATTGTTGATGTTATAATTATTATTATTAAAGATGGAATAGAATGCTAGTTTTTATATTTATATTATTTTGTTCAAAGCAATAACAAATCAACAACATCATTAGTCAGTGATGGTGCAAATACATACTGTCTAAATCAAACTCTGCAAAACAGTTTTGAACTGTACTGCAAAACGTGTGGCAAGGCATGGAGAGGAATCACACACATTTTAAAGCAATTAAACAAAATGTAGAAGTTAGCAGTCTTCAGTCACTTCCTGAGATTTTTCCTCATAATCTAATGTTGTTAAAATTACTGTTGGTTAATTCTTCTATATAAAAGCCGTCGGGATTGTCCTTCCGTCCCGTGAGTGCTACGCAGGCGTGGAGTTTCACACACGCCCCGTCCATTTTGCAATGCACGATGGGATTTGTAGTTTCGTTTTTCCAGGTGAAAGATGATTTTCTACTCCAGACTGTGCGAGTAGCACGGAGTTTCACACACGCCCCGTCCATTTTGCAATGCACGATGGGATTTGTAGTTACGTTTTTCCAGGTAAAAGATGATTTTCTACTCCAGACTGTGCGATATTTTCTTCTTCTTTCCTACTATATAAAAGCGGTTGGGATTGTCCTTCCGTCCCCATCGTTCCCTTGCTTTTGTGCGCGATGCGCTGGAAAAATAGACAAAATTATGTCTCTGGAAATAATTAATGTTGATGGAGTACAAATGCCTCACCGCGTAGTAAATATCAGGGGGGTTCAAAAGGGTGACCTCAATATAGAAAAAAAGTTTAAATTTCATCACAAAAATAACAGAAACTACGAGTATTAAAGTAATACCGCTCAAATGCAATATAACCAAATTAATGAGTTTGTATAAAATATCAAATTGATCTACATATTGAATTGCCTTAAGAAGTGGTCAACTTAAAAGTCGGTCGCCTTAAAAGACGGGTCAGCCTAGTAGTTTATAAAGGCTGATATAGTGTCACACAAACATTAACACTTTTTTTAGGATTTGCTCTTGCATTCACAAACTACCTGAAATGTATGGGTCTGATTCAGTTTGAAACTCAGAAAACAAGAGCATAGTACAATTTGTTCTTGGGTAATGATTCAGCTCACAAATGGATCACAATCATACAAATCTGTTGTGAATACAAAATAAAACCAGGACAAAGAAATCTGTTTCAATATTTGAGTAGACACAAATAAGACCATGGGCCTCATGTATAAACGGTGCGTACAAACAAAAATGTTGCACACTCCCATTTCCACGCTCAAATCACGATGTATAAAACCTAAATTTGGCATAAAGCCACACACATTTTCACGCTATAGCTCAAACCCTGGTGTACGCAAGTTCTCCGCTCAGTCTTGCAAACTGGCGGCACCCTTTTTTGACACTGATCAACAGAAAAATAAATAATCTTTAAATGCCAAGGGAAAATAATGTCTCTGCAAAATGCTCTAAAGTTACAAATATAAAACACAAAATAATTGATCTTTAAAGTATTCAACCCCTTTAATTTGGCACACCTAAAGCATCACTGGTGCAGCCATTTGGTTTTAGTAGTCACATAATTAGTTAAATGGAGATCACCTGTCTGTAGTCAAGGGTTACAGTTAATTGCAGTACAAATTCTCCTGTTTCAAGGTCCTACTTGTTGTCTGTCAGGATTGTGGCCATACTCTACAAAGTGAAGTACTCCAAGCAGCTCTGTGAAAAGATGATTGACAAGTGCAAGTTGGAGGGAATGATGAAAATATCCAAGTCACAGAATATCCTCTGGAGTCCAGTTAAATCAAACATTGGGAAATGGAAAAAGTATAGCACAGTTCTAAAGCTGCTCAGAATAGGCCATCCACCAAAATGGAGTGATCATGCAAAAAAGAAGATCTTTGAGGGGGAGTGTACTAGGAGAACTATGATAACTCTGAAGGAGTTACAAACTATGGTAGCTGATAATAGACTGTGCAGATTCACCAAATGCAGCTTTAAGGGAGAGTGGCAAAAAGAAAAAAAAAACATGCATTACATCTTGGCTAGAGTTTGACAAGAAGACACATGGGAGACTTTAAGTCATGCAACTCTGCAGCAGGCCCCCAAAGGCTGGTGAGGGTAGAATGTAAAATGAATGCAGCAATATACAGGGAAATTCTGAAGGAAATCCTTACTCAGTCTACAAGAAACCTGTGCTTTAGTAGAAGATTTGTTTTCCAGTAAGTCAATCAGGTGGAGACTCTCTGGGCACTGAATAAATTGAGCCTCAGAGAAGACAAGGGGGATCCCTCAGAGCCTGATAGCACAGCATATTTGGAAGATGACTAGGGCACTGAAAGAGTGAATGTGCCTACAGAAACAGCACTGTGGCTAGTTTCAGTATAACTGTTACTTTATGAGGGGTTTTCAATTGTAGTAACAGTGGGAATAAAAGTACGGCTGCGAATCATTTATCCTTCCACCCATTCATTTTCTAAACCACTTTCCACTGATCAGGATCATGTGGGAGCTGGAATCTATCCCAACAAAGACAGGGTGCAAGACAGGAACAATCCCTGGAGCATTCACTGTTAAACAGAAGTGGCGATTTCAGGTTTTACTCTTATTCAGCATGTGTAGGTTCTTCTAGCTCAGTGCCTGTAACAGTATTATTCTTTATGTTGTTGTGAAGTGGCCATATTTATGTGCAGATTCGTGAAATATCCAATGTTATGTTTTTCCTCTTCTTCTTTTATTTTTATATATGTGGTAAAGTGTCATCGTGATTTTCAAGAAACTACAAAAGATCATCATAAGTACCACTTAATGGCTCAGGCTGCCATAAAATTGTGACGTCAATTCATTCTCAAATGTGAATTCTTACTAAATAAATGGAGTAAGATTAGGATGCTTCATCAGTACTTCTCATGTCATGAGGTAGGAGAAATTCTTATCCTATTCAGATGTTTACTGTAATTTCTAGGAGTAATTATGAGGTGATTGATAAATACAGGCATAGATCTCAATTTTCAGAATTTGTGGCTGGATTTGAAAAAGGCTGCTCACTCACAACCCCTTGCAACCTGACAGACCTTGAGCAGTTTTGCAAAGAAGAATGGGAAAATTGCATTGTCCACATCTACAAAGCTGACAGAGATTTGCGCATGCAGACTGGAATGGCTGCCAAAGGTATATCTACTAAATACTGACTTGGAGGGGTTGAATACTTAAGTGAGAGATTCTTTTGTGTTTTATGTTTGAAAATAAGTATATCATTTTGCCATTTGACATTAAAGAATGATTTTCCATTGATCAAAGACAAATTAAAGCCATTGTTATTTAAGCTTTATAATAATAAAATAGGAAAATGTCCAAAGGTGAATTCTTTTTTAAAGGCATTGTACTGGCACGGCTGATGTTTCTCCTTCAAGTGTAGCATGGCTGATATACCACATCAATGAGGAGTTCACATAGCTTTCCAACTAGTTGCTAAAACTAATTTAGTCGACCCAATCATCAGTGGTAACCTCATTTTGGACTATTCTACCTGAATCTTTGTTCTTTTTGCCACCAACCAAATTCTGTAACAACCAGAAAAAAGAGACATAGATTCACTAGTAAATCAAGGGATTCCTAAGAACTTACCTGTCAATTCATGACCACTATCCAGTACAATGGCCAGAGCAACGTCAAAACAGCACTAGCTATTAGCTTTTCTGATAATCCCATGTAACCTCCTTCATGAAGAAGATATAAACTACCAATTCGCCTTTGTGCATCTTTGTTTCACATATAACAGGGGTGGGCAAAGTCATTCCTGGAGGGCTGCAGTAGCCGCGGGTTTTTGTTCCAACCCAGTTGCTTAATTAGAAAACAATCCTTGCCAATAATTACATTTCATGGCTTGTTAGTGCTTTAACTCTGCTATGTCAAGTCATTCTCATATCCTAGATTTTGTTTTCCATTCTAAGGATATCATCCAAATACTTTGAAGTATAAAATGGATGAGTAATTCTCAATACTTCACTTTTTTCTCTTCTATTTCCTTCCAAGTATTTAATTAAACCAAATAGTGCATGATAAATACACACAGGTGTAAAGGGTAACAAGCAAAATGGATAACTGCTGGTTTCTTTTGTCATTTGCATCTTATTGTTAATAAGGAGCTATTAAAAACCGAGAATACAGCTGTTTAAGACTTAAATAAGCAATAAGGGTTCAAAATCTTAATGAGGGAGATAATTAAAATGAAGCAGAAGTGTTTCTAGAGCAATAAGTGCTTCTTAGTAAGCAATTGGGTTGGAACAAAAACCTGCAGCCACTGCAGCCCTCCAGGAATGACTTTGCCCACCTCTGACATATAACAATTTGGCAAGCATATAAACTCAGATATGGAGTTAATGACTCTTATCCAAACCTCTTATCAAAGCATCATTACATTTATTACCAAATATAATCACATTCATCAGAAAATGGCTTAAGTGTGGAAAAAGCAAAAAGGTAATATCCCTTACAAACAGAGGTATCGCATTATTTAGGTTTTTAAACCATCTCAAAACACTGATTGCACCTTCATTTTCTGTCAATTAAAACAGTTGATAAGTGGGAAGACAAAACACATCACTGGTTGTGAATTTGTGAATTTCCCCTTGGGATTAATAAAGTATCTATCTATCTATCTATCTATCTATCTATCTATCTATCTATCTATCT